>OW679199.1:120753246-120947132 GCA_940337035.1 Agriotes lineatus
GTTCCTGGATATCCAGTAACAGCGCGGCTGGTCTACGATAAGACCGGCGAGAAATCACCAGGTGCCGTTACAGTAATCTTTAATAACGAACTAGACCTTAAAATATCAAGATTAACAAATAAGCACCAAGTATGCACACAAATAACCAACAAGAACATCACCTTCTACGCAGTTAACACTTACTTTCAATATCACCATCCTACGGAGCAACATCTAATCAAGGTAGAGGAAGCAATAGAAGCGCTAAGGAACCACAAGGTACTTCTGGCCGCAGATTACAACGCAAGATCTACAACATGGTACGACGAAATAACTAACCAAAGTGGGGAAGCGGTAGAAGAGTGCATAGTGCAACAAGATCTGTACATCATGAATGAGCCGAACAATCCAGCGACATACTCCCATGTAGGAGATGCAGTGATTTGTGAATATTGCCTCCATAATGCCTTTGACTCGCCAAGATAAAGAAGAAATCGCCGCTCTTATGAGTCAAAAAATGTCTGAGATGTTAAAGGATAAAAGTTTTATTGACCAAATGTGCAATGCGGTTTCATCTGCTGTGTTGGGTGCTGTTACGGAAAAATTAGCAAAAGTGGAACAGAAGCTAGAAGAAATTCAAAAGAAAAATGCAGGCCTAATTAGTGAATTAACTGTAGTTAAGGAAAGCGTGGACAAATTGGAACAATACTCCAGAAGATCGTGTTTACGTGTATTTGGTGTAACCGAATCCGACCGTGAAAACCTCATTGAAAAACTTTTAACGGTAATTAATACTAAGTTGGAGTTAAATATAAAAGAAGACATGGTAGATAGGTGCCACAGATTAGGAAAATTTACAAGAAATCTGCCAGGTGAAGATGTCAAGAGGTCGCGTGTCGTTATCATAAAATTCCTTTCCTACAAAACCAGACACTTGGTGCTATCTAACCGCACCAAACTAAAAGGCACCAATATCTTTGTACAGGAAGATTTGACGAAAAGTAGGTACAAGTTATATCAAGACGCAAAAACTCGATACGGAAAAAATTCAGTTTGGACCAGGGATGGATCTGTATACGTCAAGGAAGATAATGTTGTTAAAAAACTTCAGGTCGGTTTTTGAAAATCAGACTACAGCACCGCCATGATCAAATGTGTCATCGGTCACGTACGTGTAAAAAGAAGTTACGAATATAATTTAATCATTTACAGTATTCATGTTCTTAGATAAGGTCTAGTTTTACTCTTGGGTGGTTTATAGATAATTTTTTGGGGAACTAGCATTTGTATATTTTAGAAATTTCTAATGGAGCGCTGGGCTTTATTTATATTTGTTATCTAATTTAACACTGCGATGTAAAATTCTTCATGGCATTTCTTGCAAAGTGCTTACATTTTTATTTTTTGGGTGCAATGGGACGGCTCATATCATTTGTATCGCTTTATAGTACATATTACTGCTGCAAATACTTGTATAGCAGTCCCGAATTTGTTTTGTTATTTACACAAGTTTTTTTTAGGTTTTTAGATACAACCAGGGCATGAGGACCAGTAAACTAAAAATTGCACACTTAAATGTTCGTTCCTTACAGCCAAAAGTCGTTGAACTTGCCGAAATATTGGATCGTAATGATTACGATATATTGGCCGTTTCTGAAACGTGGCTTACAGATTGCACTACAACTAGTGCTGTTACAATTGAGGGTTACAGTTTTATACGTCACGATCGTACAAGCAGGGGCGGAGGTGTCGGTATGTATATAAAGAAATGTTTGCAGTTCAAAAAACTTAAAACTGAAATTGAGATTGAGCAACTCTGCATAACGATTAAAATAAATTCCTTAATTTTTGCAGTTTGTGTAATTTACAGGTCGCCGACATATGAATTAGATTTATTTTTAGATAAACTTGAAAATACTATAGCTAATTGTCTGCCAATAACAGAAAATGTAATTATATTAGGTGACACTAACATTGATTTGCTGAAACAAAACATTTTAACTATAAATTACAAAAATTTTTTAGAGATATTTGAATTGAGTCAGTTGGTTTCTACTCCTACAAGGGTAACAGCGACGTCTAGTACTCTTATTGATCATATTATCGTTACTAATTCTGATCTAATACATAACGTGAATGTTCTCAGTTCTGACATTTCTGACCATGAAATGGTAGAGTGCACACTTAAAGTTAAAAAAATACCTTTTACTCCTTTTATACGTGAAATAAGAGATTTCAAGATGTTTAATAAACCAGATTTTATTCTTGATATGGAACATAGTGACCTTAAAGATATGTATTACGTCAGGAATTTAGAAGATAAAATACTACTCTTAAATAATATTATAGTAGCACTATTCAATAAACATGCTCCTTTAAAATATGTGAAAATCTCTAAGCCCGCAGCTCCGTGGTTAACGGATAATATTAGGTATCTGATATCTTTGAGGGAGAAGGCAAAGCAAAAATTTAAAAAATCTAAGTTAATGGCAGACTGGAATTATTATAAGACTTTAAGAAATTATGCTACTAATGCAATTCGTGCCGAGAAAAAAGCTTATCTTGCTCACAAGTTAAATACTAATGACAGAAAAAGTATGTGGAATGAGCTTCGGTATTTTAACATAAATACGAAATCAAGTGCCGAAGTTCCTTCTGAGCTGAGTGATCCATCTGCTTTGAACAATTACTATATAAATTGTATACCAACCACCAACAGACCTTCACCTGAGCTTCTGCATTTTTATAACAACAATTATAAATTTGATGCTATTCCTTCATTTCAATTCGCTTTGATAGATGCTGAATTAATCTTAAAATGCATCAACGAAATTTCTTCCACCGCGACTGGAAGTGATGGAATTAGTATAACTATGATAAAACTATGTTGTCCGTATATTATAACATTTATAGTACATATTGTAAACACTTGTATCTTAGAAAATCACTTTCCGGATCAGTGGAAGCAGTCTGTTGTGTTACCTTTACCGAAAATTGCTGTGCCTACGGAATATAAAGATCTACGTCCTATAAGCATACTACCTGCTATCTCTAAAATATTTGAAAAGGTGTTATGTAGGCAATTGCGGGATTTTTTGGATAAAAATAACATTTTGCCTGAGAACCAGTCTGGTTTCCGCCCCTTGCACAGTTGCACGACTGCTTTATTGAAGGTCACAGATGATATTCTCCTAGCCAGTGATAAAGGACAGGCTACAGTTCTGATATTGCTAGATTATTCAAAAGCCTTCGACACTATAAACCATGATATACTAATTTCAATTCTAAATTTTATAGGTCTTGAAAGAAATTCTATTCAGTTGCTTAGCAGTTATCTAAGTAATAGAACTCAAAGAGTGAAAATATATAACTCCGTTTCTGATCCTCTGCCAGTGTCGGTGGGTGTTCCGCAGGGCTCAATTCTGGGTCCACTGCTGTTTACTATTTATACTAGTAATTTTGTAAATTCTATAAAGAACTGTAGCGTACATATGTATGCTGACGATACGCAGATGTACTTTAGTTTTTCTCCTTCTGAAGTCGACAACTCTTTAGAAAAGATTAGTGATGATTTAAAATCGTTAGTCAATACATCAGCGAGTCACTGTCTGACACTGAATCCATCGAAATCAGCTGTTATTCTTTTCGGTAGTCGTCCTGCCTGTGATGGGGTGGCAACCAGGTTGAATTTTGAAATAAATGGTACTGCTGTACCTGTAGTAAGCAATGCCAGAAATCTGGGAATTGTTCTGGATAACACGTTCCGATTTAGAAATCATTTGAATAACTGCATAAAAAATGCCTATAGTAATCTAAAAGCACTATATCCTTACCGTTCAATTTTCCCGAAAAACGTAAAAACTATTCTTTGCGATTCACTTGTACTATCGCATTTTAATTTTGCCTGCCAAGTATTTACTCCTTGTCTAGACAGTACTTACAAATATAAAATTCAAAAAGTGCAGAATTCATGCTTACGTTTCATTCACGGCATCAGAAGATTCGATCATGTAACCTACAAATTGAAAGATACCAACTGGCTCAATATGATCAATAGATTCAGATATCAATCTATATGTCTGTTTTATAAAATATTAATGACTAAAAAGCCATCTTATTTATATAAAAAAGTGGAATTCAGGACGGATGTGCATAATCTCAATCTCAGAAATAAAGGTTTAATATCACCTCCTGCACATAAAACTGCTTTGTTTGAGAGATCATTCACATATAACCTCTATAAACTTTTAAATGAAATTCCTTTGGATCTGAGGTGTGAAAATGAGCATAGGTTTAAAAAGAAAATCCGACGTTTATTACAGAACTGACAGTCATGTAGTACGATCTAGATCAGCTTAAAAATGTTCAAACTTGCTAATATTTTACTTACTGGTCTTCATGCTAATTGGTGAATGCGTGATAGTGTTAACGATCGCATTTGTTTGTTGTGTGTTTTGTTGTGTTTGTTAACTTTTTTCTTTTCATGGGTTAAGTGTAAGAGCAGTGGAGGAGCTTCCTCCCCAAACTGAACTTCGCCCATTTACAACCAGAATTTTTGTGTTCCACTGTGTGTATTTCTGGGTTTCTTTGTTGTAAATAAAGACATATTATTATTATTATTATTATTCAAACATCGACCTGACCCTGACGAATGCATCAATGGTAAGGGATCTAACTGAATGGAGAGTGCATGAAGATTGGCGCACGAGTGACCATAGATGCATATACTACGAGATAGCGTCAAATGGTCACATGCAGAATGGTGAACAAAGAGAGACACACAGGTATAACCTAAAGAAGGCCAACTGGGAGGGCCTGATGGAAGAAGCCGAGAGATTGACCCTGGAATACAACTGGGGCAGCAACTCAGAAGGGAAGACACTGTTTATAACAAACACTAAGGCAATGCGTAGAGAACAGCGTCCCGAAGATTGAGAGCCACCAAAGAGCGACACAATGGTGGTGTCGGGAATTGACTGAAAGAAGAAGAGACACAATAAGTAAAAGGAGGAGATACCAAATATGTAGCAACGCAGAACAGAGAACCGTGCTACGAGGGGTCGTTTTTATATTCCCGGGCTCGGATGTTTTGAATTTTGATGCAATTTTCGATTATGTTGTTTTTTAATCACATATGCCTTGGTAACTTGTGTAACAATTTACAAAACAATTGCAACATTAGTAATTTTATTATCTGTCAGTTTGTGTCGTCGCGCGTTGTATGTGTATCGAAATGAATAAAATCGAAAACCGGGCTGTTATAAAATTCCTAACAAAACAAGGAAAACCTCCAAAAATTATTCTTGAAGAGATGTTGGCTGTATACGGGGATGATTGCCCTTCCAAGTCAACCGTTTGCGAGTGGTCAAAATTGCTTAGACATGGTCGAGAATCACTGGATGATGATCCCCGTCCAGGGCGCCCTGTTGACGTGATCACTTCAGATGTTGTTGAAAAAGCAAAGTGTTTGGTACTTGAGGATGCAAGACTAAAGAAGCGACAATTAGCAGCTGCACTAGGAGTTTCAGAAACCACAGTTTTCAGAATTTTACACAATTACCTTGGGATGACAAAGGTTACTGCAAGATGCGTCCCACGAATGCTTTCGCCATTCGAAATGCGTGTCCGGGTAGAAACCTGTTAACAATTCTTGGCGCGCTGAGAAGATGAACCAGATTTAATTATCAATCGACTTGTCACTGGAGATGAAACCTGGGTTCATCATTATGACCCTGAATCGAAACAAGAATCGATGCAGTGGCATGTTAAGGGCTCCAGCCCTCCCAAGAAGTATAAAGTCACCCCTTCTGCAGAAAAAATCATGGCAACCATTTTTTTGGGACTCCCAGGAAATTTTGATTATATGAAGAAGGGTAGTACGGTAACGGGAGAGTATTATGCAAACCTGATGCATCACCTTAGAGATGCTATTAAAGTGAAGAGACGCGGAAAACTGACGCAAGGTGTCTTGTTGCTCCACGACAATGCATCAGTGCACAAGTCCAGACTTTCAAAAACTGCTGTAGCTGATTGTGGCTTCGAAGAAATTGAACATCCGCCTTATAGTCCGGATTTGGCACCCAGTGACTATTTTTTGTTCCCGAATCTAAAAAAACAGTAAGGGGGACAAAGTTTAGGGACAATGACGAACTTATAGCAACTATTGAGGGCCATTTTGCGAAAAAACCAAATGAATATTTTTATACTGGATTACAGATGTTATTGAAACGGTGTTATACCTGTATTCAAAAGCAGGGGAACTATATTGAAAAATAAATTTTTTTGTTGCTCTAGTCTTTTGTTTTCATGCCTTGTCCGGGAATATAAAAACGACCCCCCGTACAAAGAGAGTACAGAATCTGCAGAAACGCGTACTACAAAGTATTGCAGGAGAAGAAACTGGACAGTTTTAAAAAGTTGTTGAACACTCTAGGAAACGAGAATCCATATCCACAATTAAAACAGACCAGAAGGAAACGGAAACCCTTGAAGAAACCATGACGAGCCTACTTCAAGCACTGCTGCCGGAGGATAATGCTGAGAATGAGAACACGGAACAACAAGAAGTGAGAGCGATGGCAGAAGAATTAGACCTGGAGGAAGAAACACCACCAGAAGAATTCACAGCAAGAGAACTGGACGAAGCCGTGAAGACACTCAAGAAGAAGAGCCCAGGACCGGACCAGATAAAGGTAGAAGTAGTGCAACAGTCATATGATGTCATGAAAGAGATGATGTTGGACACGGACAATACCTACCTACTGGAAGGAACATTCCCCAAGCAGTGGAAGAGGGGGAACTTGTAAATGATAAAGTTGAGACCAACCCAAAGGCCTATAGGCCAATTACCCTGCTCCCAGTACTAGGAAAAGTGCTAGAGAAACTTATTGTAACACGGTTAAAGCGGCGAACAACAACAAGCGAGAGGCAATATGCCTATAAAGAAGGAAAGTCAACGGAAGACGCAATCTCAAGATTATTGTGGGACGTGGAGAAGAGTTGGGAGAAATACTGCCTCGGGATATTTATTGATACAGCGGGGGCATTCGACCACATATGGTGGCCACACGTTCTAAGCGTCCTGATAAAGGCAGAAGTGCCCAAAGAATTAACAAGACTAATAAGGGACTACCTAAGAGACAGGAGCGTGCAGGTAACGACAACAAGCAAGGTATATGTTAAAGAAATCACCAAAGGATGCCCACAAGGATCGGTCTTGGGACCTTTCCTATGGAACATGGCATTTGATGAGTGTGTGAGGCTGAACGAAAGGCAAATAGCGTATGCAGGCGACCTAGCCTTGGTAGTAGCAGCCGACTCAAAAAAAGAGCTCGAAATCAATGCGGCGAGCATGCTGAGAAGGATATAAGAATGGACGCAAGGGTGCAAATTCGGACTAACAGCTGAAAAGGCAACAATGATAATGTTAAAAGGCAAACTGGACCCGAGAAGGCCACCCACGGTCAAAATAGGAGAGACCCAAATAAGCCTCCTGCGTGAAGTGAACTACCTTGGCTTAAACAAAGGCGAAAGATTGCTTATGAACGGCCACGTCAAACGCCAAAGTCAAAAAGCAATGAAATTGCACGGGTATCTAAGTGAGACTGGGGACTTAGCGGGCAGACGCTGAGGTTCCTATATGAAGGAGTGTTCGAAGCTATAATACTGTACGGGGTTAGCTGCTGGAATAATAGGATCAATGCGCATGGTAAGAGAAGCATGCTGTCTTCTCAGAGAAAAGCGCTGTTGAGAATAACAAGGGCCTATAGAACAGTCTCAACGGATGCTGTGGGGATTGTCGCAAAGCTGAATTACGAACGTGTCAGAGAAGGGCGAAGCAAGGACTACAAGTTAGATTTGGAAACGTAGCGAGACTGAACTACCTGGCAGAAAACATAGAACAGAATAAGCGAACTATCAGAAGCCTTATTAACGAATTAAAGGAAGAATGTATTTAAGCAAATAACAACAGAGATGGGACCACTCAGAAAAGGGCAGACTTACATATGAATACCTGCCAGACATACGAGAGCGACTGACCAACACAGAGAGATTGAATAGACATACTACGCAAATTATAACAGGACATGGGGACCTAGGTGCATAACTGCAAAAGAGAGGAATAAGAGACAACCCAGACTGCGCCTGCGGAGAAGTTGAGACAGCAGAACATCTGCTATGAGAATGTGAAATTTATGTGGAAGCAAGAGAAGACTTTTGGAAAGCAATAAATGCAGCAGAAGGCACCATGCCAGACAAGGGCACATTACTTAGCGGCGAACATGGCAAACCATTTATAAAATTATGTAATGATATAATGACATACAAAGAGAACGAAGATAATGTAGTGTACATAGGAACTAAGATAAGGTCAAACTAAGATAACGTCATGTAACTTAGGTTAAGTAGAATTAAGATAGACATAAGTATCTTGTTATACCTTTTTAATAATTTAGATTCTGGGCAATCTTTCAAAGCAGCATAAAAACAAATTAGGTACACTTTGATGCAATTTGCCGGCCGCCAGCTCAGCGGTTGGAGGCCGTGTAGTGAATTACAACAGAAATAAATCGGTAGAGTATTAATTATAAAAAGCCAGAGCGCCAACAATTTTTGAAGATAACGACAAATGCACCCTGGTGAACTAATGAGGAATTGTAAACTCTATACCTAGTAAAGCAACACTTCCTGAAAGATAGCTTCAATAAAGGCATTCAAACCGTAGCTAACACACTGTATACAGGGTCCTGCATTAGTGCGTCGGGCATTCCTAGCGTCCTTATTTACAACAGTAGAAAAAAAAGTTTAATACAAAAGTTGTAGGATGATGCATATTTTAAAAATATTTTTAAATATACAGGGTGGTTCAAAAAAGTGTGACTTCATAAAATATATATTTTTTAAATGACACACCCTGTATTTTTTGGATAATTAAGGTTCCTTTTGGTGTTCTCTCTTATGTGCCAAAATAATTTTTTATTTGCTTCGATATTTTAGGAGCAATAAATAAAAAAAGATGAAAAGATCGTTTTGCACGCTTGGAAAAATTTTTAAAAAAAATCTTGTTAGATCTGTTTTGTTCCAGCTAAATAGCGTGAACAGTAATGCTAGAGGTCTAATAATACTCTGACAATAAACATATTTTTCTTATTTTATACAGGGTGTTCAAAATTTGGTTACAAAAATGGCAGCTTTCAAATCAGTTTTTCTTAGTATTTTTAAATGGCACACCCTGTATTTTATTTCATTATTTAATGCAGAATTAAATTACAAGCATATTTTGTTATAACGAATGTATTAAAATTCTCAATGGTTTTAGAGGTATTTACCAAAAACCATAAATATCCTCATTAAACTAGTGCAGTGTATTGGGAAATTATCATAGACAGCCATGAATTCCCCAGAATTGAAATATTATCCCAGCAAGCTATGGAAAAACAATTGGTGCTTTTCAATAACAAATGATTTTGACATTTCTAGTTACTTGTAATCATTTTTTTATCTCATTTAGTTCTTTTCTGGAGTATTAATTTTTTAAAAATGAATTTTTCAAGGGAAGAGTTAATTGATATGGTATTTGTGTTGGGGAATTGTGACAAAAATTGTTTACTGGCCAGTAGAGTTTACTCGACTCAGTTTCCGGAAAGGCGTCATCCAGATCCGCTAAGCTTTACTAGATTGCTCGAGCGTTTTATCGAGACAGGGAGTCTGGACTATAAAAAGGAAGAAAGAACAAAACCGGCTACAAATGAGGAAAAACAAATAGCAGTTTTGTTAACAGTTACTGAAAATCCAAACATAAGTCAGGCACGCGTGGAGAAGAGGTTGAAATTAGTTAAAGGTCAGTTCAGCGAATTCTAAAAATGCATCGTTATCATGCATATCATATTCAGCTACACCAGGCTATGAGCGAAAATGACTTTCAGTGCAGGGTACAATTTTGCGAGTGGACTCGAGCACGTCTTCAAGAAAATCCACGTTTTTTTATGTCGGCGTTATTTTCTGATGAGGCGACATTTCACAACAACGGATGCGTAAACAAACACAATTTTCATTATTATGCCGCCGAAAATCCACACATCTTTTGTGAAATGGATTACCAACATCGTTGGTCGATAAATGTTTGGGGAGGAGTGATTGGTGGTAATGTGATCGGTCCTCATTTTTTTGACGGCCACCTTACCGGTCAAATTTATCTTGAATTCTTGAGAAACGATTTACCTGTATTACTTGCTAATTTACCACCAAATATGCTGGCACAAATGTGGGTCCAACAAGATGGAGCTCTAGCCCATTATGCGCAACAGGTCAGAGCAGAGTTAGATAATATGTACGGAAATCGCTGGATTGGCAGAGGAGGGCCAGTTCGATGGCTTCCGAGGTCGCCCGACTTAACCAAATTAGATTTTTTTTCTGTGGGGGTATGTAAAAGATCTAGTTTATAAGGAACGGCCAACTACCGAGGAGAACATGCTGCAGAGAATAATTAACGCATTTGCGACAATTACACCAGCGATGCTGGGCGATGTGGATAGGAGCTTACAAGAATAAACAAATGTTTGCATAAAAATGGAAGACATTTTGAACATTTGTTATAATTAATTGCCAATAGTTCCTGTTAAAGTCTGTAAAGTGATAAATAAACACCTACATATTGTTTTTCCATGGCTGTCTATATTTTCCCAATACTTTTTTAGTTTCATGAGGATATTGATAGTTTTTGGTAAATATCACTAAAACCATTGAGAATTTTAATACATTCGTTATAACAAAATAGACTTGCAATTAAATTCTGCATTAAATAATGAAATAAAATACAGGGTGTGCCAATTTAAAAATACTAATAAAAACTGATTTGAAAGTTGCCATTTTTGTAACCAAATTTTGAACACCCTGTATAAAATAAGAAAAACCTGTTTATTGTCAGAGTATTATTAGACCTCTAGCATTACTGTTCACACTATTTAGCTGGAACAAAACAGATCTAACAAGATTTTTTTTCTAATTATTCCAAGTGTGCAAAACGATCTTTTCATCTTTTTTTATTTATTGCTCCTAAAATATCTAAGCAAATAAAAAAATATTTTAGCACATAAGAGAGAACAACCAAAGGAACCTAATGTTCCAAAAAATACAGGGTGTGTCATTTAAAAAAATATATATTTTTTATGACGTCACACTTTTTTGACCACCCTGTATATTTAAAAACATTTTTGCATCAACCCACATCCTACAACTTTTGTATCAAACTTTTTTTCTACTGAGGACGCTATGAATGACCGACGCACTAATGCAGGACCCTGTATAGATAATTTGGGATCGTTTAATTTCATGCAAAATCACAATACAATTTTTACAATGAATAACTTATAGCTAGCATAAAATGGAATGTGAAGGTCGCCCTAGATTAATACTACATGCACTAATTGTACTTACAGTTTCTGACATAACAGCAGTTTAAAACACATTAAAACAGGCAACCTCGCCAGCTACTAGGAGCAACAGATTTGGGGCTCTGTTCTGGAAGTCGCTGTACGCGTATCTCGGTTTCGGCCGAGAAGTTCGTACGGTCAATCGTGGCAATTTTTCTACGCCAAAAATAGCGCCGCTCCAGCGGGATCAAAATGCCAAACCTCGGGGCTAAATACACCCCACAATACAGATCCTTCTTGTGCCCTAACTAACCGCTGGCGAAAAGAGAAAGCGGTTCCATGGAGGCTCGACAAAACGCTTCGCAAGACCTGCTGCACGTGGCCCAAAAGCTCAGAACGAATTCCAAAACGAGTAACACAAGTGTGCCTATTACGGCTTGCTCCGTAGATTTTGCCTAGCAAGGCTTGCTGTAAGAGGGAAAAAGAAGGTTCTAATAGAACACGCAAGGACATGCTTCCTAGCGCGAAATAGTTACTCACCCCAGGTGGTTTTTGGGCTCAGAATAGAACAGCTCGAGTGTGCTAACACTGATAAATCCGCCATAGCGAAGGAAACAATCGTCCTTAATCAAGTTCGAGGGCTTCAAACCACAAAGACGTGAAGGTTTCCATAACTCCACTTATTCAAACCAACCAAATAACCCTATATAAGCATCCCCGAACTAGTGAATAGCACCTTTAGTGAAATGCTCGCTTCGAAATGCTGGTGAAGAAGAGCGAGTCCCGGCCTGCCAACGGTTTTCCCAGATAACAGCCTATCGCCAGAAGTCACGACCAAATGCCAATGCGCAATGCGCGGAAAATTACGTTCGAATTCGAGATTATGGCAGGCGGCGCATTCTACACGTAACAATCTTAGCAAATAAGCGTAAGACGTAAGACAACTAACTAGGAAAAAACTTCGCTATATAATGGGAAGTCGTTGCCTCCACGTGGCGGGGATGGAAACGGGGGTCCGCATCACGGGCCCACGGTTAAAACGACAAGGTAGAAATGTATTAGATTTTGATACTAAGAATATCGTAAACACGCATCCCGGCAGTAGCTAAGGCCAGGAACGGGATGGAGTTGTAAACTTCGCAAATGAAAAAAAAATTCCTTCCAAGGAGTGATGAAACTCGCTAGCCCGCTAGTCAGGAAAAAAGGCAAAACAACTAGTGAAGTTTGATCTAAACAACTGACCAGACTAAAGAAAAGGGTGCGGAAAGCCAGAAAGAATTACCAACATTCTGCTATTGCGGAAGAAAGGAGGCAACTCCTTCATGAATAGCGAGCGCTAAAACAAACCTATAAGCAACAGATATTAGAAACAAAGGCAAAGAGCTGGGATAGATTTGTAGAGAGACACATGGAAAGAGAGGTCTGGGGAACACCTTACAAAATTGTAACGAACAAAATCAGATCACCAACTCTTCTCACCTCAATAGAGAGGGAGGATGGTACGATGACGGAAAACTGAGAAGAATCGTCAACACTCCTGAATGCACTATTGCCAGATGATAACAGTAATGCGGAAAACGAAACACAGAGACGGACAAGAACAAGTATGGCGGAACACTACAGAACGGAAGGAAAAATAGTGCAATTCACGGAGGAAGAAATATCGAATGCGATAACAAGAATAAAAAAGAAAAAGGCGCCTGGACCGGATGGGATAACACCTGAAGTCATCCAGACGCTAAGGGAGAAGGTCTTACCAGTTTTGTGTTCTCTCTATAATCGATGCCTAGCTCAAGGAAAAATACCAAATATATATAAGCAGGCAGACGTGGTAATACTAAAGAAAGGAGAAGATAAGGACCCTGTGAAGCCGAAAACCTACCGACCGATATGCCTGCTAAATGTGCTTGGAAAATTACAAGAAAAGTTACTATGCAATAAACTATTGGAACACAGGAAAATCCAAGGACTGCACCTGAATCAGTATGAGTATCGGGAGGCAAGGTCCACCGAAGATGCAATAAATAGAGCGATCCAAAGAGTACAGGATACCGAAGCGAAATACGTAGTAGCCATTTTCATAGACATATCAGGGGCTTTCGACAGCCTGTGGTGGCCAGCCTTATTTCAAAGATTAAAGAACATCAATTGCCATCAACAGTTATATTATAGTTTCAAGAACTACTGCCAAGACAGATACGCCAGCATCATATCACCCAATAGCAAGATTACTAAGAAGCTAACCAAAGGATGCCCTCAGGGATCAGTATGTGGACCAGTGTTCTGGGACATAGTACTGGAGGAGCTGCTTTTTAAACTGGATGAAGACCGAAATATAAAAACAACAGTCACATATGCAGACGATCTGCTACTCATAGTGGAGGGAGACTCCAGGGCATGCATAGAGGAAAAAGGCAACAATATAATGAGGACAGTATCCGATTGGTGCAAAAGATGAAAACTTAAAATCTCGACTAAAAACACAACCTACACACTTATGAAGAGGAATCTGCACAGAGACCCCCTAATGAAAGTGGAAGAAAGAAACATTACAAGATCCAGCAGCACCACGTACCTTGGCATAAAAATGGATAAAAAGATAAACTTTCATGGCCACATCGCGATGGTGTGTCAGAAAGGATCTACTTTGATGAACAAAATAGCAAGAATAGCGCAAAGGCAATACAAAATACCGCTAGAATGTGTCAGAGTATATTTTAATGTGGTGCTAGCATCCATAGTCGGATACGGGGCAATCGCATGAGCCCACAGGTGGAAGACTGTAAAACAGAGGGAAAGAATTGATAGAGCTCAAAGGGGGGTTCTGCTGCGAATGACGGGAGCCTTCCGTATTACATCTACGGAGGCATTCAATATCGTAGTAGGAATTCTGCCATTACACCTGGAGATAAAGAAAAGAGCAGCCATGTACTGGTTAAGGAAAGGTGAATTAGAAAAGGTTAACAGCTTAATGGGTAGACCACTGGACAGTAAAAAAACAAATCAAGGATGCAGTCATAGCAGACTGGCAAACGAAGTGGAAATCATCAACCAAGGGAAGAAGAACCTTTAACTTCTTACCAAGCATAAACTTGCGAATGCAAAAAAAGGAGCTATACCCTACGCAAGGACTGATTCACCTATTAATCGGACATGGACCCCGATTATTTGCATCGCTTTAACCTGAGGGAAAACAACATATGCGAGTGTGGAGAAATTGGAACACCGAAACATGTAGTCCTGGAGTGCCCTTTACTGGAGGAAGAAATGGGAGAACTTAGAACACCACTAAGGGATCTAACAATACAAGAGATACTTAACAGTGAAGAGCAATGCGAACGCCTAAATAGACTCTCACAACGAGTCTCATTACACCAAAAGGATAAATATAATAACGAAAGACTTAAGAGCCAATAACGCCTAATGGCCAAGCATCACCAAATGCATGACGATGGAACAAATCATCTACCATCAAACACACGATATTGACAAACAAGCCACTGGATTGGGATTGGAATACCGACCCAGCCAGTGGCATAACCGGAAGGACGACATATTAGAAATAAGCTAGGATAAGTTTATAATTTTAGAATAGAATAGAAAGTTAGTCCAAAACCATGTAAGAACATAGTGTTAACTGGAATGGGATCAGCAGAGGCAGGCGGTTTCCTGAGGTCCTCAACACTAAGTGCTCTGAGTTGAGGAATGAAGGGTGTGCTGAAATCTGCTTCCCAGAAGGATATAAGAACAAAACTGTTAGAAGAATAAGGCAATCTTACTGTAAATGAACAGATGAAAAGGAACTACCGAATAGTACGTAGTGCATGTATATGTTTTTATGTGCATGTACCCTTGGAATAGTTTAGAATACATATTTTATTTTGTTTTTAGCATGTAGCATGTAGCATGATAGCAATATAAGTATTACCTTAGTAAGTAAAAAGTAGGAAATGTAGATAACATATTAATCAGATTGTGCATGTAGATATTAGCATATAGATTTAATAATAATGCGTAACTAGAAAATGGAAAAGCATGTTAGAATCAACAAGCAGCATGTCTGAAAATTGAATAAAATCCGGCTCGATTTAGAACACTAAGCATCGAGCAATAAGAACAAATATTAAATGTAAAAATTAAAAAAAGTCCTTTCACCTGACCCTGGGAGCCAACTAGAGAGTTTTTCGGAAACCTCTCTCTAGTTGTAGGACACAGTCCTAAATCCCATACAGGCGATCAAGCGAAATTGCGAATCCAAGTATTCGAAGCTTTCGTGGATGGTAGTGTAACTGTGTAAAGACATTCTTGCCAGTACATGTTGGGATCGCCCGTATAGAGTCACTCCGCCTCCACGAGGTAGGGGTGGTAACGTACGCTTAGGCGGCGGCTAAAGGAGAGAGACGTTAAACAGCGTAGGTTGTGGACAGTGGTTATTTTGGACACTTTAATTAGTGCGGTAACATGACGAACAGCTCGGAGAAGAAGGTTACGAAGGCGACTAAGCCCCAAAGCAGGGGGGATATTATCGAGCAGGAATTGGGTAAGGCCTGGAAGGCCATGGAGAAGAAAAGGATGGACTTGACTACGAGCGGAGTGGTAGGCGCGGGCTTGGCAGCGGCGACGATGAAGCCAACTACGCGGGCGCGAGAAGCGACTAGTAGCGGAGAAACGCCGGAGAAGAGTGCGTTTGAGGCGACAGCTGACAAGCGAAAGTCGAGCACGATGAAGGCTGTTGTGGAGGCAGGACAGCACGCAGCGCTGGTCGCCGACGGCGGGGACCTCGAATACCTGCGGAAGAAGGCTGCGAAGTCAAAGAAGCTGCAGGAACGGACCGATGCACTCATCGTGTGAATCGAGTGTAACACCGACGACGAGGAGTATGAAAGCAGCGAGTACGACAGTGAGAGCGAGTACGAAAGCGAGCCGGAGAAGGATTATAGTATGAGCGGCTGTGCCGAAAGCACGACGCCTTTCGTGGCCGATATGGCAAAGCGGGGAATGAAAGTTCGCGACCACATCATGGCCGCGTTACTAGGGGACACGGTGTCCAAGGATGTGATGATCAAGGTATCGGGATATTTAGGAGTTTTGCAAGGGATGTTAGTAGAGTCAGATATGGAGGTCAAACGATTAGAAGGCTATCAGGCAAGAGAGTAGGCTTAGGGGAGAATCCAGCTAGCAAAGTAGACAAGGAAACGCAGAGAAAGGTGCCAGTACCGAAACCACGACAGCTTAGCTATAGTGCCGCGGTAAGAAAGCAACAGGCGAAAAGTAGGAAACGACCGGTCGTTATTCTCAGACAGGCAGGGGGCGAGGAGCCACGAAAGAGCTGCGACATTAAGAAGGCAGTGGTCAGAACGATCGACATTAGAAAGGAGGAAGTAACGGTTCAGGGAATTCGGATGTTGAGGAATTCCGGAATGGCCATAGAGGTCAAGACCGCGGAGGAAGCTGAAAAGCTTGCGAAGGCACAGCAGTGGCAGACGGTTGATCTACGGGCCCAGAAGGAAACGAGGGTGCGACCCACTCTAGTTATCGACGGAGCGGAGGAAAGGAGCGCGGAAGAGCTCACGCGCGAGGCGTTTAAGATGTTTTCTATGCGGGTGCTATGGGCACATCGGGAAGAACTGCGAGAAGGCAGGCGATGTCTGCTACAGGTGCAGGGCAGAAGGCAGGCCGAGCGGGCACAGAATGAATGGAGCTCAGTGCCCGGTGGTATGGCGGTTGACCAAGCGGGCGATCGAGAGGACGGATTATGGCAAATAAACGGAGAGCGGCTAGAGGCATCGGGTGCCTCCGCGGCGGACGAGCTTGGCAAGACACGGCAGTCGAACCACAGTTCATGGAACACGTGATAAAGCCCTCTTGGTGAGAGAGGAGCAGCGGAGAGATCGCGATAGAACGAGGGAAGGGCGAGCGTGCGGTCGAAGGGTGGTAGGGTATAGAAACCCGAGAAGAGAAGAAAATCCCACCCTGGACCCACTAGACGTTCTGGCGGATCGTGTTCTTGGATGAGGTGGCACCCACATCATCGACCGGGACCATGGGAGGCCAACAGTTGTGGGCGTTTGGGAAAGCATACGCGGGCGCACAAGTCGCGGTACGGCCGAAACGCTGAGCCGCGCAGAAGAGGCAGCACGCACGTGGGCCGAGCACTATGTGCAGCGCGAAAGTCGCGGTACGGCAGAAATGCTGAGCCGCAATAAGGAGATGCGATGAGCCTCTCTCACCGGCTTTGCCCTAGAGAGATGCTCCTAGCGGAGTTCAGCACTGAGTGTACGCGCGGAAGGGGAGACGCGGGGCTTAGCGATGATGGCAAGGGGGTACCCCACGCCGAGGTGAGCTTAAGAAGCGGTCAATGAGGTGAGGTGCCCCGGGAGTTCTTCCTGGGCCTGTTATCTGAGACGAGATTCCTATTCCGAAGCAGACCGCACGGTCGTCAACCCTTAAAGAAACTTCCGGAGGCTACCCAATCCCATAACTGCGAGCCGCGAGGCACCGCAACGGTGGGTAACGGATGTCCGAAGGATGAGAAGTGCGGCGGTACGGCAGAAATGCTGAGCCGCTGACACTGCGATGTGTGGTAGAGAGCTTGCTTTCGAACGGTGACCCGTCAAACATTCACATACACGGGTACTACGGGCGGTCAGCACCAAGCCCAGCGCAGCGGAATACCCGGCACCTCGGTGTCGGGTACCGCGAGCGTGGTTGACCAGTTGAGGATGGACTCGTAGTGGCAATTGTGCCCAATATGCTGAGAAAGGGGCTTCCGTTTCGGTGGAAGCTAACGGCTGTCGAACACACAAGTCGACAGAGATTGGACAGGCCTCGACTGGACCGGTGCCGGACCTGCGGCATCGGTAGCGTCCCGCCTGTGAGACCGAAAGGTACGGTGGCGGGGGACGATATGCTTAATTGCTTGGTGCGTCTAGCTTCACAAATGTGTGTCCTTTCACCTTAGGCCTTAGAACACGTCTGCTCCATGTCAACTCACAAACCAGATTCTCTGCTGCGGTTGGCTGAGTTATATGACCACTGCGTCGGTCAACTCAGATTTTGGACCGTGTCACATAATCAGCTCGTACTTCCCTCCGAGCTCTCCCCTTCGTTCTAGACTTCAACGCATCAGCTATGCTTTAGATGCAGTTCAAAATGAGAAGATACTACTTGGGATCGATGCCAACTCGAAATCCTCACTGTGGAATTCAGCTATAACAGATGAGAGGGGGAAGAGCTAGAAGAGTACATTGTGCACAGGCGACTTCAGGTTGCGAATGAACCAGCATTTCCTACTACCTTTTCGTCCTCTAGCGGCACAAGTAACATCGATATATCCATGACTTCAGACCAAATAGCTCGTTTCGTGCATGACTGGCAAGTGTTGGAAGACATGGTAGAGAGCGATCACCGTCTCATAACGCTTACTCTGGGCATAGCTAGCCGCCCACGCTGCTCAACCAAAACAAAGTTCAACTGTGAATATAGACGAAGATCGACTTCTCTTCGAAGCAGATAGGATGATTTCGAACCTAGTCAGGGTCACGTGGTGGCGTCCTGGTACAGAGTTTATAGATGAGCGTGTGGATGCACTAACAACTGGCATCGTACAAGTGTGCAACGGAGTACTCACGAGGCAAAGAACCTTTGTCGAAAAAGCACCCTGGTGGAATGATGATCTCCAAACTAAAATAGTGGCTCTGAAGCAAGCTCGAAGACATTTTCAAAGATCAAGGATGCAACATGATCGGATTATGCTTCATAGACTGCCATAGGTGGCCAGGGATACCTTCCACAAGGCAGTTTTTAAAGCCAGATAAACCTCCTGGCACAACTTCATTAAACATGACTTGACGGCCAACCCTATTCTATTCTTCAATTCGATGCTGTTTTATTTTTCAGTGA
The DNA here is from genome assembly GCA_940337035.1 of Agriotes lineatus. Taxonomy (NCBI): domain Eukaryota; kingdom Metazoa; phylum Arthropoda; class Insecta; order Coleoptera; family Elateridae; genus Agriotes; species Agriotes lineatus. The sequence goes on from OW679199.1 coordinate 120,772,500, forward strand.
ATATGTATTTTTTAATTGCATGGTTGTGTAGAGCAGAAAAAGATACCTAAATTAAATTTTCTAAAAAATCAAACATCTTTCTGTTGACAATGTTGACATACATAATAACTGTGTAAAGAAAAATCAACATCCAGTACATAGGTTTTTCATTGATTATTGTTTATATATGCCTTAATATTTTGATTTTGTACAGATGGCTCGATTTGTAATTGTACATTTTACAATTGAAAACACTGTATCAGCTGTACCGGAGGGCTGGATATCCGGAGATAAAGAGTGTTCCTGGCCAAATACAACAATTGTAAGGCCACTTATTAAACAGTGTGCTGTACCCAAAACGACCTGGAACAAATTTCCTGCTAAGATTTTCCGGGATCATCGAGGAAATATTAAGTATTATGGTAAATGGTTATATTTTTTCAATCTTAAATGTATGCTAACTAACGTTATTTAATTTAAAGAATCGCTGGAAGTAGCGGAGCAAAAGGCAAAAAAAGCAGAAGGCACCTCCGATTTAAGCACTGATGAGGATGATGGCGACGATAACCCAGGTAAGCGCAATTGGGAACCACTTCCTATGCCAGAGGTTTCCACTTTCATACTGGATCAAGATATGGAGGTCATTATAGCAAATGGTAGATATTTTTTTGACCATTTTTTGCCTTTACTTCAAATTTCTATGTATATTTCAGATGAACTTAATGCAACATTAACGCCATCAATTGCATCCACCTCCAAGATCTCAGTTGATGAAGATCGGGCATCCATAACAAGATCAAAAGAAGAATGTGGTATGTGTACCCATTATTTTTAATATATGATTTCTTCTATAACAAGATCCACTATTTAAAATTTGACAAACTAAAAACTAAAAATCCATAAGCACTTCTAGAAAGCTGTGAACAGTGCTGAACTCTTATTTTAGATACAAATTAAGTAGTTACCATTTTTTAAAGGTTAATTTAGAATACCATACGATTAGTATTTTGAAAAACAGCTGGTTTACTTTACATGATACCTATTTTTATTTATTTTGTTACAGAATGTCGCAGTGGACGTTTGACGACAATTTTAGAAAAATTGGCAGAAGTCGCAAATATAAAAACTGACATCGCTGAACTGAAAGAGATTCTGCTCGATCAACGGATCATCGATCATGTTGAGGTGGCTGTAAAAATTCCCAATCTTCCAGTGAATTCGTTGGACGAGTTTTTAATGTTGGAGGAATTTTCCAAAATCCCCCAGCAAGCCACTGCTTTGGTAAATATAGTTTCCTTGATCGCAATAATTTTAATTGAATATTTGGATATGAGTGGGAACTGCCAATGTATTATTCTTTTTTTTTACTTTTTAGATGAATCACCTATCGACCACTGGTGGTACAAACGTCGGGAATGCTACGAGAAGGGTCTGGTCGATGATTGTAACCGACAATGTTAGCAACGGGTTGAGCTGGATCGGTGCCCATCAAAAAGTCAAGCTGCAGGGCTTAAATATAAACAGAGTCGTCATTGGTATGTTACATATTTTTATTAATGTGGATAATAATATTCCAGGGATTCCGAACAATAGGGTGTGCATTCAAAAATATCGTTTTGATTTCTGTTTAATATTATAGATGAAATTTAGTTTCTTTTTGATTAAACAAAGCTATGACTAATAATAACTACCTACTAAGAATAATACAGTTTAAATTATTATTAGCCGTCCTATTCCAAGTATCCCGGGGGCATAAAAATAATTTTTCATGTATTTTTCATATTGTTCAAATTTCTTGGTTCTTGGAAGACCCATAATGCTTTACTAGTTTCAATTTCATTTACACAGAGTATATCATATTACCTTATTACTTTCCCATACCATCGGTAGGGGAAGTATTGATTTCGTGAAAATTTTCGCTCTCGAGATTTTAACGGAAATATCCGTTTTACGCCTCTAGGAACCCAAACAATTGTTTTTACAAAATGTCTGTCTATGGGTGGGTGTGTAGGTGTATTTATCTATTATGTGCCTCGATGTGATACCCTGATATCTCCGAAACGGTCCTCCCGGTTTTTATTGAAATTTTAAATTTAGGGGTTTATTAAAAACAAAGTTGAGACAATAAGCTTTTGATAAATATCTGGAACCGGAAACGGAAGGTAGACGTGTTTTTTTGAAAGCATTTTTTAAATAAAATAATCTGTAATTTGAAAACTGCGATGTTATAGAGAGGCCTCAACAAAGCGGTTGCCAAATCTCTAGCTTCAAAGTTAAGACCGCTACGATTTTTTGAAAATTTCGTCTTTAACGTGAAGCGTTTAATTACAGGAAGACGGAACACTGTTAAATAAATATACTGTTGTAAAAGCAGATTATTTACAGTATGTATGGGAAAGTCTTGTTGGGGGGACCTGTGCCGCCCCAATTTTCTTAAATTGGCGTACAACTGTTTGATGTAAATTCTGTCCTTTTCTTTTGCCAATTCAATCCTGGGATGACATTGATTTATTTCATTTGAGAGCTCTCTTAATTTTCATATCATGAGCTAGGTTTTAAAGTTCCATCCATTCGAATTAAAATACCAGAAGGTTTCAAATAATTTAGTGTATTAAAAATTAAATAATGCTCACTTACCCTAAATATAAACTACCTAATACCTATATGTCAACAGATAATTTTTAACGGCTGTTTTCTTTCAGTTGCAGTGCGGAAGATAGTACCAGCCGCCACGGGAACTAGAGATTTTATCAGCCACAAAAGTGTGGGTTCGGAAATCTGCCGAAAGGCTTAAGAAATCATTGTAAATAAGAATTTATAGTATAGTTTTTTTTATTATTATTATTATTACGTAGCACTAAAGGCCTAGTGGCTTTCGAAGTAGTATAGTACCGACTGTAAAATATTTCTTTATTAAAAGCAATTGTTTATAACGTATTTATTTACTGTTGTTTTTTTTAATAAAAAAAGTAACTTTTGGTTAATCTTAATTACACATTTGAAGGAATTCTTTGGATATCACTTAGGCTTGCCCCATTTTAATCTTTTTGGCAATATAAATGGATAGCTTGACTTATTTTAAAGTTAACTTTTAGGTTAGTTGAGAAGGTATAACTAAAAGAAATCTGTAAAAGTTAGCTTGGGTTACTTGTGGAGGTGTCTAAAAGGCATATTTTAAAGTTAACTTTTGGATTAGTTGAAAAGGTAACTAAAAGAAAGCTTCTAAAAGTTAACTTTTGGGTTACTTGAGGAGGTAACTAAAAGAAATCTTTTAAAAATTAGCTTTTGAGTTACTTGAGGAGGTGACTAAAAGACATCTTTTAAAGTTAACTTTTGGGTTAGTTCAGAAGATAACTAAAAGCAATCCTTTATAAGTTAACTTTTGGGTTACTTGAGGAGGTGACTAAAAGACATCTTTTAAAGTTAACTTTTGGGTTAGTTGAGAAGGCAAGTAAAAGAAATCTTTTAAAAGTTGACTTTTGGGTTATTTGCAACGCTGACCAAAAGACATCTTTTAAAGTTAACTTTTGGGTTAGTGAGAAGGTAAATAAAACAAATCTTTTAAAGTTAATTTTGGGTTAGTTGAGGAGGTGACCAAAAGGCAACTTTCAAAGTTAACGAGGTTACCCGAAAGATATATTTTCAAGTTATCTTTTGAATTACTTTTTATGGTGAACTTTTAAACGACCTCGAGGACGCCTTACAGTTGCTCTATAGTTACATAATTTGTGACATAGTTAACCCACAGTACAACTTTTGGCTAACTAATGGTAACTTTATGTTTATTGAGAGGTTAACTTTTGGTTATCTTTTACATACTTTTGGTTATGTGGGTAAGACCACAGTACATCATGTGGTGGAAGTATCCGCGAAACTGAGAAGGGCGATCCCCAGACATGACAGACTGTATGTTGGATTTGGAGCTCTAAATGTAAAGGACTACATAGTGGTACCGAAATGAGTAAGATGTCAGGTCCTAGGTCATGTAAGTAAGAATTGCTCCTTGCAACAAGACAAGCAACTATGCGCGCACTGTGGAGAGGGTGAACACAACAAAGTGAATTGCCCAAAGAAAAATCAACCCCCAATCTGCATTCCATGCAAGAAAAGGGGAAAGAATTGCGGAAAAACAATAAATGATTGTCCAATCCATAAACTATTGATTGAAAGGTTAATACAAAAGACCGATTATGGACAATAAGTCCCACGGAGAGGAAATAATCTACAATAACGAATCAAATAACAAGAAGAACAAAAAAGGACAAAATCCACAACAAGGAAATTAAGAGATGAAATGAGAGCAAAAATGCGCAAAATGTTCAGTAAGCAAAGTGGTGCACTAGGAAAAGAGGAAAAAGAAAAGAATAAAGAAATACAAAAAAAATGAAAACATGTCATTTGAAGAACGGTCCATCTACATCTACGTATGATCCGAAACTCTATGAAAACATTGAGCTCAACATGCAATTAAGTAGGATTGAGGAAGCAAATACGCTGACACTTGCGTTAAGACATGTGAGAAACCTGCAGCCGAAGGGAAAAACAATCGCCTTCCCTGTGCTGGGTGCTGTTGACCGGATCCAGCTGAGGTCTTCCAATCTGCCAACAGATGCAGAAAAATTAAAAGAACTTGCTGATAAAGTTTTCAAAAGGCGAAAAGAGGACTATGATATCGAAGAACTGTATTGCGATTTTGTTAGAATGCACGGGAGAACAGCTTTTGATTCAACACAGCAATGACCAATGTGTCGCATGTTCGTGCGCTACCCGTAGCTATACGAATAGCACAAATTAGTGGAATGAGGAGTACTCTAGTGCTCCAAGAAGTCCGAAAACTAGCGGCAGAACAATGCCTGGATATGGTATGTATGCAAGAGCCATATGCAAGGGGTGGAAAGATCCCAAGCATGCCGGTGACAGCGCAGATCATAACACAGGACGAATATCCAAAAGCGGCTACGAGTATCATAGTCTTCGCGAAATAACAGCAACTTTGATAACTCAACTAAGCGATGAACACTGCATCTGTATAGAGGTCAGAATACATGCGGGGACATGGATTGTTTCCAATCTGTATTTTCAGTTTGGGGACGCCATCGAACCGCATGTGGAAAAGATGAGGAATGTTCTCCTGACGTATCGAAACCAGCCAGTAATAATAACGGCAGATGCAAATTCAAGATCGGTGCTCTGGCACAGTGATAGGACAGATGAGAGGGGAGAGCTGTTGCAGGAATTGATACATGAGCTCCAATTGGAGGTCATCAATGAACCCAACAACCCCCCCCCCCCCCCACTTTCAGTAACAGGGCAGGGGCATCAAGCAACATTGATGTAACCCTGACAAACAGGAAAGCCTACAGATATGTAAGCAACTGGAAGGTCGTGAGCAACGCAACGGTGAGTGATCACAACATGATCTGTTTCGTTACGGCGGCAGAGAGACAAAGAGAAGAACTTAGAAAAGAGACCTCGATATAACTTAATGAGGGCGGATTTGGGATGCGCTCAGGACTGTGTTTGGGGGGCCAGTGCTGGTGCAGGAGGGAGACGATGTCAACGAGACAGCTCGAAAGATAACTAGAGAAATAACACGAGCAATGAACCTTGCAATCCCCCTGGCAAAGCAAAGGAAGGACATAAGTAATCCTGGCTGGACAGAAGAGCTGACGAAGCTCAGAAAGAGTCAGGAAGGCAAGAAGGAGATATCAAAGGATGGCAATTGCTGGTGAGAGGAGAGTATACTTAGCAGAGTACAGAGCAATAAAACAGCTCTACAAGGCAAAGATAAAGGAAGCAAAAGAAAGGAGTTGGCAGATATTTGTAGAGAGACACCTACCACTAGATATATGGGGAGTACCGTATAAGATCATATCCAACAAGGTTAGGTCGCCCTCACTTCTCGCCTCAATGGAAAGAGGTGATGGGACGATGACGAATAACTGGAAGGAATCAACAGAAACCCTCCTGAAGGTTCTACTACCAAGTGATAGTCTGAAAGAAGAGGATGAACAACAGCGGAACACAAGAAGTAAAATGACGGAAAATTACACAGTGGGAGGGATAGTAAAATCATTCAGGGAGGAAGACATAAGCAGAGCAATAAGATCATTAAAAAGGAAGAAGGCACCTGGACCCGATGGTATACCGCCGAAGGTGATCCAGGGCCTTGAAGCGGAATTATTGGAACCTTTATGTTCTCTCTACAATAGATGTCTAAAACAAGAAAGAATATCCAATGCTTACAAGCAGGCCGAGGTTGTGATAATAAAAAAGAGGGATGACAAGGACCCTGTGAAGCCAAAGTCGTATCGACCCATATGTCTTTTAAACGTGCTGGGGAAAGTGCAGGAGAAGCTTCTGTCTGAGAGGTTATTACAGCATCGGCTCACACTGAGGCGAGGAATGCACGAGAACGAGTATGGATACAGGGCGGCAAGAACGACGGAGAATGCGATAAACAGGGCGATAAGATCGGTGCAGGAAAGCAATTGCAAATATGTAGTAGCGACATTCATAGATTTCACGGGTGCTTTCGACAATCTATGGTGGCCGGCCCTGTTCAGAAGGCTAAAAGATCTAAACTGTCCAAGGGAACTGTATAAGAGGTTTAGAAGTTACTGCCAGGATAGGTATGTAACGATACAATGAACAGACGAGAAGGGGGTCTACCTAATTATTAGATAGATCTGGTGTCTACCGTCTTGACTGTTCGTCATGCAACTGCTTTTACATTGGTCAGACTGGACGTACTTTCAGAAAAAGAATCAAAGAACATTCTGCTTGCATTAAAAACAACAACTTTAATATCGACCAACCTAATAAATCAGCTTTTGCTAATCACATTTTGGAACATAACCACAACTTTGATCCTAATAAAGATTATAAAATTTTACATATAGCTAATAAAGGTAGGTTGTTGAATTTACTCGAAATTTTTGAAATTATGTCTAACAATAATGAATGCAGACTCAATGAAGTCACAGATTTTGATACTAATTACATTTTGCTCAATATTAAATAGTTGTTGTGTCTTTGGCCTTTTCTTGGTTTTAACTTTGTTCTTTTACTTTCTGACCCTCTCTGGTAATTTCAGTGTCATTGAATTTAGGTACTTTTGATCTGGTTCTAGTTACTTTGTACTGACCGAAAATTCCCATTCTAGTGCCTTCTCCGTCAGAGAATGGTTGCTATTTTACTTGTCGTTTTTAAATTTGTTAAATTTGATGTAATAACCAGTACAACGATCTTTATAACGTAGTTTACTGCCTATTGAATTAATTTTCTTCTCCAATGTGGTATTCTTTGTGAATTTTTATTACTACCTCGCCTTCAGCGCTTAACCTCAATTTAACCTATAATTTGGAACACGTGGTTTTACCTGTTTTATAACCAGTAAGTTATTCTCTTTACATTGTACACTATTGTTAACCATATGCCTCTGTAGATGATCATTTTGGCCTGAAGATGAAGCCAGTTTGGCTTCGAAACATGTCGCCTTTTTAATAAATGTACGTGGAGAAGACTACTGCGTTTTATTGCTTCTCATGGTACTATGCGAACAAAAAGAAAGGAAATTCCAAATGAAATTCAAAGGAAAAAGCTAGTAAAACGCGAGATGGTAGCTTTCAAAAGGGAGAAAGTTATGGTTATGAAATGGTGAGATACAAAACACATGTTTGGTTTCTGCAATCCATAATCCAGAACAAGGCGAAACGAACAAAACAAATAAGGACGGGAACACCATTAAGAAACCCAAATTAGTCCTCGACTATAATGATACGATGGGCGGTGTTGATCGTATGGATCAACATCTTCATGATTATCCGAGAAGAGGGAAAAATATTAAGATAATATATCTGAAACTTCTGAAAACAGTGAAGATAAAGCTGATGTAAATATTAACCACATTGTGGAATTTGATGCTGAAACAGAGCATCAAATTAAAGCTGACCCTATAGAGATTACCAGCATAAAATGGGAGGAACCATGGTTTACATCACCCAAACGTTTCATAGAAGACAATAATTTAGAGACTAACCTTTACAAGTGGCAAAAAAAATTTAATTTCATTAAATTCATTTTTATTTCAAGTAGATAACATGTTGAACAGCCCTCGTATGTGTTGTAAAGTTATTGTAGCGGTCAAAATTATAATGACTCAAAACTGCTGTGCCTGAACTAATCTATAAATTGTTACCGTGTACTTATTAGCACATAATTAACGTTTAAAACCATTTTAAAAATTTTAATTTCGTCTAGCAAATTACAGAAAATCGTTTTTATACTTTTTTTTCTCGATAACGGTTGCAGATACGAAAAAACTGCAAGAGAACAAAAAGATTCTAAACAAAACAGAAAACTCAATTTGTATTTTAGAATCGAACAGCGGCGCACCGCAAAAAAGTTCAGGGGGAGAAAAGGAAGCATGACCCCTGAAAAAATATCTCCCTGTAGATTCTCACAACCATTTGATATGCTCAATGATGTAAGCCCTGCAGCGTAACCTGTATTCCAAATTTGAGCTAAATATCTCAAAAACTGCAGGAGCTATAAAGGAAAAAGTGAAAAGTTAAAAAAAAATTGACCGGAAGTCGACCTCGGAAAAGAAATCCGATTTCCGGTTTCTATATATTTTTGGAATCTACTCTTCAAGCTGAGTCGAATGATATATATCTCGTCCTTCTAAAATATATCTCCATCTTCTTGCTTCTCAGGTAATAATAACAAGTTAAAAAAAATATGTTTTCACCTGTCAGACATTTCAATTTGGAATGCATTTGTCCTCTTATAAAAAAAAATGGAGCGCAAAGTGTTGCGTGTTCATTACTTTAACCACATTTTTCCCGCCTCCGAATCCCATATCTTCGAAATAAAGCTCCCCGTACGTCACGCGACACAGCTGCGTCAATCAGCAAAGCTACCTCGCCTTTTCCCCCCTCAAAAATACAAGGGTGAGAAGAACTTCGAACAGACGACTTCAAGAGTTGGTAGAGATCAGTGCTACACCTCGGGCCCTGCGCCTAACCACGAACCCCAAGAAACAGCAAAGGGCTACGGCAACGGCTTCCAGAACCCACCCAGCGGTCTGCTCCAGGCTTTCAGCGAGCTACAAGTACGTACTCCCGCTCTTTTCCATGTACAATTTCTAAACCCCTACCATTAGCGTTCCTGCCTTATCAGACGTCCGACCACGGCACCGTCGCCCACCGGGATGCTAAAGATATAATTCAGTTTCTAATGTACTCATACAGTTTAATTTGTAAATTGATTAAACTGATGTTAAAATAAACCTTGTTTTATTTCATCCGATGACGGACAAACAGGTGGCTGGTCCTTCAATCCCCTTCACAAAGGGATAATTTAGCTTTTCGCAAGATTTTAGTGGAAAAGCTAATTAAGAAGTATCATTCCAGTAGAATGGGCGATCTAGTATACATCCTGGACCGATGTGAATAATTGAGAGGCACTTTCCTGAGTTTGTTCCGCCATCAGAAAAAGAACTGCACCGACTAGATGCTGTGCCGTTTTCTGTAGTAAAAAGGATGGGAAACGAAAAAATAATAGGAAAGAAACCAGATATTTCTGTAAAGATTGCAATGTTGAACTGTGCGCTGCACCCTGCTTTATGATTTAACATACAAAATTCGAATTTTCGTTTTCACTATTTTATCTTGTACTCCACGCCACTGTATTTTTCTTATATTGAATAGTGTAAAAGAATTCATAAGTCAAATTTCTAGTTTCATACTTTTCTAAGAAGTACTCTAAGAAATGTATTTTGTCTTATTCCATATTATCTACTTATAAATGAATAATGTTGTGTACGCCACTGATATTTTAATATTACGAGGAATAATAGTTTCACTATTACTACTGAGTTTGAGGTAAGTACAATAACTAAAAAAATCTACTTTTGACAGTAACAGTCTACCTACCAAATCGTACGCCACTGATTTTTCCAAAAACATAATTATATAACCCTAGGGTGCGGAGTTTCAAAATTATAATAATCTTAATAATCTAATTCTTTTCTAACAAGTACACCGAAAAAACGTTATTCTCTTATTCTCTACCTATAAATGAAGTACATTACTGATATTTAAACTAGATTTATAGATTGACGCCCGCCCGTTTGACGTTACGCCGACGCGGCTGTTTGATTCAAATGCAACCGTTTATAAAATGACGTAGTACGCAAACGCCAACGCTGCACCGCTTCCGTCTGCGGCAACGTTGGCCAAGATTCAACTTTGGCGTCAACGTTTGCGTCGACGGATTTACTCGACCAATCACAAGGCGACAAATTTTGCGCGGGATTATTTGATCTGCTGCGCAGGAAGCAAAGCAGAGAGGTTCTCATTCTTAAATGCGTGTTGTCGAATGTGGATGTGTTTATTGTGTTATCAGAGTTTTTAGTATTATTTATAGCGTTAGTTAGTTAGTTAGTTATTTATTTATTATTATAAGCTTAGCATTAGAAGTTATTTGCACGGGAAAATGGGAGAGAAACGTAAGTAATAATTATTGATAATATAAAGAGGATTTTCATAACCTTAAATTTTCAGAAGTAGATATTGGTTTGCTCATCGAGCTAATTCAACAAGAGCCTCATATTTATGACAAATCTAATAGTTTTTAAGGACGACATGGTGAAGCAGGGGACGTATGAAAAAGTAGGCCGAATATTAAATATAACAGGTAAAATGTTAAAATTATGGTAGTTAACAGGATTCACACAATTTATTGTTTTTAGCCGAGCAGTGTCGCAAGATGTGGAAGAATTTAAGCGACTGATACGGCCGGGAAAAAAAGAAACTGCGGGTGACACACTCAGGTCAAGAGTACGACGAAGACTACACCTTATGGCCGTACCTCAAGGCGTTGAGTTTTTTGGAGCCCTACATTAGACCCCGAAGTACCTACACGGCTACAAAAGCTGCAACAAGTTGTGCAACAATAGCAGCACCAAGTAGTAAGTATTTATACGCTTGCATAAATTGTTTATTTCATTGTTTGTTTACTGTAGGGCCTGCTATCGCAACACAGTTTCTGATGGAGACCGAAATAGGGAATGATGTACTAGAGGACCCCGAAGAGTTGCAGGAGCGTGAAGAATCTCCGGAGCCCGAAGCTTCACAGGAGCCCGAAGAGTCGCAGTAAGGTTATAACAACTTTTGCTGGGATAATATTTAAACTCGAATTTTGTAGAGTCACAGCGATGTTACAACGACCAAGAAGTACTCCCTCTTTCGCAGCTGTGGGGGAAACCCCAAACAAAAGGGTGAGACCAAACAGTAACAAGGTGGCCAACGAGTTGGTCGATGCGGCACGACAGATCGTTGCCCAAATAAAACCTGCCCGGAATAATACCGACAGCTTCTTCGGGCAATATGTAGCCGAAAGGTTGCAGGAGTTGGCACCAGACCAACGCTCTGCTAAACGAAGAGCGATTGTACTTTTGCTTGAGGGGGAATAATTTTAAAATGTAATACATTACTTTATTATAAATAAACAATAATTTACTTTGTATATTTTTTATAATAGCATACAGTTAAGAAAATCTCTGAAACTTCTTTGTGGCGTGATATGATTCATGTACTTATTTGGGTATTTCACCACTCTGAAAATTAAAAATATTCAATATCGGAACGTTTTAAGGGACAACCTTCCCTCGCTAACTTCCTTGTTTTTTAGTTTTAATTTTTAATTGTTAATCGTTAATAGCGAGGGTAGGTTGTCCCTTAAAATGTTCAGATGTTTAATATTTTTAATTTTCAGAGTGGCGAAATACCCAAATAAGTACATGAATAGCATACAGTGTTGTTTAAACAAGCTTCTGGTGCTGCTAATAACAAACCATTAAACAATAAACTTCAATTAAGCAGGTTGTTGACAAGTTGACTTCAGGTACATTAAATTGTGGAACAAAGAATAAGCATTTTAACAAAGCTCGTATGTATTTAGCATATGTTATAACAAAAATATACAATAGCTAGCTATATATACTAATATTGAACATTTATCTTTATACATCAGTATTTGTAGTAATATTTGAAATCTCATCCCTAACCAATAAATTATACTAAAATAGAGACAACTTGAATAATGTAAAAAATACCACAGCGAAATTAAATACAATCATTTAAGACAAGGTAACAAACTACTCATGCATTAAGTATTATACAATATAATAAAATTATATGACAGTATAGCGCTTTTAAACAACTCAATTTAAATGAACAAACATTAGATAAAACAGGTAAACAATCGCAAGAATATGGGTATAGTTTTTATAATAGCGTAGTGTTTATCTTCTTAAAGCCCTTTCATTTTGCCACGGAAGAGCTCCTACCGCGAAGGAAAAATACTGACACACAACATCGCGAATTTGGTAATATAACCTGGCAGCAGTATTTGTTGATAATCTTCCAACAGACGTCAAAGGTTGAACTTCCGATCTCCATTGTCCATTGTCTTCGTCGTTGGCATCGGCATATCCAGATGGACAGTAAATGTTGGAGCACCCTTGCTTTAAACAAAAATTATGCAATACTACCACTGCCTTTACCATGTGGTCAATATTTGGTACATCGGCAACAATTGTTTGCTTTAAAATACGCCATCTTGCCATCAGAATACCTCGTGGATGATCGAATGTACTGTTGTTAAGCCCATTTTATAACTCTAGGCTAAACTCTGCATGCTAACGCCTTGTGACAAATACCTAAAGGAATATTAAATTTATCAATAAACTTTATCCATAAAAACCAGAACTGTGACTTACTGTAGAGTGATCGCAATTTTTTCTTCTGGGCAGACTCGATCCGATATTCGCCTCTTTATAAGCTTCGGCTCCAGTTGTTTGTATAAATTATTGAACACTTTTACAGTCATCCTTGTGTATTTAAAAAATTGATCATGGTCCTTCTCCTTCATTGGAAGGAATGTGGCTCGATAGAAACCGTCCTTATAGCGTGTCGTGTATATGGGTCGAGTTTTCCATCGTCTCTCCCTTCGTGTAGTTGTTCCCACGAAATGGGCTGCACCTAGTAGTATAAGCACACTTGCTGCATCCAACAGGTAGTTTGCCTCTTGATTGTCCATTCTCATAAAATAAAAATAAACCAAAATGTTGGGTTAGGGCTGCCGATGCTCGTGGCACGTGTGTCACTTGTCGGGCTTTAACTTGTGAATGCGCCTGCGTACGTTAAACTATACGTCAATTTATAAAATAGCTCGCGGTAGACAACGTCGGCGTTACGTTTGCGGCCGCGTCGGCGGTAACGTCAAACGGGCGGGCGTCAATCTATAAATCGAGCTTTAGATATTACGAGGAGGTGGTGGCAGATCAAACTCATCAGGAAGCAGAACTAGCTATGTGTATTCAAGTAATGAAAAAAAAATGCATTTGGACTCTAACGTGCAGAAGTGTTTGATATTGTACAGTTATATGTACAAATAAATGAACTAAAAACGCCCTCTAAGAATGGACGACCAGGATATTGGTGGTTAGGTTTTAAAACCAGGCATAGATTGTCTTTGAAGAAACCAGAACCGTTGGAACGCGTTCGAGCTAGTCAAACAAATCCATGTATTGTTAATGAATTTTTTTATTTGCTGGAATTGACATTTAGAAATTTGGGCTTAGCAAACAGCCCTCAGCAGATATGGAACTGCGATGAGACATCTTTTTCCAGCGATCCCAGCAAAACTAAGGTAATTTCTGCTATAGGTAAATCGGAAATGGGAATTAATGAAAACCCAGTAATAGCGGCGCTACTTTGACATAAGTAGCTTTATCAGGCGAAATAAAGCAATTTTTTTTAAACAATTCAAGTTACAATAACTTGGGCTATTCCAATTGATTGAGCCGGTTATATTTGTTATGATGGCGTTTATTTGAAGCGTCTATGTTAATAAATAATGCCGTAATGTTGAAAAATGTCTGAAAAACGTGTCAAAGTAGCCCCGGTCGACGGTACAACTGCAACTGAACATTCCGAGAGGTTTATTTCAACAAAAAAATGTTTAGAACTACACGTCCAGAACCGAGGATTCCAAATGCAAGTCCAGAACTAACGCCATCGATTGCTACTCAAAAACCGGACTATCAGTCCAGAAGATGTGCAACCATTTCCAAAACATACAGGTAGAAGAACATCAAGGGGAAGACGAACCGGAAGAACAATGATACCGACAGATACTCCGAAAAACAAGAGATACAGAAAATAAAACCGAACAAAAAACGCAAGCAGTAACTAAGAACTTACATTTTGGCTTGAAGAGCAAGAAAATTATTACAAAAGTGATGCCTTCTTTATCAGAGAAACCATTAGTTTAATAATGGAAAAAAAGGAAAGCGCAAGCTCCCCCAGAATCTTTATCAGAAAGTGGTGATATTTCCCTTGTATCCACTGACGATGAATACAGTGCAGATGAGGCTTGTCTTTTTTGCGATAATTCCATAGTTGCAGATAAATCTGGTGAAAAGTGGCGCCGTTGCGTGACGTGTTGTCGATGGGTTCATAATCTATGTGCTGGTATCAGTGCTAACGAGTGGAAGACTTACGTTTGCGATTTATGTTGCAATAAATAATAAAAAACGATTTAAAAATACTTTTTAAAAAGAAGTAACTTTATTTTCAATATTAATATTGTATTTCTGTTAATTTTTGCTTAGTTAATAAACGTGGTATTGCGTGAATCTTAATTTAAAATTCTTCCCACCTCAGCCACAGCCGCCCCAGATCCAGTTTCAACCGCAGTTCGAAGTCCAAGCGCACGTGTTAAGTCCAGGCCTTCGGGCCGCTGGTTTCACCTGCTCCGCCTTGGCGGAGAATGCTACAGGGAAGTTGCCAACTGCCCTTTTAAAAAAGAATATTTTAACTTTAATTTGGTTAGGGCTTAGTTGCGATTTTTGACGCAGATCATTATTAAGGGGTGACTGCAAACAGGTTTATATCGCCTGAGGTAACCAGAGTTAAGTAAATCGGAGACTACGGTTCCCGTCCATAAGGTAGTTTAAGGTAGGGTAAGATAGTGTAAATAGCTTTCGTAAGTAATTTCAGTTAATGTAATATAGGGCGACTAGAGTAAGGCAGCGGCGCAAGTCGAGGGCAACAAGGTCACTATGACGGGCCGAAAATCAATAACGGAACCCATAGAGCAGGCAATTACAAAAGCGGCAAAAAGCAATGACACGTCAGTAGAGGCACTGCTGAAAGAATTCTGCAAGGATAAGACCGAGATAATAACCCTTGTATCGCAGCTGAAGGACACAGCCTCCAAGAAGACAAGGCTAATCAAACACTTAGAAGGGGCCCCATCCTATGAGCAGGCAGCTCGACAGCCCAAGACGGAAATACCGCAAAGGGTAGAAATACCCTCAGGCAGAAGCGTTGCACCCACAAAGAAGGTGATTTTAAGAACACCCCCATATACAATGCGACCGCGCAAACATGTGAACAGACCACGATCCGCGTCCAGCCAGGATGCCACAAACGTAAGCACTGGAAAAATACCCCAGACGCCCCGTTAGCCAGACTCCCAAGGTACGAGGTATCCTAAAACCCCCAAACCTTTGTTTTCTTTTACAGTACTCAGGAGCTGCTGGAGCGCCTCTTCGGACCATCGCCGCCCAGTTCGCCCGACTCTACCCTCCTCCGGGAGGCCCGGCTGTGCAGACGTCCCCGAGGTGCCCAGACCACCGCCCCCACGAAGACGCCGCCCCCTAGCTGCCCACGCACGTCGCAACCCGGAGACATCCCCACCGGACGAGCCGCCTACGAGGCCGAGACCCCGGAAGACCGCCCGCGGCTTCACGTGGAACAAGTTCGCCTCATCTGCCGCCCCCGACACCTCGGGGTAGCCTTTTTCCTCAGCTCAGAGAAGGCCGAATTCGAGCAACTGTGGGAGGAGGCCAGGCCCGAGGCCGACAACCGCTTCCCGTTGCGCGAGTTGCAGTTGACGCCACGCCGCCCCCGAGACGCCATCGCCTGCTCCACCGAGGGAAGAGACCCCAGGAGGAACGCTCGCCTGCGCCTCCGCTGCCCCTCGTGCCGGAACCCCGCCGCATTCCAGGAGCCCGGCGCTGCCAGCGCCGACTCCGCCCCCGCAGGGGAGAGAACGCGCCACCGCGGTAGGGGAAGCGCCCCGTTAGTGAACCGGGTGTGTGCTTCGGGTTCGTGAGCGATAACCGCGCCCGTCGCCATCGCGAAGCGCCCCCTTTCAGACTGTAGCCACCGTGCCAGAAATAAACAGTCGCTTTTAAATAGGTTTAGTCAGTTGTGTGTGTGTGTATTTTTGTTTGTTTTTTTCTTTCGATTTTGTTTGTAAATCAAGCAGTATTCTACCATTTTAATTATCATTTTAACCAGTAAGGAACACTTAGGCATTCAAATTCTCCAGCCTTTCACCCATTAGTCGCCCCGCCCACATCCGCTGAGGTAGAAGGGAACACATGGCCATTAGCCACCATCTTAACCCCTGCCACACCCTCAAGAGCGAGGCGTGTTATCGGATAATTGGGTTGTATAAAGCTAGTGCCAACATTAACACTGTGTCAAACCAGTGCTAAGTTGTTTGTTAACTAATCATAGCACTACCTTGAATTAGCTCACTGTTAAATTGGTTGTTGTTATATTTTTCATTTAAAATTAAGGTAAGAGAGATTTATATGTTATTTTCTAATTTTTCAACATTTACATTACACTATAATTCTAGAAAATGTCAATATCAAGTATATCTTCATTAGACCTTGAAGTACCAGAAGAAGTCGTCGGCCCAGACGTCTTCGTCGTCCAAGACATTTCTTTGTTGGACAAGATCCTAATGAAAAATACAGTGATGACTTAAAATTAAGATACAGAGTCGCTAAAAATACGTTCAATAAATTATGTTTCTATAAATCAATTCATTTCATCAAGGCTGAAACGTCTTATCATACTTCGTTTCTTTGCAACTGGATCCTTTCAACAAGTGCTTGCAGACAATATTGGCATACACAAATCAACTGCAAGTAGAGTCATTGTTTACCAAATTGTCCATTGCAAAGTAGCAAAATACTTAGAAAACAAAAAAGAGGAGAATATTTCTCCTGTTTTGACGAATCGGCCCAGGTAACAGATGCAAGATGGAATGATACCTCGGTAGTAACTGTTGCTACAAATAATGGAACGATTGAACCAATACTCAAAGCAAAACGATATAACAGGAAGTTGAAAAAATAAGAATAAGTGCCGCAACCAAATGTTATAAATGATTATAATATACATATGGGTGGGATTATTCTGCATTTTTCTTTTAATTTTATCATAAATAAAGCACACATATAAATATAAAGTTTCCGCGTTATAGTCCCATTGCAGAAGAGCTCAGAGAGAAACCGAATTTCTTTCGCCAGAATTAAATCTTACGAAAATGTACGAACTCTATGTAAGCGAAATAGGAAAAATTACTGCCGTCAGCTTTTCATCTTATAAGAAGATATTTTACGATAGTTTTAACCTCAGATTAAAAACATTAAAATATGATACTTTGCAACAAATGCGACTTCCATCATATACAGAATATAAATTCAGAAACCGATGAAAGTCAGAATTAAAAAGCGAACATGAAGAACGCCTTTGTCTGGCCAAATCTTGACAAAACAAATGAAATACGATATGTCTTTGGCTTTTACATCTAACAAGGTCGAATGTTTAACGTATGACATGGAAAAGCACTTCCTCTACCTCATATGCCAACAAACATTATTTAAGGTGGAACTTCCCTCCTGATTTTAGTAGTATTTCCGATCATATTTGAACATAAAATACACCAATTATATAAAAGCCGTAAATTGATGAACAAGCGGTACTGGCAGAAAAAGTAAGAAAATGAAAGACAACTTCTTACTGTAAAAATAATAACAATTATCTCCTAAATAATTTGCAGGCGAATGATAACAGATGTAAATGTACAATAAGATACAGCATCCAACACAAACAATACTTGATGTAGATTCAAAGTAATTAAAACCTCCTAATTAATTTTCAGGCACATCGTAACAGATGCAAATACTACGAGCGAGATCAATCCAGTAGTAATAATTGCAAATAATGTACACGACGCAACTTGCATGGAATCAAGCAGCAATACAACTGTACATTCGCAGCAAGTTTCATAACTAAAATATTCCTGATACGTTCAGCGGATATACAGGGTGAGTCAATAGTGAAGGATCGGAACTCTACTGTTCAACCGTTCAAGATAAGAACAACATTTAAACGCCTCCCCACATAGTTTTTCACTCTGCAGTTAATTTGTGACCCTCCTGTATAATGAAGCTAAACCTTATTATGGCAGAGAACTGGCGTTTCTCCTCATGGATTCGAAATTTTAACGTTATAACTTCAAAACTAAGCTCCTGGAATTTTTTAAGAAAACATGTATTCGATGAAATTTTTAATAAATAATTTTTAAAATGACAACGCTGCACCAAAACGTCAAACATTTTATACTGTCATAAACCTATTTCAAATGCCAATAAGAATATGTGCTAAAATATATGGTGTTCCATTTGAAAAAAAAGTTAAGATACGTACCTGAGTTATGGCTCATCCTGTATAACAGAAAATATTTTTGAGTGATGCAGAGTGAAAAACTATGTGGGGAGGCGTTTAAATTTGATTCTTATCTTGAACGGTTGAAAAGCAGATTGACTCACCTGTATACCTCATTTTTTTTAGTGAAACCACAAGCTTTGAATTGAAAGGAAGACGAATTATAAATATCCAATAACGTTTTGGAACAAACTTTGGGATTTCCTCAAAAGGTTTCATTTTAGAGATTATTTTCAGGTACAACATTCCATAAGTACTGACAAGCCAAATGGAAAGATGAACACCAATTTTTTTTTTTAATTTACTTATCATGTCACCGTGATTGTAAGTGCAAATTCTGCTAATTTTTACCATAATGTAAGTAAATTATGCCGTTATTAACTTTCCTAAATTGTGGCCAAGGAACGTCGCAAAAGTCGCAAGGCTGTAATTGGTACAATTAGTGTAGGATGTGGTTTTTAGCAACTTTACGAACTTACGAGCTGTCTCGACATTTTTCAATACCCTAAAAATTATAGAATAAAATCCAGGATGACCTCGGTGAAACATTTGAAAGTGAAGCATTAAAATGCATGACATGAAGAATTGGAACTTATCAAACAATCAGGGAACGTTGATGATGCGGAAATTCCACTAATTACCGTGGGGCTTGGTCAAAAAGATCATATCGCACAAACTATGATGCAGCATGTATTATAGGCAAAAGAACTGGAAAACTACTCTTTCTTGGCATCATCAACATCAATGGAAAGTGATATAATTGTTGAGGGGTTCAAGAGCAGTATTTTGATGCACGGTATCACATATGCCTTTCTTGTAGCAGTCGGTGATAGCAGTGTGTATCGCAAAATCCTCCAAACTAAACCATACGGAAGTTTTAGAGTGCAAAAAATTGAATGTAGAAGTCTTTCAGTTTGTAAAGTACACCGAGTTATAGATGCGCAGAACGCTAGAAACGTCCGGACGAGTCCATTACGTTCAACAAGGTGATTTCCGCTGTTGTATTCAGTTCATTGCCGTTCGTCGTGTCATTTTGTTTTCTCGTGTGTATCAAAGCTCAACTCTACTTTTTACTTTTTTCGCTTTTTAAAACAGTACTTTTCAGAACTAACCATCTAGGATTGGGATTATTTTCGTTAACAGTATGAATTTGAGGTTACGATTACAGTAGGCTACACGCCTCGAGTAAACGCATTAACTGCAAACTGTAAATAAATTGTATATTGTTTTAGTGATAATACCAGACATATGGCGAACACTGTTGGCATAAAAGGAAAAATTATTCACAGCCAGGCACGAGAAATAATAGCAAACGTGTTTAAGTTTATGAAGACGGAAGCTGAAAACGGAGCCCCTTCGATACCATTGTGTAATTTTAAAGAACGCCTTCTCGCTGCCACAAAGATATCTGAGATAACATATAGAGCGATTGTTAAAGAAACCAATGACATACAAGCTGGAGCCAGTACGTCATTTTCAACTCCACGTCCCCTAAAAGTTCGCTTGCAGATGAAGAAGGCGAAATGGTTCGAAACGTTATCCACAGGAGGAGGCCTACAATAAGAGGAATTCAGCAGAAAATGCAAGAATGAGGCGTACCATTCGAAGGTGGCTTGACAACGTTATACTCTGTAATTAATAACATGGGTTTTAAGTAAGTTTGAAACATTTAATACAATATTTAAAATATGATTCTAAACTCTAAAGGCCGGGATAGACGCTCCTACATGCATATCAACTTGCTTGCGCAGACTTAAGTTGTAAGATTTATCGTTGCGTTAGTGCTGATAAGTCTGCAGACTTATGAAGTCTGCACAGACAATTGTTGGGCTTGAATGAAATCAAACCTGCTCGATATTTTTGCTGCGTGTACAAACTTATCTTACGATAAGCTGTAATGTCGGGCGATTCTTGCAACTTAATATTCAGTCTTCCTACTATTTTACGACCGGCAACATTCGTTTTATTATTTAGTGATCAAACTAAATTGATTTAAAAAATGGCAGACCTGCGGCTATTGTCGAGAGAGTTCCTCACAGAGTTTATTAGCGTGTATAAAGACAATCCGTGCCTCTGGAAGGTAAAATCTAAGCAGTATTCGGACAAACACCAAAAAAATGCGGCGTATGAAGTATTAATAGAAAAGTTAAAAGAAGTAGATCCAACAGCCAATAGAGATGCAGTAATAAAAAGAATAAATTCATTGCGCACGTGTTTTCGAAAAGAGTTGAAGAAAACTAGAAACTGGCACTCTGGTATGGACGAAGAAGATGTGTATAAGCCAAATCTATGGTACTTTGATATGTTGATGTTTTTGACTGATCAAGAGACACCGCGACAGGATGGGATGGATAATATACAAGACAGTTCAGTAGTAGATGTAAGTACAAATACAACTCTTAATCAAAAAACAAGTTTACTTATCTTTATTATTTACTTTCGTTCTATAATACATTTTTCTTGTTACACTACAGAGTAGTTGCACCTAGTGAATCATGTTGTTTTGCCATGGTACTTGTCCTTCGCCATTAAAATACCTCACATACAACTCTCTAACTTCATTGGCTTCTTGTGTATTATTTCGATTCGGTCCGTGCTGTAGTCCGCCTAGAATTCCCGAATCAGCTCTCAAACCGGCGTTTACTTGTGATTGGGTCCAATCTTCTTGATCCAGAGAATCTGCAGGAGTGTAAGACTCTGAACACTTTCTTCGTAAATAGTTATGTAAAACCGCACAAGTCATTACAACTAAATCTGTACGGTCCAATGTCAAATGGATTTCTGTATGAAGGATTCTAAAGCGAGCTGCCATTATACCAAATACATTCTCGATAATTCGGCGTGCCCTACTCAGACGATAGTTAAAAATCTTTCTTACCATTGATAAATCTCGCAATCCAAATGGTTTTAACAAATCTTTGCGCAATGAAAATGCTTCATCTCCGATAAAAACCCAAGGAAGCTGTATTGTACCATGTTTCGCAGGAGCAGGAGTAGGTAATTTGAGTTCTTCAGTAATAAGTTTTTCGTAGAATTTGGTGTTTTCAATCACACCTCCATCGGAAATTCGACCATTTGTACCAATGTGACAATAAATTATTTCGTAGTTAGCATTAGCAATTGCCATTAAAACTAAGCTATTGTATCCCTTATAATTCCAAAAGAAAGAACCACTGTCTGATGGTGGCGAAATTCGTATGTGTTTGCCATCAATGCTGCCCACACAATTCGGAAACTGCCATCTTTTCTCAAATTCCCTGCCAATTTTTCTCCATTCTGCTTCGCTGCCTGGAAACTGAAACAAACAAAATACGACCGATAAAAATAAATGTTTAGAAAGCTATAAAAACAGTGTATACATTAACATACTTGAAGTAATTAATGTAAATCTCTGCAGTGAATAATAATATCATTGCCTAAATTGTCTTTTTTTTTCTCAGGACGCTAGCATTTCTTCTGAACAAGAAAATATAATGCAATCTTCCACTACTGAAACAGAATTGTCTTCGCGAACGGCAACGCCATCCACATCTTCATCAACTTCGATAAAGAAATACAAAAGAAAAATTGACAAGAGCGATGAAGTTCTAAGCATTGTAGCAGATAAACTGCAAAATCAGGGAAAATATGCAGCCTTTGGTCAACATATGGCTCAGGAGTTGCAGGAACTCCCCTCTGAAATGGCCATATACTGCAAGAGGGTACTTAATGAGGCAATCTTCCAAGCTCAGCTTGGAAAATTAAACCAAACGTCAAGAATTGTGACAGACAGTACTATAGCCTCTCGTAGTATAGAGCAGCCAGTATTTCATTACGATTCTCAAGGAAGTACTCTGCCCCCTGAAATTCCACAAATATCAACAGCACCAGCATGCACCCAAGAATCAGGACGACTTGGGGATTTTTATTCGCAATATTCATATCAGCAATAATGATAGATATTGTTATACTGCTTTTTTACTATTTTTAAAAATGTTATTAAATTAAATTGCTTACTTACCTTTAAATATTCATTTTTTAATCCTTCGTAGATAGCTCTACATGTATCCGGTATAATTTCACCTAATGCTTGACGAGATATTGCACAAGAAAATTTCAAATCTGCATAGCTTCTTCCTGTTGCTAAAAAGCGTAAGGTTGCGCTAAGCCTTTCATGTGGTGATATTGCTTTTCTCATAACGGTATCCATCCTTTTGATTCGTGGCGTTACCATCTGAAGCAACTCCATATAAGTTTCTTCGTCCATTCGTAAGTAATTGAACCAGTCCTCGGGTTCCAATCGGAGCTCATCTAGCAGATTGATGTGTGATAATTGCTGTCTCCTAAGTAGCCATTCTTTAGACCACTTGGACCGTTTTCTGGTATTTCTTTTCTTCTTTTCTATAATTGCAAGAGCAGCCGCACACAATAACAGTTCATCAGCCATAGAGATTTTTATAACTGAACGCAAATTGATACAATAAGACTGAATAGTTAGTGGTCAGACGACGATTCAGTCTTGTCGTAAAACTTAAGTCTGCGCAAGCAAGTTGATATGCATGTAGGAGCGTCTATCCCGGCCTTTTAACGCTTTAGGTGGAGAAAAACTACTGATAAACGGGAAGCTCTTATGGAAACTCAAGATATCCGATATCGAAGAAACTTGTATTTACGGCAGCTTAAGAAATATAAAGAAGGACGGCCGATTATATATACTGATGAATCATACATTCATAGTTCACATACGACCCCCTACGAATGGTCTGATAATAGTTTGGGATACTGATTGCAGACCCACCTTCGCAGCTATGTTTTGAGGCAGAAGGCAAAATCAATACCGGCAACAAGCCAACAAACGTTTGGATATGAATCGAGTGGTTAATGCTGACTATGACGAAGGTTATGAATATCTACGTCGAGCAGTAGCTAAATCAAACTACCAAGGAAGTCGCTCTCGTGGTCGTGGCAATAGTTCACGGCGTGGTTACCAAGCGCAGCGTGTCACCAACTTCAGACAGAAGCAGTCCCGTATCACATATGCTGACTTATCAGAAGAGCTAAGAAATAAATTGCTACCAGGAGTTAAAGACGGTTTGCATCACCACCAGAGCCATAAGCTTTGGAACGACACATATACAGGGTGAGGCACATAAAGTGTTACAGAGCAATAGCACTCAAACTATTGATCACATCCAAAAATGTTTCAGACAAAAGTTTCAGTGTTCGAGAAGGCCGTCATACTGGACCATCCTATTTTTTATCGGTGGAGGCGCTGAAACTACGTCAAGGTCAACTCCACTTTTTTAAATAGAACCGTGTATTTTGTTTTTGATGACATTATTACCGATTTGAAGACGAATTCAGCGACCTGCAGCACAAGGTCATTCTAGTCACGCAAAGTATGAAAATAGTCGAAAAATCGAAAAATGCAACAGTGTAACAAACAAGAGTCAACACGACGGTGCACCACCCCATTATGCTATGTGTTTAAGAAGAGTGATGAATGAGATTTTTGGCGAAAAGTGGATAGGACGAAGCGGTCCTGTAGCTTGGCCACCTCGTTCTCCAGATCTAACATCACCTTTTATGGGGTTTTGTCAAAAATCGCGTAATGGCGGTAGCACCTACCACGCCTGACGACATGAAAGACAGAATACGCCGAGCATGTACCGAAATTACACCACATATGTTGGCTGAAGTTAGACGGTCTTTTCATCAGCGAATTAACAAGTGCTTACAATAATAAATGAAGGACTTGAAGTTGGTTTTCAAGAAGTGGGCCTTTGGCTCGTTTATTCAATAAATGTTCATCGCCCTCAAAAGGGAAATGTAAATTTAAATTTCAACTCTAAACTGTAGTTTTGCATATTTTCCTCCCCACCATGTTTAATATAATAATTTTGTAATGGTTCTCATAGAGTCTGGGTCAAATGCCTAGCTGTTTTTCATTCATGATGTTGTTACATGCCTACGGAAATTCTTCCATACGTTTAAAATTGTAACTTGCCCCTCAGGCACCAAATGTTACTTTTAATTATAATCTAAGCTATCTCTTAGCCTTTGTTAACAATTTTTACGTCTGATGATGGCAATTTGTCGAAACTAGTCACGTACACACATTAAATCTTGTCAACCGTTTTTTAAAAACAAATAAATTCGTGGGGAAGACTTCAAGTCCTTCATTTATTATTAAAACTCAACCTCACTTTAAGCAGCAATGGATAAACTACGATTTAAGTGCTTACAAGTCGAGGGTCATCACTTCGAGCATCTTCTGTAGGTAGACCCAAACCAAGGTTAGTGGATCCTTTCAAAGTGATTATTCCGATATTTTTCGATTTTTCGACAATCTTTATACTTTGCATGACTAGAATGACCTTGTGTTGCAGGTCGCTGAATTCATCTTAAAATCGGTAATAATGTCATCGAAAAAAAATACATAGTTCCATTTAAAAAAGTGGAGTTGACCTTGACGTAGCTTCAGCGCCTTTACCGATAAAATAATATGGTGGTCCAGTATGACGGCCTTCTCAAACACTGAAACATTTTTGGATATGATCAATAGTTTGAGTGCTATTGCTCTGTAACACTTTATGTGCCTCACCCTGTATAGTTTACGTGGCTTCCAATTGGAAAGGGACCTCGACGATCGTCCATGCTGGTGGTGCGAACGGTTTTATACCAAATGCGTTGCTCATGTTTCGATCTGGTAAGGTTGAATAAATAATTTGTTATTTACATTTTTCAGTATTTATATTTCTTGTAGGGGCGAACGCGGGTGATTATCACGACGATATGAACTCAACTAATTTTATGAACTGGGCAAAGAAACAACTCCTACCTAATCTCCCTCCGTCTTCTGTCTTAGTAATTGACAATGCGTCTTACCACAATACGACTCTGGAGAAACATCCCACATCTGGAACTTTTAAAAAGGACATGATACAGTGGCTACCGGGACGAAACATTCCTTTTGATGCGAATTTCACTAAACCAGAGCTGTATGAATTAATTAACATCCACAAACCTCGGCACAAGATTTACGAATTAGATACCCTCCTACAAGAACATGGACATAACGTACTTTGTTTACCACCATATCACCCAACACTGAACTCAATCGAAAAAATATGGGCCTTGTTAAAAAAAACTGGGTTGCCAGTCAAAATGTCACATTCAAACTAGAAAATGTGAAAGCACTGGCAGTTGAAAAATTTAACGCAATTACACAAGAAGATTGGGCCGCTGTGTGTGAAAATGCAAATAAAGTTGCAGAGAAATATATGAAGAAAGCCCATATGTTGGAACATGCAATAGAAACGATAGCTTTCACTGTGAATACGGAAAAAACGGAAAATAATTTGAAAGCTTGTATTTATTATGACATGCTAATGTATTTAGCATTAAGCATAAAAAGTTTTCCTTTAAAATGGAAATTCTAATTTGCCCCCCTAAAAATACCCATTGCTACGCCACTGATACCAGCTATTGGCGCATAACTGTAGTCACGCCTATATACTTCTTGCTTTGACGCCACTCTAGTAACAATTTACTACGTAACTATTACTCTAGCCCGTCAATTCCCAGTGTCACCTGTAGGTCCATTAACAACAGAAACCTGTAACTTCAATACAATGGCTATTACAACGATGTTTATGCCGTTACTTAATAGATGTATATGTGTTCTTCACATATTAGTTACCTTTTAATACTAGGTTCAAGTCTGAAGTGTTTTGCATAAGTCAGTGCATGTGCAAGTGTAGAGTAATGGCGGGTGATCCATCATCATCAACAAGTCGCTATGAATACACGAGACCGTAAGTATTTTGAATAATTCGATAATATTTAGATACGTAAAGGTCTATTGTTGTTTATTCTATTTTTTGTAGAATTAGACTATTTATTCAAATGCATTTTTTCTGATCACAAAGTTTAGGTGTCACCTACAAGTGACACCGGGAAGGAGAGGTTGAATTTGATGTATATGTTCTTACAGACTAAAACTTCACGAACTTGAAGAAATGCTGCTCCAGGACGAAGAAGACGTTGAAGAAGTTGTTCTTTTTCCGCCAGAAGATGGTAGTTTTACTGATGAAAACAGTGGGGATGAAGCAGAAGCTGATATAAATCGGCTTCCAGGCAGAATTCTTCGATCAGAAGTTGAGGTAAAATTTACCTCTGAAGCTAATTTTGAATCATCTGAAAATGGCAGTACAGGTCTACGGCGGTGAAATGTCGAAAACCCTAAAAAGGCCAGCAAAAAGTCTACGGCTTCTACGAAAATGTCTATGAATTGGTCTGACAATATCGAAATCTTTGATTCGGATAGTGGGAGGGGTGATATCGACGAAGTAATAAATATTACCTACAGAAGATAATAATCTTTCATTTGTAGAATGCTTCGAACTATTTTTTACTGAGGAAATTATAGATATTGTCAGTATGTCGAACTTGTATGCGCTGCAACGCAATCACGGGCTAAATCTTACACATGATGAAGTAAAAGTATATATTGGCATTTTATTACTAGCCGGTTATATGACGTCAAAATATATAAGAATGTTTTGCGAAATAAAATCAGATACCCACACCGAAGCGGAGGCAAACAGTATGCGAACAAATCGTTTCTTCGAAATTCAACAATATTTACATATGTCAGATAACTTTCATTTAGCTGAAAATGATAAATTTGGTAAAGTGAGAAATTATTTGAATTTATTGAACAATTTTTTACAAAATTTTCCTCGTATTGCCTCTTCACATGTCTCAATTGACGAAACCATGGTGCCTTATTGCGGAAGGCACAGCACCAAGCAGCACATACATGGTAAGCCAATCAGATTTGGGTATAAGTTTTGGTCGGCTGCAACTCGCAACGGATACCTTACAACATTTGAACCGTACCAAGGACCTAGGTCAGCCCAGCTTCCAAAGCAGGAAGAGTACGGACTAGGAGCGTCAGTAATTCTTGAATTGGCATCACGTTTACTAAATAATTTTGGGCCTTACAATTACTATCACATATAATCTCACAAGAACATAAATTCTTTCCGGAAATTTTTTTGAGTGTGTTCCAACAACGTCGTATTAATTTGCCCGAGCGGGACGCGAGGGCAAATTAGGAAGTTGTTGGAATGCACGAAAATAATTTCCGGATATGAATTAATGCTCGAATGCAGATTCGGTAAGAAAATCGTAACGACACAAACCCTAAAAAGAAGTAATGTGTACCTACAAAAAATTTCCAAGAAATTTTGTTGTTGTCTGGGTTACGGCTCGTGAACTAATTTTTCTATTGGTCATTAATGAGTGTCGTACGATTTTCTTGATAATTATTTTACAAGTTTACTGTAATGGCGGAACATAACCATGGTGCAACAGGAACAATTAGAGACAAACGTTTGGCTAAATGCCCAGTAACGCCAAGCACGATTTTGAAAAAAGAAAAACGCGGCATCTTTTCCTAAAAGGCAGAAAAAAACATTCTGGTTATTAGATGGCACGATAACAGCATTGTTACATTCGCTACTAATTGCCATAGCGTAGTCCCTGTGCAAAACGTTGATAGAGTTGGTTTTGTCAATGGGAAAAGAGCCAAAATTCAAGTTGACTGTCCCTCAGTTGTTCAAAAGTACAATAAGTACATGGGGTGTGTCCATCGTTTTGACGGAAATGTACATTCCATGAGAGTGGGCCTACGTGGAAAAAAAATTGTGGTTCCCTCTGTTTGCCTTTGGAATTGATGCTGCCTGCCAAAATGCATGGCTTGTTGCAAAACTAAAGCACAACACGCTTACTTACTGCCAGTTTCGTAGAAATATAGTCCAAGTTTATCTTTCAAAACACGGCACAAAACCGCAAAAAAAAAACAAAGCTGCGGAGCTCCTCTGGACAAAAAGTTCTTCCGGAAGTTAGGCTTAGTGGAGGACCAGACCATACACAAGATGCATGCAGTCAACGAAGATGCGGCTACTGTCACAAACGAACACGTCTAATGTGTAAAGAATGCCAAGTGGGACTACATATTCACTGTTGGTACCAATTTCATACAAAATAAATAATATTTATTAATATTTACTACTGTATTTTATTTAGGTGTATTTTCAATAAAGTTGGTTTGTATGCCCGGTGTCACCTATAGGTGACACATCTTTTTCAAAAATTTGACTTTTTTCGAGAATTTTTCGTATTCTCCTTTAATGCGACCCTCAAATAACATAGATTTTAATAAATCAAATTAATGCATTTTCAAGTAACCGTATGGGAATTGAAGGGCTAGACTAAGAGATTTGTCTAATAAACGGTTCAGTTCATTAGGTCAAGAAGTGTAGTGTGTAGTATTGCGACATGCTATGTGAGGGTCGCGTATTTACAAACACTTTATTTTAAATGTTATCTAGCTTATTTTAGGAAGGACGTTTGTTTATTGCAGACATTTTATTTCTAGGGCGTACAGTTGTTTATTTCAGGCATTTTTATTTCTAGGGCGTACATTTGTTTATTTCAGGCGTTTTAGTTTAGTACAATGATAATCTGTAGCTATAGAGGTGTTTGTATATAAAATAAGTGGAAAATTATATCATATAACGAAAGCTTTCGTTTGTTTGTTTGTTTTGCTTGCAAACTGTAACACAATACTGCCACAGCTGTGGTTCACCCCGGCTAATCGAAAAATTCCTATATTAGATTTATGAGCGGCTATGACCCGAGGTCGAGGGGGATTTGAGGCCCAACCGCCGGCTAAATTAGCTTGGGAAATTTATTGCTCTAGGATTTCAAATACGTGGCCCGCGTCTCAAAAGGAGATCCTGGGAAAATATTTAAAAATGCGACGGAAAAGGAGTAAAACTCGCCGCGGGGTTTGGAGCTGAAACGGCCAATCAAAATCAAGTCTCCATAGCAACGAAATTTAGATTTCGTTGGCATTGGCGGGCGTCCCACGGCACAGGAAGGAAGGGGACTGCGAAAGATTGCGTAAAACACTCGACACAGAAGGAAAGGGTAGCAGAAGAAGCACGAAGCCTGGGGCCGATGCTGTTTCGACTAGTAACACAAAACATCACGACAACTCCGCACTTAATTGACACCTTACTCTATTTGGTGTAGCGCCACTGGTATTGCGAAGTCCAGCTCGGGCTTTCGTTAATCGGTGAACGTTAGACACCAACTCTTGCTTTTACTTCTCTCGTTATCACGCAAAGTGAGCGTTGCATAACAACTCCTTGTCTCTCTACTACCACACTAACACCACCAGGCACTTCGTAACAAGTTTACGGTCGGCAAACGGCCCATTGGCGTTAGGCAAATAATTGTAAGCGCAGTGTACTGTTTACTTTGTCCTAATAAATAACCATCGCTTGACATGTTGTTTTCTTTGGTGTAAAAGCTGGAGGTCGCCAGCCCCTATACGAACGGAGTGAAAACAGTAAATACGGAAGCCTAGTTAAAATAACTGTAACTGTCGTCGAAGCACCCGCCGAAAACAGTAAAAAATCACACAACGTAGGCCTATAAACAAGCAACAGGTAACCAGGGTGTGCACCGTTACAGCTAAAAGTATAAATTCGAAGACTTCGTGTGCGTTTGCTAAGGAAGAGAGACTTCAAAAACAAACACAAGATCAAGAAAACACGTTGCGATGGGTTGATCAAATAATGACTGTCAAAAAATAACGCAGTGCGTAAAGGATTTGACACAGTAATGAATAGTAAATTAATAGATTTTATTTACTCCAGTGGGATAAGTAACGCATTACGTCACTCATTTGACACTATTTCAGTTAGGTAATGAAGCTCATTGCACCACTCAGTTATGTAATGGTTTCATTACGCAACTGAGTTGTGTAATGACTTCATTGCGTAACTGAAATAGTGTCGAATGAATGACATAATGACATTTGCCTACTAAAATATTTTTGAAAATGACAGATCTGACATTTCTCTTAATGCACTTTTCTCAATTTTAGGCAGTCGCAGATAAAATTTTGTACAATACATGTGTGATAATGCATCATTAATATACTTGTGTGCTTACATAACTCGTGCTACGCACTCGTTTGTAACTTACACACACGTATATTAATGATGCTGTTATCCCACTTGTATAGTAAATAACTATTATAAAACGTATAGGCACATATAAAAGCGCACACTCATTGAGTAAAACAATAGCAAGACATACAACAACAAAAGTAGCAGATAGAGCATTACAAGGAGCATCATATATATCTGACAAAAAACTATGGATTGATGACCCATTTCAACAACAATATATAGATATATATTTCAATTATTACCAATCAATAGTTACATATAAATTACAATTATGGGACCAATATACAGATACGTCTATGCGAGAAAGTATGTTACCTAAATTACAAAAAAAAATCGAAGCAATTGGTAAGGACATGTTCAACATGTTTATCGAGCCTAATAGATATTAAATTTATGAATTTCTAAGGTAGATAAGCAATTACTGGATCTAGGAGGAGTGTTCAAATTTAAACAGGAATGTTTGAATTAAAACCCCATCTGAAGACGATTCTAAAAATTAAATTATTTAAAGGTTAGTCGTGACTCTTGTTAACATATGCATGGCAATTGTTTCGATATAATATTATTTTGACAGTTACAATTACAATGTCTGAAAGTTCTGTTTATTGTAGCATGGACCAGCGTATAATAATCAAATTTCTTACGAATGAAAGTGTAAATTCGACTGAAATTCTTACGAGATTGCGAGCACAATGGCGATCAATGTCTTTCATAAAGTCGAGTGTTTGAGTGGTGAAAATCCTTTAGAGACGAAAGAACGCATGTAGCAAATGAGCTGCAACTTTGGCTAATTGTAAAAATGAAGAAAAGGTTAATGCCCTTATTCAGAAAGACAGATGGGTAACAGTTCGTCAAATTTCTCAAAATTTACAAATTAGTGTCGGAAGTGTTGAAGAGATCATAAAAAACAAGCCTAAGTATCGTAAGGTGAGTGCCAGGTGGATTCCGCGCTTGTTGATTGAAGAACACAAGTTGAATCATCCTCATACTGCTGCAAGAACAATTGAAACCAGTGACCAGAGTGAGAGAAAGCAATCATGAGAAGCCCCAGTCGATCGGCACGTAGACATGCACGCGAGTTACAGATAAATCGTGAATCTGTGAGAAAAATGTTACGTTTTGATTTAAAATTCCTTCCATACAAACTGCAAGTAGTGCAGCGGCTCAACGTGAGGGACTACCCAAAACGACGAGACTTCGCTGCGTGTATGCAAGCGGTGTTTGAAGAAGATCCAAATGCAGTAGTGATAATGAGTGATGAAGCTCATTTTAACTTGGATGGCTCGGTAAATAAGCAAAACTTTCGCTATTGGGCCCGTGGTGTAATCGGGCCGTATTTTTTTGAGAACAACGTTACGGTGACAGTTATCTCGAATCGTTACATTCACATGTTGAATACGTTTTTTCTACCAGAATTTCAGAGACAACGAATACACATAAGAAATTTTTATTTTCAACAAGACGGTACCACAGCGCACACTGCCAACGCATCGATGGAAGTTGTCAGAAACATGTTCCCTGAACACCTCATTCCGCGTTTCGGTGATGTGCCCTGGCCCCCAAGATCTCCGGACTTGTGCTCATGTGATTTATCTCTGTGGGGGTACTTAAAAGAACGTGTTTATGTTCACAAACCGCGAAATTCATTGGAGTTGAAAAATTCCATTAGAGAAGAGGTACAGTTGATTCGACCACAGCTTTTGGCCAGAGTTATGGATAGCTTTAGGCACACACTTGAAGTGTGCATCCAAGAGGACGGCCGCCACTTAAGTGACATAATTTTTCATAAATAACTATGTCACATGAAATGGTAGATTGTAATCTTTCATTTTGTACAATAAAATAAATTTTCTCATCAAAAACAACTGAGATACTTTCCTTTGAAAAACGTCCGTTTCGTATATGTCACCCTGTATTATTTGATCAGTTTGATGGGCTAGTGTCGTACTTTCTTGAATTTCTGTTCAAAGCAAATGAAAAGTTATCAGGTCCAATCCACCCAAATGTGAAATACTATCGTCTACGAAAAAGTCAGCATCGCTTTAGTGATATCATAGCCTTTGACAATCACAAATTAAAGGCTTACATTATTGATCCAACTATAAGATTCGAAACATACGACAAAGATCAAGATTTAAAAATTCATCAAGAAAAATGTCAAATTTATGAAAAATGCATACTATTTTATAAATAAAAATACGCAGAAACATTTGGTAATCGTGAATGGTCAGTGATTGCTCTATGGTTTGGTGCTCGTGGTACGATAGGTGCGAATACAATAAAAATTTTCGATGATTTTAAATTAGATTCAAATATTTTAGTGGAATTAGCTGAACAAGTTTTAATTGACACTATTAATACCTATACTATAAGTCTCATATATATTGTTAATAACATTAATACCTCTATTTCTAAATTCATGTCATTTGACTGATTAAGTGATTAGTACGCTGTGTATTTATGCAACCTGTGTTGGGCAGGCAGCTCACTTTAGTAACAAAGTTTTTCTTCTTCTTCTTTTAGATAGGTGAAAGGATAAATTTCCTCAATATTTTAAATTACCTGTTTTAAATTCATCTTAAACACACGAGAAAAAAAAAGACCCCACTCAAATCATACAAACAGAAAATAATTCAATTTTAAAAAAGCTTTTAACTAACAATTATATTGAAAACCAGGAATATAAACAACTAATATCACACAATGGAACACCACCATTAATATACGGGTTACCAAAATTACATAAACCAAACATCCCACTAAGACCCACAGTAGCGTCTTACATGAGCCCTACATATAAACTGGCTAAATTTTTAGGAAAAATATTATCTAACTTAACCAAAAAAAAATGTTTTAAGTATCAAAGATTCATGGTCTTTTTAAAAAATAATTGACATTCAAAAATTACCAAAAAATTATGAATTATTACCTTTGGACGTTGTATCATTATACACCAACATCCCCATAAATCTTGCATTACAAACAGTAGAAAACAATTGACAAAAAATTTATGATTTCACACAAATTCCAAGACAAGGGTTTAACATTTGTTTGAACCCTTTCGAGACTCTTGGTACACATATGTACCAGTAGATGTTTCTGAAAGCCTGACTTCAGTATTTTAAATATAATTTGGTTTAGAAATGCACCAGTTAGTTCTACAGCTATTAAAAAGTGACGTCCTGCTACTTCCATCTATGACACATAACGAAAATTAAAGTAATTTGTCAAATTATGTGACAGAAGCAGGCGAAAACAAGATAGTTGGCTGTTTATTTTATTATTTTGCTAGTCAAAGTCAATATTTTAGTAAAACTAGTGCTGTGCTAATACGTGGTTACATTCAGTTCCTTGAATAAAAAGGTAAGTTCAAATATTACCCGTTTCTAGTTGATTTTAGTCACATTGTTTACTTGTGGTACACATTTGTACCGGCAGTCTTTATAGCTGGTATATTTATTTACAAGCAGTACTGTATACATACGACTTTACTTGAATGCAGTATACCGTTTTTTATAGATGGCAAAGAGATACTTAACAGAAAAATAATTGGAGGACTTGGCAAACCAAGATATATGTCAACAAGAGGATGAAGATTTTGAAGACTGTTATAGGCCTTCTGAATCGGACGGTGAGTCAGATATTTATCTTTCTGGCTCAGATCTTTGTACAGAATCTGAATCAGATGACGAAATAAAAAAATAATAACAAAAACATATCAGTTGATTGTGATACAGCAGTCAATTCTACTGATTCCGATGTGCAACCAACTATAACTCAGTCAAATAACAATGTTTTGTCAAGTATGTGGAAGGCACAGGACATTATTTTTGTACGTATGAAACAAATTCCTGCGAGTCGTCAATGAAATTTATCGTCGCATATACAAAAAAACTTATCTCCATTAGAATTCATTGTTTTGTTACATTGCGCAATGTACGAACGAGCGCCTCCATATTTATGTAACCAAAGAAAACAAACACTGCCGTATAAAAGAAACTGATCGAGGTGAAATTGAAATTATTATGGGCTGTATGTTCATAATGTGTTACAATAATGTTCCTCACCATCAATACTGGTCGATCCATCCATCACTTGGCAATGAAGTCATAAAAAATGCGATATCGCGTGACCGATTCAAGATTATTTCGTCAAAAATGTATTTCGCGCCTCATGACAAACCACAGGATTGTTCCAAAACATACTAAGTTGATGATTTTGTCCAATGATTGAAAGGCACGTTTAGAAAACATCGAGACGACGGTGTATATCAAGCATCGATGAATCGCGAACGTGTAGTCAATAAATTGGCAAACACTATTACCGATAAAGACGTCGTACTTTGTTTCGCTAGATTTTTTAGCAGTCTACATCTTATGGAATCAATAGGAATTGCAGCGTTAGAAACCTGCATTTCGAATGGAAAGAACCTACCCAGAATTGAGACCAAGCTAGAACGAGGTGAGTGCGAGTTCAAGTGCACGGACACCGGAATATTGTTTGTCAAGTGGAAGGACACCAAATATATTCTGCTATTGAGCAATTGTCATGATAATGCTATGATAAAAGTAAACAGAACTTTGAAAGATGGGTCAAAACAGGAAGTTGATTGCCTAGAAATTGTCTCCTTTTACAGGAAAATTATGGGGGGAGTTGATAGAGCCGACCAAATGATGAGTCTACGAATTAGACAGAAAGTCGAGAAAATGGTGGAAGAAGGTGTTTTACAGACTAACAATGATGGCGGCTGTAAACGCGTGGGTCTTATATAAAGAATCGAATAAGAAAAAAATCTCGTTTTTAGAATGTCTTGTTCCATTGGCTGAAGATCTTATAGCTGAAGGCAGACAAATCGCAAAAGTAATAAGGCAAACTAAAGTAGGCAGCCTATCGAGCAAAAGGAGAGCATTGGGCAACGTTTCTCTCCACTTGCCAGTACAAGGTGATACGAGAAGACGTTGTAGCAGATGTTCAATGAACAAAAAACAAACACGTACAAAAACAATGTGTGAATTACGTAACATTCCCTTGTGCAAAGACTGTTTTGCTTTGTACCATAAATAATTTCTTCTGCGTAATCACATCCATAATAATATTAGCTTGTAAGTACTATGTAGTTGAGTGTTTTATATAAGAAAAATATTATTTTTTTTATAATACAAGTTATGTTCTTTTCAAATACAAATATAAAAAATGCTGCGTTGTGTTGTGTATAGTAAATCAGGACGGCTGTTAACTATGTGTACCACATAGTGGGACTGATGGTACATATAGGTACCGGCCCCTAAATAAAAAAACCCCAGAATTTTCGATTTTTTTCCATAATATATATACGGTAACCCTTGTGAGAACATAAACAAACTTTTTTTAATTAAATTTGCAGAAAAAGAATCCGTCTCGAAAAGATGAAATAACACAACAATCAAATATATGGTCAAAAATATGAAGTAACCATGAGTTCACCAATATTGAGTGTCATTGCCGAATTAGTACTAATGGATATTGAAACCAAATTAGTTAAAGACAACAAACATATTTGCTTTTACCAAAGATATGTTAACGATATAATAATGGGAGCTAATAAACAAAAAATAGAATCAAATTTTCAATAATGTTCATCATAGATTAAAATTTGCCATAGAAAAAGAAAACAAGAACATCAATAAATTTTCTAGACCTTTCACTAACCAGAGAAAACACTGGCAAAATAAGTACGAATTGGTGCAGAAAACCAATAAAATCAGATAGATACTTGAATTACTTGTCGAACACAACATTCAAATATAAAAAGTGTAATATCAGGACTAGTAGATCGTGCCATTTTTTTATCAGACAAAAACAATTTAACTATCATAACCAACATACTTTTTCAAAATAATTACCCTTTAGAATTCATCAATAAAAATACAAAGACAAGAATAAAAAGTCTACAGTTACAAAACAATATTAATAATTCAGTAAATCTACAACCAAATTTTCTAAATGAAGAATTCAACAATCAACAAAATATAACTAAAAATTACACAACTATCCCATATATCCCCGTCTTATATGAAAAATAGAAAAGGAATTAAAAAACGACATTTTTACTGCTTTTTAAAACCATAATACATGACAAAAAATATTTTATAAGAACTTAAAACAAAACTGATAAAAATTTAAAATCAACATTATTTACGAAGTACAATGTAACAATTGTGACGCAACTTTTATCGGACAAACAAAACAATATTTACAGAGACGAATTGCTCAACACAATCTATTTAAAAAAAACTACTTAATCCACAAAAAGCTAATGCCGCTCTCTCAGACCATGCAATTGGCCACTTACATAGTTTTGATTTACACAATCCTAAAGTATTACGCAATGAAACACATTTTAAAAAAACGTCTATTATTAGAATGCATTGAAATTAAAAAATCGCCAAAAGCAATAAATTATAATACAGACACAGAAACATTAAACAGAACTTATGACAATATTAAAAACAAGTAAATTATTAACTAAATAAAATTAAATTGCAAAAATTAAAATTATGAAAAAAAAACATTCTTGGAATAACAATTAGCTCAAACA
Source organism: Agriotes lineatus (assembly GCA_940337035.1). NCBI lineage: Eukaryota > Metazoa > Arthropoda > Insecta > Coleoptera > Elateridae > Agriotes > Agriotes lineatus. The sequence goes on from OW679199.1 coordinate 120,809,693, forward strand.
AAAAATTTTAGATGTTACAAAAAACAATATAAACTTCCATCACTAACCACAAGATGGCACTGCAGTCTCAAGGTCACATTTCCAACTAAAATTAAAATGTGCTCGCACATAAAAATTAATGAAAAATTGTATCATACACGTAAGTAACTAATAATTAACCCTGCATGGGTGTGGTGGGGTATCATATACCCCACGCTTCTAAAATAGCAGTAATTTTGCAGTAAACGTTGTAATAGCGCCCTCTACACATTAGTAGCTGTAGTTATATAATATCATAATTTCATTCTAGCGCAAAAATTCTGTAATTGCAATGTTACCAACCAAGAAAAATTTCAGAAACCTAGCTTTGGGTATGCTATACCCCATCACACCAGTTACGTAAGTTGTTTGTGAAACTGACAGTTAACCTTGTTTACGTGCTAGAAACGTTTAAAAGAAGAAAGAAAAACATGTGGGGCTACGAAAAAGAGCAGCTGAGACTAGAGGAACTATGGAAAGAGGTTGAAAGTGAAGTTGAAGTAGAAGACCCAGTTTGTGATAGTGAAAGCGAGAATGTGTCAGACCATCTTACTGAAAGTTCACATGACACGAATACGGATCAAGATTTTGATGAAGTGATCGAAGATTTAGAAGGTATTGAAGATGCCGAAGGTAGTAGAGATATAGGTGAAGCTGGAGAAACGCAGAGATCTTACTGGGGTAAAGACCAGCGCACAAAATGGTTGAAAACATGTGGGAACACTGCTATTCGCACTAGAGAAGACAATATTATTACTTTTTTGCCTGGTGTAAAGCAACGCGCCAAAGAGGCTAAAACTGCAACTGAGTGTTGGAATCTATTTATAGAACAAGGGATAATAGAGGATATAGTAAAATGCACCAACTACAAAATTAATGAAGTTAAGGGCCGTTACGACCGTGGTATGAGTAGTTAGGTATGCTATTCCGGCTGACCGAATCTGTACGTTTCTGCGCATCACGTCATCTAGGACCATTACCGGTGGCAGTACTTCAGAGAAACTATCGGTCTCTGGACGATTTCGTGTCGTTTGTTGTTTATTATTAAAATGCCTCTGTGCGCAGTTTATGGGTGTAATAACTACACTAAAAAGACCAAAGGTTCACCCATAAGTTATCACACGTTCCCGAAAAACCCAGATTTGGCAAAACAATGGAAGATAGCCTGTCGTCGTGATGGTATTTTCGATATCACAAAAGGTAGGTTATGATTTTATTGATTTTGCACTTTTAATGTAGGAGCAGATTAATAAAAATATATTTTTAGCTAGAATATGTTCAATTCATTTTTCGGAAAGTGATAAGCAATATTCTCCACAACAAAAGATGTTGAATTATTTTCCAAAACATGCTCGAAAACTGAAGAATGATGCTGTGCCATCATTAAATTTGCCACTGTTAAATAAACATGATGAACAGAATAAAAGAGATATGCGGTTGAACAAGAGAGTATCTAAAAAGTTAGTTAATGAACTATTAGTCACGGCAACATCTACTGAAATTACTGCAAATATCAGGTATGTACGGGGTGGACCATTCAATACGACACTCTGATTGTAAAAGATAAAAAATTGCACAAATTGCATTTTTTTCAAGTAGTGTAAATATGCAAACAGAAAAACCATTGAATACTAAATGAAATTTGTAATTTAGTGTGTTTAATTTTTTCGATAAATTATAATTGTGCTATATATACGTAGGTACTTACTATGCATTTTTACTTTTTAGCAACTTGCCACCATCTCAAATTACAGAAGGTGAATGCAGTAAAAATGTTATGCCCCCTACAAATAATGACTATCTGAAAAAAATAGATATTCTGCAAAATGAAATAAAATTGTGGAAACACAAATATGAAGTTTTGCTTGAAGAAAATGGAAAGCTACGTGCTGAAATAGAAACACTTCCAAAAATTATCACGGAGGAGACTGAGTCAACATTAGCGAAAGTATTTACGCCTGGTCAGATACGTGTACTGGTCAATCCGAATAAAAAACGAGTTCGGTGGTCAAATGAAGATATATCGGATCCCATGTCTTTAAGAACCGTAAGCCCAAAAGCTTATAGATATCTGCGGATGAAAAAGCATTATCCATTACCAGCGCTCTCTACTTTAAGGAAATGGTCGTTAAATTTAAATCTTGAACAAGGAGTTCTCAATGATGTATTAAGCTTAATGGAGCATAAAGGCCGCAGTCTAACAGAACTTGAGCGCCTTACTGTATTGACATTTGATGAAATATACATTTCTAATAAAATGTGTTTGGACAAGAAAACAGAGCAGGTACTAGGACCTCATAAATCTAGTCAGGTAGTAATGGCTCGCGATCTCCTGGCACAATGGAAGCAGCCCATATTTTACAAATTTGATGAAAATATGACCAAAGATATACTCTCTGACGTTATAACGAAATTATTCACAAAGGGATATACAGTTGTCTCAATAACAAGCGATATGGGTGGTTCGAATGTAGGACTGTGGTCAAAACTTAATATTGGCCCAGGTACTAAAATGTTAATTTTGACCAAGTTATAAATTTTTAAGTTTCCGTTTGTTTGTTTCAGATGCAAAATGGTATTTTCCACACCCTGTGAAAACCAACCTAAATGTTTATGTATTTGCGGATGTGCCCCATTTACTGAAACTTGCTCGTAATCACTTTATTGATACTGGCTTCAGCTATGAAGCGGAAAACATTGACAAAACTTGCATAGAAACTCTTCTTTCGATATCTACAGGAGAAATTAAAATTGCACATAAAATAAGTCAGTATCATTTAAGTGTTAATGGAACGCAAAGACAGAATGTTCGCCCTGCAGCTCAACTATTTTCTAATTCCCTAGCTCAATGTATAGAATGGTGTGGATTAAGAGTTTTAATGGGTGAAAGCAGATGGCAAAAAACAGCTATGGTGCTTAAATTGTTCAACGACTGGTTCGACCTGTTCAATGCAAGATATAAGTTCGGTCAGCACATTGGAACGCATGCCTTTGGACTGAATTTGGAAACACAAAAAATGCTGTTGGAGAAAATGACTTCTTTTATATCAAATATGTGCGTCGGACAACGCCGAACTCTTGTTCCATTTCAAAAGGGGATAATAGTTTGTAATAAAGCATTGCTTGGACTTTATGAACAGCTGCAAAAAGAATATTCAGGTATTGAATATCTTTTAACTTTTACACTGAATCAAGACATCTTGGAGAATTTTTTTTCATACTTGCGTGCAATGGGTTGTGCAAATGACCACCCCACTCCACTAGAATTTAAATACCGTTTACGTTGGTATATATTAGGAAAACATTCTTCTGCTATATTCTCCATGAATAGAAATACATTGGAAAATTCAGAAGAGCAGTGCCTTGTTACCATGGAAACGCTATCACAAAGCAATCGAGACATACAGGCATCTGACGAGGATGAATGCTTCACCCAGTCCATGTTTAAAGGATTAATTAAAGGCGATGCTAATACTAATGACTTATCAAATTATGTCGTAGATGAAGAGTGTCTGAAACTTTTAGAAGACTTTGAAAACAGTCTCGGACTAACAGCTCCTGAGATTATAAACGAAGAAAGTCTAAAATACATTGCGGGATATATTGCACATCGCTTTCGAAACAAATATCCCCACTTGGGCCAAGTAACAGAAGAAAATATTTGGAGTGGTGGTGGTAATAATTTGCCAGATTGGATAAATTTCATATCCAATGGAAGACTTATTACTCCATCTGAGGATTTACAAATGACTACAAAATTAGTGAACAAAATTTTTATTAATTTTCATGGACCTTCACTGAAATTTAGCAATGCAAGTCACATATTTACTAAGGTTGTAAATAAAGCCATAAAGCTTAATACTACTGTTTCCATGCCTAGAGAAGTTCTGTTATGTTTGGTTCGAACTAGAACTTATATTAGATTAAGAGAATGTAATAAAAATATTTCCTAATACTGTGTAAACGCAGGTTTAACAAAAAAATGTTAAAGTTGATATTTTTTATATATTATTTTTAGTAATGTGAATATAATTATTTATTTGTTTAATTATAATTAACCCTTTATTGCATGTTGAGTCATTTATGATACACAACACAAAACATATTTTTCCAACTCTTGAAATTGAAAGAATTAGAAACTGCATGGTGTATCATACTTGGGACCGAGCAATAAACACATGCAATCAAAATCCCCACTTTTGCCCGACAAATCACGGTGATGCAGAGTCTGCAAGTCGCCACATGTCTGAGTTGTGCTGTCACGAAGGTTACATATTTTTGTCTGCTATTTTTACTGAGTTAAGTACATGTTTAGTGGTTGGAAAAAATATCGGTGAATAGTGTATTCGTTGCCCTTTCATCTGAAGGTAAGTTTTTCACATTATTTTTGTTTTACTAAAATCCATGTTCAAAAATTGGTTCGAGTCGTATATGGGACACTATGCATTGGATGTTTTGATGGTACCCCATGCACTTTAGTAACAGCGCAGAAACAAATATTGTTGGTTTCAGATGGATCCAAATATATTTTACGGGAATAATAAATACGTTCGAGACATACCAGCCGATAATGAGAGTGACGATCCCGACCTATCAGAAGACGAAGTCGATGCGCCATGCCAAATTCTGGTTCCCGAAAGCGACAAGGACGATGAAGGACCTGAAGATGTTGATCAAGGTGAGGATATAATTGTGCCCAAAACAGATACAGAATCTGATGATAACGAAGATGACATTCCCTTAAATGAATTGGCGGAAAAGCTGAATCTAAGTGCCTGGAGAACTGGAAACCTCAGAAAAGATCCAAATGAAATAAAATTTTTGGGGCATCAAAATATGCCACAAAAAGTTGCTAATTTCGAGACTCCATATCACTTTTTCAAGTTTCTATTTACGAAAGACATAATATCAGAAATAACTGGCCAAACAAACTTGTACTGTGCCCAGAAGCGTATAGATCGGCCAGCAAATATTTCAGAAAATGAAATAGAAAGAACAGTTTATGGGCATCTGTTTGTATATGTCTATTATTAATTTGCCTCAAACCAGAAATTATTGGTCGCCACATCTGGGCCATCCTACAGTATCTTCCGTAATGACGTGTAACAGATGGGAGGAAATTAAACGTTTTCTTCATTTTAACAATAACGAGAGTTACATACCTCCGGGTACAGAAGGCCATGATAGGTTGTTCAAGATCAGCCCTCTACTTCGAAATATACAGAACAGATTGAGTTTGATTCCAATGGAAGAAAATGTTGCGGCAGATGAACAAATCATTCCCACTAAATCCAGATCGACGCAATACAATGCAAAGAAACCTCACAAATGGGATTACAAAGTATTTGTCCTAAGCGGAGCCTCTGGTTTTAGTTACAATTTTTATGTTTTTGATGGCTCTCAAAGTAACACTGTTCCTACAGATGTTCCTGACTTAGGTCCAATCAGTAATGTAGTGGTGAAGCTTGCTCAAACAATATCAAAGCATGTAAACCCTAAACTTTTCTTTGATAATTGGTTTAGCAGTATTCCATTGATGGTATATTTAACTAAAAACGGTATACTTCCTCTTGGTATGGTACGTTTGAATCGTGTACGAGGCTGTAAGATGCTATCAGAAAAAGAGTTCAAGAAACGTGGAAGAGGGGCTTTGCAGGAAAAAACTGCTATCAAGGACGATGTCAAAATAAGTATTGTTTCTTGGTATGACGATAAAGTTGTTTCAACTTCATCAACCTACTTAGGCTCACAACCAACTGGAACTAAAAAAAGATTTTTTAGAAGTGAAAAATGCTACAAAATGATAGACTGTCCACAAAGTGTACTGAAATATAATGAATATATGGGAGGCGTGGATCTGTTAGATGCTATGCTTGGATTCTATCGAATCGAAATAAGGTCAAAAAAATTGTACCTTAGAATATTTTTTCACATGTTAGATATGTGTGCGGTAAATAGTTGGCTATTATGGAGAAGGCAAAATGATATATACCTGCCACTTGCGGATTTTAGGATAGCAATCGCTGATGCTTTATGTAAATCTGGAGAGCCTGGACTAACACGAAAAAGAGGAAGACCTAGTATCAACCTTGAACATGCGTATGCTCAAAAAAAGAAACGTGGCGCAGCTGCTGATATTCCTCAAATTGAAGTAAGGAAGGATGGAGTGGATCATTTACCAGAATGGAAGGAAAATGAAAGAAATCGTTGCAAATTTCCAGATTGCAAATCACAATCGTATATTTATTGTACAAAATGCCAAATGTCACTCTGTTTAAACAAAGACAGAAATTGTTTTACTCGATTCCATGCGGAGTGACGGATTTTCATATTGTATTTATTGCATGCTGTGTCATATTTGATACATACCAGTTTTTTTGTAAAGTTTTAATTAGAATTCGAATAAAAAATTTTTTAACATTTTTCCACTGATTTGTGCGTATTTATGTACTTTGTAATTTTTTTTCTTTTAAAAATAAAAAATCATGCAATAAAGGGTTAACATTTATTTTATTTTTGGTAGTGTACCACTATCCACATATATTGTGTTTCCGTAGAATATATCTTCATCTCAATTGTGCATTGTCTTTTGTAATAAATTATTTAAATTTGCCCGATTGGTCTCATTTATTGTTCTGTAATATAAACAAAAGAATAGTGTGTAACAATAAACACGAAAATTAAGTGTAAGTATTGATATAACATTTATAATTAAATTAATGAAAGGCAACATAAATACATATTAAACTAAACCCTTAAAACTAGTGACAATTGACAATCATCAGTACCAGTATATTTGTACAGGTAATGGTTTAATAAAAAAAGAAAACTCGAAGAATTACTTATCACTCTTATCAGTATACCACCTGTTCATCTATTTTTTATGATTAACAATATGTCAATATTTTATTGCATGCACTTAATTTTTAAATGGCTTGAGAAACATGATATGGTTAATAGTTTATTGTCTAATTAATTTTTCGTTGTTCAATAAGCAACAGTAATATCCCAAGTGCATTAAAATAGCCGATTAAATTTTGAAGTTTTCTGTCAGAATGTTTTGCTAAGAAATTTGTCAAGTAAATTTGCCGCTCAACAAGAATCCCGAATGCGTAGCACGATGGATTTTGGGGCGGAAAATTTACGAGATATATTTCTTCAGAGCAAAATATTCTGACAGAAAATCGTCAAAATTTATTCAGGCTAGTTTACATACACGCGGGATATTCGGAGTGATTATTTCCTGAATAAATAGATAAAATTCAGTTGGTGAAACCTTTAATAATCATGTTAAAATTATGCACAAGCGATTAAATTTATATACATTTTTAACCGCGGTTAAATTTTGACGTTTGAATTTTTGTCATTATTAAACTGACAGAAACCATAGTGATTACGCATTATTACGGATATGAAGAAAATAATCAAGGGTAATACCACAAGCAGTGGATATATTTTTGACAAATATTTTGTCGTTTCCATGTAAATTATTGCGTTTAAATTTCACGATACAAAATCACATCAAAAATGTCACGAGCCGAAGGCGAGTGACATTTAAATGTGATTTTGTTGAGTGAAATTTGCAATAATTTTTATGGAAATGGCAAAATATTTAAAAAAATATATATCCACTTCGAGTGGTATTTGGGACGACTATTTAACAATATTAATACATAACGATTAACTTTATTGAAAAATAATCCAACAATTAATATAATTATTCATTCTCAATTAAATTCAGCAGAATACTTCCAAAACACAGCATTTTAAAATTTTTAAAACAAGCCACACAGTTTGTTGGGGTTTAGTGTTACGTAACCTAGCGATATCACTAAGGACAGAACATCGTTGCTAAGCGATACTTCGCAACAAGGCTATTTATTTTTTGAGTACGTACATTGTTTTGTGAATATTTTGCATGGTGCCCAATATTCAGTGATATACTGCTGTTATTGGTTGAAAAAAGCAAATGTCTGCAATGTGATTGGCTTATATGTTATAGTGTTGAATAGTCACTTATAATACCATGAGTAGTTAAAGTTATGTCGACTATTTTTGCGGTGGTGTCACGAATGTCCATTGCGCTTTGGTACGATTAGGACGAGTGCGCTAGCACGAGTCCTAATTCCAAGCGCAATGGACATGAGTAGTGATACCACCGCAAAAATAATCTACTTAACTTTGACTAAGAATGGTATTCGAGGGACTATTTAATGAACCAAACTACTCTTTCAAATTAGTTTTCCGTAAATCTAGCAACAAACTGCTCAATTTCTATAGTAACAGAACACTAATATTGACTTTTTCTAATAAAAATCGCATTTGTTAAAAATAGTCACTTGAATACCTTCTAGGAAGATATATCCACTGATATTTTTTTGATTGGTCAAGAAACGTCAGAATTCTGGATTTTTATTGGTCACTTTTTGACAGATGACAGGTGAATTGAATAGTCATTGAATAATAATTATCAGCAGCACTCAGTAATTATTGAATGGTATTACTAAAATATTCAGTTTTTAAACTTATACCAATTATTGCAGTAGTATGGCTCCCTAGGCTGGTAATGGTCCTGAGTGACGTCACAGCCACCGACCGTTCGGACGTGCTATGCGCAATAGCATACCTAACTACTCATACCACGGTTACGACGACAGACACCAGGTGGCCGATTCTCGAACTCAGCGTTACGCTAACGTTAGCGTTATCTGATCACGTGATCGCCCGTAACGTGCATTTTAGTAAATGGCTGATTCTCGAGACGTTTACGCACGCGTTGTGGGCTTACACAGACGATATGTTGCACGTTAACGTATCACTCGGTGGTTCTTTGGTGAAGTAAACAACGTGAGTGCATTAAGCTCCATATTTTCGCAAGTATTTTCATTTCAGAGCACAAAAATCTGGTGTGATACACTCACACAACTTCCTTTTACAGTGGTCTTATAATTAGTCAAAAATTTCATTTTAAATTTTTAAGCATTTGTCAAAAATTTTCAAAAATTACAAATTCTACAAAAACGGTACAAAATAAAGCGTTAGTTGAAGAGACAAATTTTCTCTAAAATTTCAAGCTAAATTCAAAAATGTAATAATATACCGGGTGTTCTATTTAAAAGAATAAACAGAATAATTGTGACTAAATTGAATATACCACATTGCAGAATACCTTTCAAATATATAATGGAGAACTATATTCCTGCCATTGAAATTTTGGATATAGCAGATGGACTTGCAAATCAACAAGCTCGACGATTTCATGTCCGATGCTAAATTTATAAAATTATTTCGACTAAATAAACCTCTAACCGAGCAACTTATCACATCGTTAGAAGGTATATTGCCTGGACCTTCCCGTGTAGCAGCACTTGATGTGAAAACGAAAGTAAGTTCAAAGAGCCAATATAAAAAATCGTTAGGTAGGTACTTACTTATCTTTTTTTTTATAGGTGCTCACTGCTTTATTATTCTATGCACACGGAAGTTATCAGACGAGTGTAGGTAATGATATTAATATGGCTATCAGCCAAGCCTCTGTGTCAAGATCTGTTAATGAGATAACTGATGCCATTAACGATCACTTATTCCAGCAGTGGATACATTTCCCCTTTAACCCAAGAAGAAATTGTTACTGCAAGACATAGGTAGTAATTATATAAATTACGTAGAGTCGATGTTATTCATTAATCAGTGCACATTTTGTAGGTTTTACAATATCCTAGAATTCCCAGGAGCAGTTGGTGCATTAGATTGCACTCATGTGGCTACAGTGTCCCCCAGAGATAATGATGTAATGTATCCAGAGCATGCTTACGTTAACCGAAAAAACTATCATTCCATAAATGTTCAACTAGTAGGTATTGGTTTAACATTTCATTTTGAAAGGCAACATCTTAAAATTGTTTAATAAAAAAATGCCTAATATGGTTTCATTTTGTTCTACGTATGCGATGCCAATGCAAAAATTATAAATGTAAATAGTAGGTTCCCTGGATCAACTCATGATTCTTATATTTGGAGGCATTCTCAACTGCATGCAGAACTTCAAAGAATTTATGATGCACGCAATAATATCGGGTTTTTTCTTTTGGGTAAGTCTCCATTATTATCGGTCTCACTGCAAATTCAAATAAATTGCCAAAATCATTACAATTGTACTTATTTATGGTTTTGTAGCAAGACAGAAAATAGTCCATTTTGTTATTTACTTAATTTGTAGCTTCTTTAAATTTTATATTACATCTATTTATTGCAGGTGATTCTGGTTATGGGTTAACACCTTGGGTAATGACACCCATATTGAATGCTGCTCCTGGATCTAGAGAAGAAGCTTATACAACTGCACATCGAAGAGCTCGTTGTGTTATAGAAAGGTGCAATGGAATTTTAAAAAAACAGATTTAGATGTCCGTTAAAACATCGAGTTTTACATTATAAACCAAATGTTGCTTCCAAAATTGTGAATGCTTGTGCAGTGTTACATAACATGTGCATAGAAAATAACATTGCACCTGTAAATGACGACGATTTGCCTCCAAATGTTGACTTGGGTTTATACAATAATGATGCTCCACCAAACCGATTCCAACCTCACCGAGCCGACAGCCTTCTTCAGACAGGCCAGTTAATACAAAGAAATATAGTACAACCGCATTTTTAAAAATGAACATGTTTATTAACTAAAAATACATACCTATTATTTTTAAGTGAAAAAATTTATAAATTACAAAATTAAACCAATTATTGTTTCTCTAATATATGTTTTTCTATAATTGCCAGGCTGTTTGCAAGCTGTTTAGAAATTTCTAACTTGTTTATAGTAGTCTCTTTTTACTTTGTAGTACCCTTCCCTTACTTTCAATTTTGCTGCAGCAATTTTTGCCAACTGATTTGTGGCTTCTGTAGCTCGTTGTAACCGGGCCGATGTAGCAGTAACCCGTCTACGTATAGTTGGTGTAGGACCAATAAAAATAAAACCTGTAACTAAATAAATACTACATACTTATTATTTCCTCACCAGTTATCAACCTTTTTGCTACTGGTTCACCCTCGAAAGCAACCACTGAATTATTAAAAGTTTCATTTGCCACACTTCCGCAATCTGAAACATTTTCCATCGCTATTTCCGGCAAACCTGCTGCTTCGCGAGTAACCACTGCAGCGGTGAGGGTACTATTGGGGGTGTTGTCCCGATTAAAATCACCACTTACAGCTGTGTGGGGCTTTCCAGCATTTTCAACCGGTGGTAATACGATCTGTAATTCACCAAATAATTATTAGCAATCGTACTGTTGTGTGGAATAGTTCCAATACTAAATGTTACTTAATACCTAAATACACAATATTCTAGTTTAGTGCGGCTTACGTTTGACAAATTGCACTGTGCTTCCATAACATCTACGAGTCCTTCCACAATACAGTCTGGAATTAACGACGTATCTTTTCTTGGACACATGACAAGCCATCGAAATACTTTTTACCACCTCCTGTACCATTTTGGTGCTTGGTGACTTCAGCGGCTTTACTTTTCGTCACCCTTTTAATATCTTGCCAGCACTTAAAAAGAATTTTTTATTAAAATTTTGTTCTTTTCTTTCATGTAACAAATTCGGTAGGTAAGTAATTTAAAATAAAATACCTTTTGCTACTTCTCCCCAGTTTTCTTTGCTCCGTTGCAAGAATTGAGGATTCCAGCCAAGTTATCCCACAATTCCCTACAATCACTTGCAGTAAAATTATTTGTAAATTTTCCCCTAACCATTTTCTAGTTATTTTTGATGTAATCCACCATAATGTTTTTCTGCTCTTCAGTCACCTTTGGAGCCCTCTTTTTTTTGTCACAAATCCCGCTCATTTTCCAACAAAAAAACAAAAAGAGGTTACAATAACAAGAAGTACCACGTGCTTGCTGTTGCTGCTCTTGCTCGTGACAGAGATGTTGACACACTTGCACTCAACGAAAAATGAACTGCGCATGCGATGTATACTATGTATACTATAAATGCAATATTTTAAGCGTTTACAACGCCCCGCGTATCGTTAAGTGTTCGAGAATGCGCTTTTTCGGCACCTGACGTTGTAAAAATGTGGGTGATAAAATAACACATCGCTAAAGCGTTACATACCGTGCAGTTCGAGTATCGACGTCCAGTATGCCATAACAGAAACCAATTTTATAGAAATTAAAGCTCTTTTTGGGTTACTGTAAATTGCAGGCATGGAAAAAAATCTAGAAGAAGCCTAGAAGATATGTGGGCAACGGATGACACAGGAACTCCAATATTTAGGAAAACTATGTCTCTGAAACGCTTTCAGTTCTTACTACAGTGTATACGTTTTGATAATCTGCAAACACGTGAAGAAAGGAAAAAGGTTGACAAGCTAGCCGCAGTTAGAGCTGTACTCGAAAAAGTAGTAGACAATTTTCACACTGCTTATACACCAGGCATGTACCTTACGATCGATGAAAAGCTCGAAAGGTTTTGTGGAAGGTGCTCCTTCCGTCAATACATGCCCAATGAGCCTCCTCGTTACGGCATTAAAATTTTTGCTATGGCGGATTCGAGATGTTATTACACCATAAATATGAAGGTGTACTATGGTACGCAGCATGAAGGCCCATACAAGTTGAGTAATAAAACTGAAGATCTCGTGCTGCGTCTGATTTCACCGATATCTGGCAGTAAAAGGAATATAACTTTCGACAACTGGTTTACCAGCTACCCATTGATGACACGGCTTTTGAATGAACATCAACTAACATCAGTAGGAACTGTTAAGAAGAATAAAAGGAAACTGCCAGGTACTTTGTTGAAATTAGGAAACCGGGAGCTATGCTCTTCGTTGTTTGGGTTTCAGAAGAACACAACTTTAGTGTCATATTACCCTAAAAAGGGTAAAAACGTTCTGCTTCTGTCGACACTCATCACGATAGCTCAATCGACGAAGCTACAGGAGAAGCGAAAAAACCTGACATAATTACGTTTTACAACTCCACCAAAGGTGGAGTTCATACTATTGATCAGATATGTGCTGCTTACGATGTTTCTCGCAACAGCAGAAGATAGCCCCTGACAGTTTTGTTGCTTTATTGAATGTTTGCGCGGTCAATGCCCAAGTTATATATAAATTGAATACTCAAGACTATGGTTTGAAACGTCGACAATTCCGAAACAACTGGGCTTGGCATTAGTATCGGAACACAAGCAACAACGACAAAAAATCCAAGGCTATCCAGGGAACTGAGGGATAACTGGTCAAAACAAGTTGAAAGTGACGAACCAATGCCAAAACGGCAGAAGACAAAAGGACGATGTTTGATATGTCCCAGACAACGAGATAGGAAGAGTCATTACGTCTGTTATTCTTGCAAGAGATATGTTTGCCTAGAACATTCCGTATTAAAATGCGACGTTTGTGCCGCATCGGAAAGTGATTAAATTATTTTAAATAAGTATTATGTGTATTTCTTAATGTTTTTCAATCCTATTACTAATAACATTAAGCACAGTTCTAGTTTAAAGTCGTTTCTTAAGATTAGTATAAATGTTCGCAAAATTACCTAATCTAAGCTTTTCTGTATTTTTTTTAATAAATCAATTTGAAAATGTTATTTTCTCTGTTAAAGATTTACCAGTACCTTGAATAACTTAAAAATACTTCGCAAAAATTTTAAAAATATGTAACATTATTAGAAAGAAAAAAAAAGAAAACCGTTGGGGTACCACATACCCCACCACACCACTCACGACATTTTTATTCACCACACCAATGCAGGGTTAAAGGAACTACAGAAACCAATAAATTTTGTTTTACAGTATAAAAATCACCAGTCAATAAAACTACAAAATTTAAAGTGGGAAAAGATAAGAAAAGGTAAAATAATAACCTAAATAAAGCACGAATCAACAATTACAATGTAATTTATTCCAAACAGATTGAAAATAACCAATAAACGCATATCGAGGACAATGTGCAATATGAATTGAATCCTAATACAACTAAATACAAAAACAAAACAATTCTGCCAAAGGTACAGTATAACACAAAACAAAATTCTTCCATTCTAAACGTAGCGTTTCTGGTTCTCTAAAATCAAAGTTGATCAAAAAATATTCACCAATTATTTAGGATCAGGGAACAACAAATAATTAATACTTCTACACCTATCGATTTAAGAAAAATAAATTGTTTAAATAAAGACAATTAACACCGTTTGAAAGAGTTTCACCGAACTAAATCAGTATTGCAAAACAAATAGTTAGAGTTTAGACGGACACAGGCCATCCTCGAGTTTCGAAACGGTGGTTATATGATAGTTAGTTATTAATAATAGTTGTTGACGTTCTTGCTTTCCATTACAGATCATAATGGTTAAAACATAAAGAGGTGATATTTCGACTATTCAAATTACATTTAAACAAGAATAGGAAACCGAAACACAACTAATTATTCAACAAAACTACGCATTTAAAGGTAGAATAAAATAATAACAAAAATAAAATATTTCCATCTAAAAGTAACTTTTTAGGTTTTCGTTGCAAAAAAGAATAACAAGAAACCACAAGTATTTTGTCTACAAAAAAAGGTCAAAGAGCAAATACTTAATAATTAAATACCTTCTCAAACTAGAGGGGATGCTATCAAATTAAATAATAAATATCAACAAGGAGAACAATGTTTAGACAAAACGAAACTTCAAAACTAGTAATTCAAGCAACAAGGAGTCAAACCAACACAATCCAAAACTAAGAAAAGTACATTTGTAAGTAAAAATACTAAAATATAGATTTAAAAAAATTTTAACGTTTCTTATTTTCTAGTAAAAGAATATAACTGATTTTACAAGAGAAGTTTTATTTTGACTTTACAACAAAACTTTTAAGAACTAGCAAAAAAAAGGTGACTTTAAAACAGGTAATTAATATTTTTCAGAAAGTGATTCTGTTATATACAGTGTGTCCAAGATAAGGAGGGCCAGTATGAGGATCTCGGTAATGGTAAGAGATACAAATTTAGTTAAATGGGAAGAAAGTTGCGCAATTAAAGGACTAAAAAAATTACGTCTAGAAATCCTTGATATGATTTTTCGTTTTTGAATTATCTCAAAAAAACTGAATTTTTGGATTTTCTTTTTTATTTTTTTCTGGCGTTAATATTAAAGTTAGAGCGAAACTGATTAAACTTCTTAATAGCAACTTTTAGTGGACTTAATGATTACGTTATCAATTTTTTTATCCGATGTTTCGTCTTCGAGAAACCATCATCAACTTCATTTTTTTAAATACGGTTCTGGTTTTTTTATGCCAAATTTGCAAAGCCCTTCTTACTCTAAATTCAACAAGGTACCACATATTATGGTTTAATTACGTTTCGAGCTTTTTTCTGATCATCATCAGAAAATTTTTTAGATACGGACCTGTATTTCTCATAATTTTGTAAAAATAAGTTCATACATTACTGTTAAGCGCTTTTAGATGCCGTTAAAATATTAAAATGCACATCATAATGTCATAATTCTGATACATTAATTTAATAAGCAACCAATAACTATTAACAATAAACAAAAAAGAAATGAACAAAAGATAGACAGAAAGAATGAGAAAACGAGCCTTGAAACAATGTAATAGGTATTTAACGTTTTGAAATAGAAGAAGAACTTAGAAGATTGATTCTTGAAGCCTTTCAAAGTATAACGCCAGTATTGCTGAATAATGTTTTAGATTCTACAGTTAGATGTTATTTATGCATAGAGAATGATGGTAACCTTTTTGAATACCTTCTGTAAATTTAATACCTATTAAATGGTTTCGATGTTCGTTTTGTTATTCTTTCTGTCTATCTTTTGTTCATTTATTTGTTGTTTATTGTTAATAGTTATTGGTTGCTTATTAAATTAATGTATCAGAATTATGACCTTATGATGTGCATTTTAATATTTTAACGGCATGTAAAAAGGCCTAACTTACTGTATGAACTCATTTTTACAAAATTATGAGAAATGCAGGTCCGTATCTAAAAAAAATTCTGATAATGATCAGAAAAAAGCTCGAAACGTAATTAAACCATAATATGTGGCACATTGTTGAATTCAGAGTAACAAGGGCTTTGCAAATTTGGCATCAAAAAACCAGGACCGTATTTAAAAAAATGAAGTTGATGATGGTTTCTCGAAGACGAAACGTCGGATAAAAAAATTGATAACGTAATCATTAAGTCCACTAAAAGTTGCTATAAAGAAGTTTAATCAGTTTCGCTCTAACTTTAATATTAACGCCAGAAAAAAATAAAAAAGAAAATCCAAAAATTCAGTTTTTTTGAGATAATTCAAAAACGAAAAATCATATCAAGGATTTCTAGACGTAATTTTTTTAGTCCTTTAATTGCGCAACTTTCTTCCCATTTAACCAAATTTGTATCTCTTACCATTACCGAGATCCCCCTACTGGCCCTCCTTATCTTGGACACACTGTATATGGTCCTAATTTATGAAAAAAAGATTTGTCTGAAGAAGCTAACTTAGTGATTTAGCCAAACATAACGTCTTTTTATCAATTTTTAATAATAAATTTTAATGTGTTTTGACAAAAACGTAATTGTTTTCACGTAGTTAAACATTTAACCTAGCTGATATTATCTCTCGGATTGTAATGTGGAAGAATTTTCTGGTGAATATGTAAACCCATCAGGGTAAACATTATAGATCCAATAATTGCTTATCTATCTTACAAATTCATAAATTGCACAAACAGCTGTAAAACAAACTTAAAGATATTGTTGCATGGCTATTATGGACGGAAAATCCTCATAAATCAATCAACAAGGTACTTTACGACATTTAGATAAGGATTCCGTATATAAGCAGCCCCAAAATCGAGCAGAGTTAGTTCCTATTTCGCAGCCGAATAGTGTACACAAGTTGTTTCACTCGGTTACCATTGTAATTTTGGTGAATTCGCATAATTATTGTGATAATTGTATTCAATAATTCGGAGCCTCCTATGCAAACGCTGCCCTGGTGTCAGAAATAATTTTTTTTTTAAACCAAGTTGTGTATTTGGGTACGCAACATAAGTTGGTGTCAGAAGTGGGATCCAGTCAGCCTCCAAGCGAAGGGACCACGTCTACCCTAGTGGTCAACGCTCTGTTCCGGTACCCAAGCGGTCTCCAGCACGGTGGTTGTGTTTCAACACTTCACTGACAAGAATCCATCAACATCCTGCCAAGGACTCTTCGCAAGTCGATTGAGGAATTGGTCATTCCCAAGAGGAGCCATAGTTCATCGCGAACACAAACCGTCCAAAGTCTTACCCCAGAGGTCTAGACCTAGACAATTTCTTGGGTGAGTACTGTTCTCAATTTTCCTATCCTAACCTGCATCTTATTTACAAATTATTTTATTAATTCGGTTTACAATGGTGGACCAAGAGGTTAGAGATTTATTTTCCCATCAACCCGATATAAGTGAGGACGAATCAGAAGGTAGTGTAACGCCTTCACTACCACTAACTATATTATTTAAATTCATTAAGCCTTTCAATGGTGATCGTAAAGAACTAACTACTTTTATCCAGAACTGCAACAGCGCATTTCAAATGGCTCAACCCGACCAAACGGTTCATTTATTTTTATATGAAGCCTCCCAACTATCAAGCAATGTTGTTAACGAAATTAATTTAGAGGAAATTAGGAATTGGACTGAACTAAAAGAAAAATTAAAAGCTTATTATAGTAGAGTAAAGGATTTCACCCAGCTTCATGAAGAACTGGAAACTATAAAACAAAATTTTAACGAAACGATAACTGATTTTTATAAAAGGATAGAAACTCTCAAAAATGAATGCATTGCCGCAGAACATAATGATTGTAGGGATACTCTTGAAATTAATGGTCTCAAAAAGGCGATACAACGTACTGCTCTTCGGGGCTTTATATTGCATTGTCGACCCGAAATTTCACAAATGCTAAGAGCTAGGAACATTAATACAATCAATGAAGCTTTTTCTATAGCATTTCAAGAGGAAAAAATTCAAAATTACACTAAACCTTCTCAACACAAAAATTCAAACCAATTTTGCTCTTATTGCAAGAAAACAAATCACACACTACAAAATTGTAGAAGGAAACCTAAAATTCAAAATCAAAACTATCCTAGACCAGCTTATAATAACAATCCACCTTCCTTCCCTTCATCATATGACCCTTCCAAATTTTGCAACTATTGCAAGAACAAAGGTCATTTAATAAGTGAATGTCGAAAACGACAATTCAAGGAACAAAACTTTCAAAATTTCCAACGCAGTGGTCCGAGCAATCAAAGGATTAATCATGTAGACTCGGCACGCAAATTTATGTACCCCGATTACCCATATGCTTTACCATTAGAATATTACGATAAAAATCCTCCTGGACCGCAAGACGTAGGTGTCCCCGGGCCAGATGATGTCTATGCTAAACCTAATTCAAATCATTTAAACTCCAATGGGCCACTGGAAACGAATGTCCTTCCAGTGGATACACAGATTCGAGAGGCATTCAACACGCTAACAGTATAACTTCGCATACATCACAACGTACAATTACTTTTCTATCAAAAAATTCCGACAAACCTCTAACTTTTTTAATTGACACAGGTGCCACAGTGTCACTTGTCAAACACGATTCATTAATCGCTTCAAAAACTTGGTTGAGAAAAAACGATATTATAAACATCACAGGCATAAATCCAAACCTTCCAATAAACACGTTAGGTTCAACAGATTTATAATTACAACTAGAATCATTAAAACTAACAGCAAAAATACACGTTATCAACTAATTTAAAATTTCCACTCCTTATGACGGTATATTAGGAGACTATTTTTTCCAGGCGAAAAACGCCGAGATAAGCTACAAAGACCAAGTCATTAAGATTCAGAACCATTCTATTCCGTTTAACAACAAACTAATTAAAAAACCACCAGATAATCTAATTACCTAGCACCTCGTAGCGAGTCAATTATACACATTAAGATAGCTAACGAGTTACCCTCAGGCATGGGCATTATCGAAGCGACCAAATTAGGTGAAAATTTACTTATTCCCAATGCATTAGTACAAATTGATAAAAGTAATATCGCTGCATGCACCATTGCAAACTTAAACGATTTTAACGTTAATATCAAACAACCTTGTATAAAAGCAGAACCATTCGAACAAAACACTATAAATTTCATAAAGGAATATAACGAAACTAACAATTTTCATTCGAATAGGTTCAAATTATTACATGATAATTTAAGAATGGAACATTTAAACTTAGAAGAAAAACAAAGTTTAACAAATATTTGTAACCAGTACCAAGACATATTTCATCTCCCAGGAGATCAACTAACCTATACCGACTGCATTCGACATTCTATTCCAACTACCACTCAAACACCTATATTTACGAAAACTTACCGCTACCCCAAGGTACATGAGCAAGAAGTTAAAAAGCAAATGGACCAAATGTTGGAACAAGGCATTGTAACGCCTTCTAATTCTCCATGGTCTTCTCCCGTTTGGGTGGTACCCAAAAAACTCGACGCGTCAGGTCAAAAGAAATGGCGTGTAGTAATAGACTACAGGAAATTAAATGACATAACAGTTTCAGACGCGTATCCTCTGCCAAATATCGAGGACATTCTCGATCGTTTAGGTCAAGCAAAATATTTCTCAACCCTCGATCTAGCGTCCGGGTTCCACCAAATCAAAATGGACCCAAAGGACCAAGCCAAAACAGCCTTTACGACCCCCCAAGGCCACTTTCACTTTTTACGCATGCCCTTCGGGCTCAAATCAGCTCCAGTTGTTTTTCAACGATTAATGAATAACGTATTATCAGGGTTACAAGGAATAAAAAGTTTCGTTTATTTAGACGACATTGTAGTCTATGGAAGTTCATTGCAAGAACATAATAATAACCTTAAGGACGTTTTCCAAAGATTGAAGGAACACAATCTCAAACTCCAACCCGACAAATGCGAATTCATGCGTAAGGAAGTCGCATATTTAGGTCATATTATTACCGACCAAGGTGTCCGACCAAATCCCGATAAAGTCAAAGCAATATCGGAAATTAATAGACCTACAACACAAAAAGACATCAAGTCATTTTTAGGACTTGTAGGTTATTACAGGAAATTCATTTCTCAATTTTCATTAGTCGCCAAACCCCTTACAAAACTTTTAAAGAAAGATCAAGATTTTAATTGGTCTCCAAAATGCGAAGACTCTTTTCAAAAATTAAAAAACGTTTTAACATCTGAACCTATATTACAATATCCAGACTTTAGTAAACCATTTGTGTTAACCACCGACGCTTCCAATGAAGCCATAGGATCCGTCCTTTCCCAAGGAAAGGTAGGAAACGACTTCCCAATCGCATATTATTCTCGCACCTTGAACGATGCCGAGAAAAACTATTCTACGACAGAAAAAGAACTTCTCGCGATTGTAAGCTCAGTCAAACATTTTAGACCGTATCTTTTTGGACAAAAATTTATATTACTCACAGATCATAAACCACTAACTTGGTTAATGAACTGCAAATATCCTTCAAGCCGTTTAGTCAGATGGCGTCTTAAATTACTAGAATATGACTTCGAAATAAATTATAAACCAGGGAAAAATAACCAAAATGCGGACGCTCTTAGCCGCCCTATTTTAGCTATCGAAGAGATAAATTTTATATATATATATATGACAAATCGGCAATCAGCCAAATAAAAAATGTTGTTATACCTTTAGCTTGCGACGCCCTAGATTCAAATTTATACGTCGATTACATAAAGAAAAACTTTCCAAATACATCCTTAGAGAACCATAAACCTACAGACATAGTCACTCTCAGACTTCCTAATCAAACCTTATATTTAGTATTCATTAAGGAATTTACGATTGATTCAGCCGAATACGAGATATTATTCGAAACATTCAAAAATTTGAAAATGTTACTTGACTTTAACCAGACAAAAAACTTCACAATATTTGACGTCACTATTCAAAATTCTAAAATTAAATTCGACACTCTTGTAAGTCTACTGCAATACGTATTCGTAGACAATAATTACAAAATGTTAGATCACTCACGTACAATAATCAAATCCCCAGAGGAATTTAAACGTGTTCTACAGGAATACCACGATAGTCCCTTAGCAGGTCATCAAGGATTCCAAAGAACATACTTTGCAATCAAAACTCATTACTTTTGGAGCAAAATGAAAGATGATATCCAAGAGTATATCAGAAAGTGTGACGTTTGTCAACGTTCAAAGACGAACTTCAGGCCAAATAAAAGCCCGATGGTAATAACTACCACTTCTTCCAAATTTTGCGAAACAATAGCTTTAGACATCGTAGGTCCCCTCCCAGAAACTCCAAATGGAAATCGTTTTATTTTGACCATACAAGATGACTTAACAAAATTTATTCAAGCTTACGCGATGCCTGAGCATAATGCAAAAATTGTGGCAATCCACTTTCTTAAATTCTGTACTCAATTTGGTTTTCCTGAATCTGTCCTATCAGGCCAAGGACGTGAATTCACATCGACTACTTTCAAAGAAATAAACAAATTAGTATCCATCAAACAAAAATTAACCAGTCCTTATCACCCTCAAACAAATGGTGCACTCGAACGAGCACATTTGACATTAAAAGATTACCTTAAATGCTACGTCTCCAAAGACGGTGACGATTGGGATCAATATTTAAATTTTGCCATCTATTCCTTTAATAGTCACATTCACAAGTCTACTCAAGTTACTCCCCATGAATTAGTTTTCGGACAAGTCCCAAAAATCCCAAACTTTCTCAGTAAACCTAAGTCCAAACCAAACTACTCGGATTTAGCGAAAGAAATCGCTACCAAACTACAAAAGGTACGAGAAACTGCCAGAGACCAGCAGCTTTTAGCTAAAACAAAATCAAAACAACATTACGATAAAAAACATAATTTACAATACGAGTTTAAAGAAAATGACTTAGTACTCTTATACAATGCAGTTGCAAAGAATACAAGTAAGCAACTACATCCTGATTATTTAGGACCTTATAAAATAATTCAAATTCATAATAATAATACTGCATCTATTAAATTAACAAAAAATAAAATTCGCACGTACCATTTTAACATGCTGAAACCCTATGTTTCAGATTCACACGAAGAGACTGAAAACGAAAATGAAGATAACACTTAGTTTTACTGTTGTCCTAATAATTCCCCTTGTCTCTAGTTTCCAAATCACCCCCATTAACTCTTCTAGCGGACTCTTTTATTCTTTTATGGGAAAAACAATAATTTCAAATCAAAAATTCTCGTTACTTTCCTACTTTAATTTAACTCATATAGAGAATCAAATTTATAAGTCGTATTCATATTACTATAAAACGATGACATTGTGTTCTAGTTTTAGATGGACTAGAATCGAACTACATTGTATCAATCAACTTCAGTACGTTGCAAATAAATTAAAATCATTAAAAATGGATTATAGTTTAATAGTTTAATAGTTTAATAGTTTAATAGAGTACATAACAGGTGAAGCCCAAATAGTACATAAAATAACAACGAAGTGTATATAATAATACAAAAATATAAACATTAACAAAAAATAAACATTAACAATAACACCAAATATTAAATTAAAGCTAATTATGCAATTATGTCACACCAAAATTATGAAGAAACCACTCGTACAAAACGAGGTTTGATCGACGGTATTGGTGACGGAATCAAATGGCTATTTGGCACACCAAGTGCTGATGATCCAAAGTTTTACACAGACTCCATAAATTCCCTAATTGCTGACCAAAGGCAAACACACACACTTATGCAACAGCAAGTAAGAGTAATTTCTTCAACAATTTCTAATTTTAATCAATCCTTAGCTTCTCTAAACAAGAATACTAAAATTATGAACGACAATTTTGAAAATTTTAATAAATTCATTAAGAAGGTATATAATAATGAAGAGAAATTAAACTTTGAGTTAGACGTTACAAACCATTTAATATTATTGATCGAAATGACGGATGAAATTAGCTCAGTAGTAAAAGACTACATGAACAGTATTACGTTGATTCGCCACGGAATTATAAATTTTGAAATTCTGCATCCACAAGATCTAGTAAAAGAATTACTAACTATAGCGACAAAACATACTCTACCATTAGAACCTAATTTAAGTAATGCATACATTTATTATAAACTTATACAAGTTTCTTCTTTTATTAATGATAAGTTATTCGTAATCAATTATAATATTCCCTTAACTACTTCAATTACTTACGACATGTATAAGATGCATCCTCTTCCAACTCCTCATCGTAGAAATCCAAACCTATACTCTTATATTGAACCAACGAAATCCTTTATCCTAATTTCTAATACGAGAACAATGTACACAATGTTCAATGACCTAAACAAGTGTACCGAATATTCTCCACAACAATGGTTATGTGAAGAGACATCCTTATCCATGCGGACCAACCAGTCTGCGAAATTCAATTATTTTCTAAAGGTCTCACATCAATCCCAGCATCATGTAAAATAAAGACTATTTATGCTGACGCAGAGATATGGCACAAGGTTCTCAACAACCAGTGGATATACATTTTCTCGAAGCCTACAACACTAAATATTCTCTGTCGCGAGACGACTAACGAAGAAATATTGTAAAGAATTGGTCTACTTCAACTAGATGCCGGTTGCAAAGCTTATACAGATTACACCATCCTTGATGCTCAAGCAGTCATGGGTTCTATGAATATTAGTAACAAAATTCCAATCACCGACATCACTGAAGACGATTGCTGTGTAACGTTCAGGCAAAACATTTCTGTAGATACCATTCCACTTCAGCCAGTGAAGTTAACAGACTTGAACTTCGATGAATTAAAATTTGCAAATCATAAATTAAACCAATTCGATGAAATCCTTCAACAGCAGCTTAACAAACCATTTATCATAAAACACTCACGTTGGTATACCACCCTATTGTCAATTATTGGTGGATTAGTATTATTAGTTTTCTTGTACAACTTATTAAAGTGGTTAGGAGTACTGTCATTAATTAACAGATACTTATGTTGTATGAAAGAACCAAGGGACCCCTTAAAGAAGATTGGATCAACATGCTGCTATCCCCCTGTATCACAATTTACAATCAATCACATAATAAAAAGAAGTCAACTCCTCAAGCGATTCCCTTAGCAACTTACAATGTTGACCTGGGTGAGGTTGACTTTCCTTCCGAAGCCATCGTGTCAGTGCCTGAATCTCCCAAGAGATATTCTACCCGAAGATCGGTGAAGATGATAAATGTTTCCCCAGAAACCACTCCGATCAATCAGAAATAAGGTTTTATACTAAATTAAGTTATATTTAAGAATGTTATATTAGAAGTAAGGAATTTTGTAACGAATAGGAAACAAATTGCTACGACACTTATATTCGTAACTTCACTATCTATTTTATGATTAATACTTAATTTTAAATTTCTCACTTAATTAAAAACTTGTTCAAAATTTAATTCACCCCAGAGGTGTTGCATGGCTATTATGGACGGAAAATCCTCATAAATCAATCAACAAGGTACTTAACGACATTTAGATAAGGATTCCGTATATAAGCAGCCCAAAATCGAGCAGAGTTAGTTCCTATTTCGCAGCCGAATAGTGTACACAAGTTGTTTCACTCGGTTACCATTGTAATTTTGGTGAATTCGCATAATTATTGTGATAATTGTATTCAATAATTAAGGAGTCGGAGCCTCCTATGCAAACGCTGCCCTGGTGTCAGCAATAAATTTTTTTAAAAACCAAGTTGTGTATTTGGGTACGCAACAATATATTAAAGTACACTTTGAAGAAGAAAAACAAAATGCATATTGGACAATGAAAGAAAATCAATTTTTTTACGATTTACAAAATAAACGCGAGATAACTGCAGCAATAAATCAATATGTAGCCAGCACAAACAATAATAGCATGGGATCAGAACTATTGACAGATATCTATGAGAAATGTAAATTCACGTCAAGCCGCACCTATAGGAGTTTCGAAGAATCGTGTGCAAAATTACAAGAGCATAAATATCACCTAGACTACAATTGATAGTAAGTATCGGTAGTGGTAGTGAGTACATGTGCTATACAGTGGTAAGATGAAGCCTTATTACGTTAAAATTAAAAAAAACATTAAATAAGCATAACTTAACTATGCGTCAACATATAAAAAATCCTGTGTTATTATTTGTACGTGATGAAAGTTTCCGTAATTATGTAACAACAAGATTACATTATCGTCAACCTATAACATGATACGGCCGAGAAATGACATGGATAGAAGATATTCAAAATAACCCAGAAGCATTACAATTAGCACGTGCACATTATAACGATTAGATATCAGATATAGATGCACCACATGATTCTGTGCAGTGGTGCCATATCTGGTGAAATTTCACCAGATCTGGTGACTTTTGACCCCATTTGGTGACTGATGAGAAACATTCTCGAAACCTAAGAATGTGGTGATTTTTCAGGATCCTAACTTACATGTTTTTTTTTTTGTTAAATGCCTATTTTCACGCCAGATTGTAATTTTTCCAATGACGTACGTAAGTATTAACAAAGTTGAATACGTAGGAACAAAGATTTATTTGTTTATACTCATAAGTCAATTGGGTGGCCGTCGCCGGCGCCGCTGGTCATACTATATGCTACTCTAAACGTGAGTTTTTCTAAACCAAGTATCGAATTACAGCTGTTGAGTAGTACCCACACCCCACACGTTATCGGTTTATTTATTATTTCACAGAATCCTTTATAATGAATAATCTTACAGAGAAACGTAGGCTGAGCGTAAATGATAACAGCCAATCGCTAAAAATATTTCGGTATATTTAGTAGTGAAGTGCCGAACGCGTTGAACCGTTGAACGGTAACAATAGAAAGGGGCATTCCTTAAAAAAACAATAATTATCAAATCTATTTTGATTAACGAAAATCCTCTGAATTAAAAGTCTTTGTAAGCAAAAAAGGGTAATCCCCGAAAAATCGAATTCTGAGGCTATAGCCTTCAGTAAGAAATCAAATTTATTTGCCACTGCAGTCTATACAAATGAGTCACGTCAAAGCAAATATTTTAATGTAATAAAAACCAACTTTTTTGTGCATGCAGTAAACAATTTAAACCAAGCTATAAAGTAAGTGTATTATGTATTTAGTATTTGTTTATTTAATTCAAATTGTGAATTAAGGGTACATTATTATTTTTGCGATGTTAAACATTTCGTGGCCATGAAAATATCTGCATTACGGTTAACTGATTTTCATTGTTTCGTTTTAGTTATTTCATTGACATGAGGAAATTTCTCTTAACAACATCTAATAAAAAGGAAGGGGAAGGAGCAACTAATTCTCAAGAACCCTTACACTCCACTAATGCTGCTGCCTCTGAAAACTCGAATATTTCTTCTGCTTCATCTGATACTGAAGAAGAAAAACGAACAACACGCAAACGCGTTTATGCCCATATATACAACTCAGGATGGGAACATCATCATGACTTCAAAAATTGGCTAGGACCTATTGAGAGCGGCAACACCTCTTTTAGATGTAAGGTCTGCTTTAAAGATTTTATTGGGGGTATAGCTGCCGTAAAAAAGCATAATGACTCAAAAAAACATCATATTAAAATGAATGCCTTCAAATTTCAACCTACAATTACAAAAAAAAAACTTTTAAATTTCCCACGTGGTCTGATGAATAATTTCTGTTTCAGATGAAGTTGCAAGAAAAAATGCGTCCAGCCCGGACGTGTAACCAACAATTCTTTCCTGAACCTTCAACGAATATGCAGACGAAAGAACCCACACTGCTCTTACAAATGGCTAGCACAGAAATGGTGCGAAATGCGCCAATCACAAAGAGAGCAATACACCACGGACGCCTGCATTAAAAGGAAATTGGTCTTTTTGACTGTTGTTACCCCATTTAAATACTAAATAAATAAATAAATAAATACTTTGGAAGTCTTATTGTGGCATTTGTTGAATGTAGATGATGATTGAGGAGATAAGATATAGTAGATGGTGTATGCAGGTTGTTCCCATAACATTGCAGATTTAGATGACAGGATAATGTCAGTGTATTCACAGTATCATCGGCCATATTCTTGCTGTAACAAATAGAAATTATTATTATAACATATCGTATCAAATGCATAATGTATAAAAGAAAACAAACTCAAATCAGTTTAACAGTTTTAGGAGAAAATGTAGACACGAGACCAACGAGCAAACTTAAAGGTGCGTTTACATCTGACATTTATTGCATGATATTTATGTCAGACAGAAATTGTGACTAATGTAAACAGTAGAGAATTTATGTCGGAGATATCTGTTTGAAGCTCCAGCAATATGTGTCGACACATCTATCTGAATAGATGTAAACGCTGATTGTTTTCAAGTTCAGACTTGCCTGAGAGAAATTGCAAAAGTTGACTATTCGTCTACTTTTGTGGGACTGTCGCGCAATAATAAGTGTCTGTGAGTTTCGTACTTCGTGTAAATTTAAAAATATGGGCGGCAACAAAAAGTGGTTTAAAAGTCGAAATTGATGAACTAATTAATATGTACCACGGTAAACCTGAATTATGGGACGTTAAATGCAAAGTTTATAAAGACAGAGTAAAAAAACATAATGCCTTAACGGTAATTGCAGAAGCGTTTGGCACTACAATAGAAGAAATTCAAAGAAAAATGCATAACCTAAGAAATCAATTTAACAGTGAATTTAAAAAAGTCACTAAGAGAAAATCAGGAGAGGGCACCGATGAATTATAGGTTTCAAAATGGGCCTACTATAAGTCACTTTTGTTTCTACAAGGAGGTGCAGCGTGCAAATCAGCAATAGGAAATTTACCACCGGTAAGTAAAAATTGCATCATTTTTTCATCTTTATTTTAAGTTTAATTGTTTACATTAATTTGTATTGCCAAGGTACTTCCCCTTGGCTGCTAACAAAATATTCTCGAAACCCTTCTCGTATTTCTTTAGCGTTATTTGAGTACTTATTACTGCCTTGTTGCGCTAGTGGTAGCAGAGTATCTGTCGGCATTTCCATATTTCGCCAACTTATATTTATTATTTCACCTATTTCTAAATTTTCTCGGTCAAATGTGCCTTCTGGAGCATATATATTTGCAGAAGATTTTTCAGACAATAGCCAGTTATGTAAACTGCAAATAGCCAAAACTACAGCATCTACACGTTCTGGAGCAAGAAGCATCGGCTTCCTCAATACTCTAAACACACTAGACATATACCAAAGGCATTTTCCACAATTCTTCTTGCTCTGGAAATTCTGTAGTTATAAATTCTCATGGAACCTAGACCATTAAATGGGTAAGGTTTCATGATAAGGGGTTGTAAAGGAAAAGCATCGTCTGATACAAAAATGTGAGAGGCGTTTTTTCTAGACTGTTTGCTGCAGTTTCAATAAAATCTGCAACTCCACTGGCTCTGAAAACTCCCCATCCGACACTCTTCCATTGGTGCCAACTGTAACTATGAGGAATTTATATTCGGCATCAACAACTGCCATCAAGACAATACTATGCTGTCCTTTATAATTAAAGTAGTAACTGCCACTATTCTGTGGAGCTTGGATGAGGACATGTTTACCGTCAATAGCACCCAAACATTTGGGGAAGTTCCACTTTAACTCAAATTTGTTGCTAACTCTTTCCCATTCCTCTAGCGTAGAAGGTGCCTGTAATTTTTCATTAATTAAAATGTATTGTAACTAATATCTAACTAACTAATAAATTTATTTTTAAATAGGATGCTGCAGTGGATGAAACTGTAAATGAAAACGAGGCACTGTTTGGTAGTCAAGATATATCACTGGAACAATCTGAGGAACTGAATAACTTGGCATCCAAAAAACGAGGAATTCAAATCAATCCGCCAAGAAAAGGCAAATTGAAGCCTCAAAAAAAATGATTTACTTATGCAAAAAGCTATAAGCATTTTGAACGAAGAAGAGGATCAATATGAGGTTTTTGGCAAATATGTAGCATCCGAAATGAGAAACCTCTCTTCTGATTATTTACGTAAAAAAATGAAGCGAAAATTTAATCAAGTCATACTGGAGATAAATGAAGAAGAAGAGCAACTTTCAAATCCTGCTTCTAATATATACAGTAATCCAAATTCGGTTCCTTCATTTACTGGACATTTGAGTTCATCAAGCAATTCTGAACAGTATATAAATCGACAACTACCAACTCAAACCTTAACATCTTACATACAGACTGAAACTGAAAGTGATAACTATTTAAATCTTATACAACAATTACCTTCATGTAATCCTTTAATGCTGACATAATGCTCTGCATACTTCGGGAACAATTAAACTTATGGTACATTTTGGTATTCTGAATAAATAGCTTAGGCTTGCATAAGAATCACCTATAGAATATAATGTTAAATTTCAATCAATATAAAAATTTAAAAACACAAGACTTTTTATTAAATGTATACCTACTTACCTGATTCCAAAAATCGTAAAGTTACAGCATGTCGTTCTGCTACACTAATAGCCTTTCTAAATTTAGTATCTTGTTTTACTATAAGAAGACCAATTTTACAAGCAAGCTTTTCGAAATCAGCTGGTTTAATTCTTAAGAAATTTGAAAACTACGCGGGATCCTCAATACGGTGTTCAGACGTTAATTGACTGTATGCACCTAGTTTTTCACGTCTGAAAATCCACTCTCGAACCCACACAGAACGTTTTTTCCTCTTTTTTAACATCTTCAGAATAATCACACTGGCTGCTATTTTGCGTGTCGGTACTCTCATTATATTTCAGGTAAAATGAACTCTGAATAGATTGAAATGTACGACACATGACACAACTATATTTCGTATGTATATGTAAACGATTTGTATATTTGTTGCAAATTTTAGAACTTCGGGGTTGTCGTATACATATGTATGATATTAGTTTCTAGTAATTTCTATCAATATGTAAACAGTGAAATCAATTTTATGTCCGACACTTGACATATATATCCGGATAAAAGTGTCAGTCAGATGTAAACGCACCTTAAAAGTTGAGAATAAACAATGCAAAATTGTAAGACTAAAAATTAAATTCTTAAAATTGCTGAAGGACTTTAGGTTACAAATATTACAGAGAGAGGAAGATCCATAGTCAGACAACTTTCCATCTATCACTAAAGTAAATGTAGAACAGGAACGTCCCATTAGGGCGTAATACTTGCTAAAATATTAAAAGTCGTGGAAAATCATTTAAACAGAAATGCTTGGTCATTTCGCAAGACATCAAGATGTATGGACCGGTAGGAGTGGAAAAATTAAAAGACCATAAAAGACGGAGAGCAACAAATTAAACAAAACAATAAGATTAAATTGATATCAAGTACACGTAGCAAGAAAAGGTAGGAACACATGAATGATGCCTACATATAAACAACAAATAGGTATGATAAAATCATTTCTTCTTCCTCTTATTATAGGCCAGTGGCCTGTTTTAACCACAAAGTAGTTCTGTGAGCCATCTTTACCTTTAAGCACGGATCACACTAGGCTGCTTACCAGTTGCTGCTGACCAGCGGCTGGCAGTAGCACCAGCAAGCAGTGGCTGGCAACCCGGTCGTACTGTCGGCTGCTACTCGCCAGTTTGTTCTTCGATATTCAGCAAGCATGTCGTCTGTGGGTTCCCATAAAAAACAACTAATTAAGCGGTTGTTAAGGGAGAGTGTGAGAGAACTTTCTTTAGAAATGCTTAACCAGCTTAACTACAATCAGAGACGATGGTGGGTTAGGCCGTGGATACAAAGAAGAGAAGAATTAGGAGCATTTTCAAAACTTTTTCAAGAGCTGAAAGAAGAGGATCCAGAAACATATTGAAATGTTTTAAGAATGACGGCCCCTCAATTTCAAGAATTGTTGGATTTAGTTGAACCTTTAATTAAAAAATCTGGCGTGATCGTGTGAAACACTCACAGAACTTCCTTTTACAGTGATCTTATAATTAGGCAAAAATTCGATTTTTAATTTTTAAGCGTTTTACAAACACTTTTGATCCAAATTAAATATTTGACATAGTCGAACAAAGAGGTTATGGAACCAATCTTGCTAACTTGCTTTTGATGAGAGAGTTTTCAGAGTATTGATGATTCTTAGGATCTCTAGAACCGACTATTAAGAATATATGGCCAATTTAGTTAAATTTAGATTTGCATGTGTGAATCTATCGGTCGTAACATTTTGCAAAATATGTGAAAAATGCACTTTTATCACACATGCCTTGCAAAAAGTGATCCAAACCAATCAAAATGTATCCCGTTGTTTGCCCAACTCTTAGTCACCTATATACAGGGTCTCTAAGCAAAATTAGAGATCCTGTATATAGTTTACTAAGAGTTGGGCAAACAGCCTGATTTGACATACATTTTTAATCCAAATTAGATATTTGACATATGTCGAACAAAGAGGTTTTAAGAACCAATCTTGCTAACTTGCTTTTGATGGGAGAGTTTTCAGAGCATTGATCATTCTTATGATCTCTAGAACCGACTATTAGGTTTAGTTAAAATGTAGAATTGTTTGTGTGAAACTATCAATCGTAACATGTTACAAAATATGTAAAAAGGCCACATTTATCACACATGCCTTGTAAAAAGTGATCCAAGCCAATCAAAATGTATCCCGCTGTTTGCCCAACTCTTAGTAACCTATATACAGGGACTCTAAGCAAAATTAGAGTCCCTGTATATAGTTTTATATACAGGATCTCTAAGCAAAATTAGAGATCCTGTATATAGTTTACTAAGAGTTGGGCAAACAGCCCGATTTGACATACATTTTTGATCCAAATTAGATATTTGACATATGTCGAACCAAGAGGTTATGGGAACCAACCATGCTAACTTGCCTTTGATGAGAGAGTTTTCAGAGTATGGATCATTCTTAGGATCTCTAGAACCGACTATTAGGAATATACGCCCAATTTAGTTAAAATTTAGAGTTGCATATGCGATACTTTCGGTCGTAATATGTTACAAAATATGTAAAAAAGGCACTTTTATCACACATGCCTAGTAAAAAGTGATCCAAACCAATCAAAATGTATCCCGTTGTTTGCCCAACTCTTAGTAACCTATATACAGGGTCTCTAAGCAAAATAACATTGTAGCACCCTCTATTGACCATTGGCGCAATTATCTGTACTTAGAGATTTGCGCATGACGCACTTAAGGGACAAACTTTCACCCCAGTTCGCGTTAACGTCCTACTGGTGCGGTCGTGTTTCCCCCGCTCGTGAGTGCCAAACTGATGTGCGTTGCCCTATGTGCGTGTTTTCCCTTAACGGCAATGGAACCCCATTATATTATAATTAAGTTAGTTTAGTTAGGCGTATGAAAGAACTAAGTGTGTGATATCGGCAAATTACGGCCCGGACCATGTATAAACCTGTCTAAAGGCCGGTATTCACATGCGATTATGTCCGGCGGATCTGTACGTCGGATCTGTCCGTCGTACACATCCGCATGTGTGTATTCGCGCGCTCGCCGGATTTGTCTTGCTCGTCGTCTGTCATCCAAGGCGACGATCACAGACAGCGAGCGAGACGAATCCGCACGTGTGTAGTAACAATAACAGATGTGTTCGCCACCTGTTTAATAACATTCCGAACAAGTCTTACAATAAAATGGCTTTCGCGGATAATAAGGCTTTTTGGGAAAGTTTTATTTCATTATACAAAGAAAATCCTTGCTTGTGGAATATAAAAAGCAAAGAATATTCAAATAAACAAATGCGAAATCAGGCTTACGAAACTCTAGTGGATAAATGTAAAGAAATTAATCCCGAGGCCGACGTAAAATATGTTCGAAAGAAACTTGATTCACTACGGGCTGGTTTTCGAAGAGAGCTAAGGGAATTAAGAAAAAGCAAAAGGACCGGACCATCTGCTGACGATGTATATGAGCCTAGCTTGTGGTACTTTGAATTATTACTATTTACACAAGACCAAGAAGACGTCCGGCCTGGAACATCTTCAACAGGTTTGCAGGAATCGAATTCCGAGAAAGAGGATGCTCAAAGCGCAGTAATAACCAGGGTAAGTTTTATTTCTATATATATTTATTTTCAACCACACAATATAAACACAGTATGTATATTCTCAGTAGATCATATTTTCTTGATATGCGACTTGCCCTTCAGTGTTGTAGTAGTCGGTAAACGCTTTTCTCACATTTTTAGCGAAATCATTGTAATAAGTCCTTCTGTTTTGTAAACCATGTAATTCACGAAGTTCTTCACGCCAGTAACCATCTTCAATGCTGTTGTCATTAATGTTCTCACGATCAATACTTCGGTTATTCATGTAGGTGGAACATTTCCTTCTTAAAAAGTTATGAAGAGCACAACATGCTAAGACCACTCCATCAATGTTTTCCGTATTGGTCAATGTAATTGTGGTCAGTAATATCCTGAAACGGGATGCCATTATACCGAAAACATTCTCTACCACTCTTCTTGCTCTGCATAAACGGTAATTAAAAAATTTTTCATCGTGAGTGTCACCAGTCAATGAATAGGGTTTCATAAGATTTTCTGTTAAGGTAAATGCGTCGTCACCAATAAAAACATACGGCAATTTGACTGCCGATTTTTCCAGACCACTAGGAGGTGGTATATTTAAGGTATGGTTTTCTAACTTGTCGAAAAAGTCAGTTTCTTGCAGAACACCCCCGTCCGAAATTCTGCCATTAATTCCAGTATACACGTAAATGAATTCGTAATTGGCATTCACAATGGCGAATAAGACAGTACTGTAAAAGTCTTTGTAATTATAATAGAATGATCCACTGTTAGTTGGTTTTTTTATTGCAATGTGTTTGCCATCCATGGCTCCTAAGCAGTGTTCGAAGTTCCACAAATTATTGAATCCATCTGCGATTTCCAACCATTCCTCTGGGTTTGGAGGGAACTGCAAAGAAGAAAGTACTTTTTAAATAAATATACTAGTATGACAACCATTTTTCGTATACGCAATAAAAATTCGATATTACGTATGATTTTGTTTCATCATTCTCTTGCACGGAAGTACTGTTTGGCATTTTACACGAATAACTTATCTTATATTTTTCAGGATAAACGATCGGCAACCAAGCACCTTTCTCTGCGAAGTGAAAGCAGCAGAAAGTCTACAGGTAGAGGGAACAGCACCTTAGCTCATAAAAAAGCTAAATTTTTGGACGTAGCAAGTGCTGCTCTCACAGATAAATCGACGTCCCCTTTTGAGCCGTTTGGAAAGAGTGTGGCAAAAGACCTCGAGACTATGGAAGCTCACCAGAGAATTGTGGCCCAAAAACTTATTTCCGACATAGCATACTATGGAAAACTAGAAAAACTGTAATATTACCATACCTCCTAATGCATCGGGTGTGGCCCCACTTTATGCGTACCCATACCCTAGTTTCCACGATCCCTCTTTTCCTCAACAACAACAACCGTCCTACTACGGAAATCGGTTTTCACCAGCACCACCATCCAATCAATTCACCCCGGCACCAGCACCACCACCTATTCTGCATACTGCAGAAAATGACCTTTCCGAATTTATAGCATTTAATAACGATAAGGAATAAATAAAAACGCTACCCATATTGCATTTGTTTTTAAGATAATTTTGTTTTTTAAGATAACTTTGTTTTTTAAGATAACTTTTGTTTTTTAGGATAACTTTTTTTTTAAGATAACTTTTGTTTTTTAAGATAGATAATAAATAATAAAAAGTACTAACCTTCAATTATTCTTCTTTTAATGCCTTACATAATGCCCAACAAGTTTCAGGAATAATATTTCCCAGCAGTTGTGGTGATATCGCACTTCTGAATTTTAAATCGGCTGCAGATCTTCCAGTCGCCAAATACCGCAGTGTGACAATTAATCGTTCTCTGGCACTTACAGCTGCTCTCATGTGCGTGTCTTCGCTTGCAATTTTGCAACGAACTAACTCCAGTAAGGTTTCAAATAATTCTTTGTCCATTCGTAAAATATTATGTAAATAATGAGGTTCTCTTATTTCCAGTTCTTTAAGTAAACTCATATGGGAGTATTTTGTTCTTTCCATGTACCAACGTTTTGACCACTGCCTTTTCTTGCTTTTATCTTCAAATACTGCTAAGAATCCTCCAACAATCGCCAGTTTTCTTTTCTTGTCCATAGCAGTTATTATTTTTTATTTGTTGTTACCACTACAAAACACTCTTCTTCAATTATTTCTGCCGAGCATATTCTTATTGTGTGTAGCCGACGACGAATCTGTCCGAATGTGTGTAGCCAACAACGGATCTGTCTGCCGGACAGATCCGCCGGACATAATCGCATGTGAATCTCGCCCTTTAGCTACTCGACTCGGACCTTCTCACAAAATTAGATTTTGTTGAAGATTATTTCATTAAAAGAGACGATTTTGGCGAATACGACAAAATGGATATTAAGAAGAGATTTTTACAACTAAAGTCGGAGTTTAAGCGTAGATGAACTGAAGCATGTTGTAAAGAATCTATTTTCATGAAAAAGAATCATGCGTGGCTAAATACTGTTGCATTCAACCTACCTAAACAATCACAGTTGTGGAGCGTCCATCAAAGACGTTTCATGATTCCAGCGACTGAAGTAAAAGACGCAAAACGGACACGCTGTGTAAAAATAATGAGTAAACAGAATTATTATACGCGGCTCAGGTGAAACTTCAAGTGGAAGGAAAAAGAGGTGCTTCCAAAATACTAAAAGTCCTGAACTCTAGCCCACAACGAGCAACCAAGTACAAAAACGTTTTTTCAAAATCAATGGAAGATGAAACTACTCCACATCATTTGTCGCCTCTGAAAGCTTCAGCAATGTTTGTTGACGCTGGGCTTTCTAAAAAATCAATATGTAACAATACGGAGTTTCCTTCCATATCTCCCCTGCTACACAGTTTTGCAGAAAACCAAGTTGAAGTAATATTCAGATACTATTCACGTAACTGAGAATTGTGCTGAAGCGAATTTACAGAGTTTACTCAATCATACTTCTAATAGACTGCTTACTTATTTGGAGAAAGTCATACAATGTTTACCTCAAGAAAACTGCAAGAACTTTACGTTGATTTACAAGTCGGGATGTGATGCTTTGCAGCAGTCCCGATCAAACGAAAGTTCAAAAACGAACAAGATTCAGACTGCAATATTTTTCAAAGTTCGATTGTGCCATTACAACTACTGGTAAATTTGGCAAAATCCAACACCTTCGCCCCGATATTGTTTTACCAAAGAGACGATAGACATTACCAATGAAGAAATCAAATACACTCAGTTCCAAAAAAAGTGCCGCACTTGATTTTTGGCCTATTTTTTTTTCTATTTTTAACCAGTGGGCCGATTTTTAATTTTCATTTGTGGGTAGGTAATTCCTTTGTCTTTCAAAAAAATAAAGAAGTTGAAATTTTTTCAAAGCCTCCTGGATGGTAGTAGAAAAACTAGAACCATTTTTTTCCTTAATTTTTGACTCACCCTGTGTGTTAATCAAGTAATGGTATAGAAAGTGCTTACACTCTATATGAATGACGCTTCTTTTACGAGCATTTTGCTTTTTTATTCATTGATTTATCTCTAAAATTGTCCGAATTACAGCTTTTCTGCTGAAACCTTACGTTTATCCCACAAATTTATTTCATTGTAGGATCACATTGCCTTTGAAAAACAATTGCCATAGTCATAGCAATTGTCGTTGGGTCATTGTCATTAAAAAAGTTTTAGAGACTAAAATTACATAAAATGCCTCAAATAAAACCTGAAGAAGTAGCAAGATTAGTTGCTTTAGTAAACTATGGGCGTAGTAAACGTTACTGGTCGTAGAGCTATCCGCAAGTACGAACAAACAGGAAGCAGTGCTCGGAGGGTGGGTTCTGGTCGCCCTCGAAAAACTTCTCCACGAGATGATCGCTTTTTGGGATTGCAGATTTTACGGAATCGGTTAAATACTGCGGTAAATGTTCAGCAAGATCTTCGCCAAATTCGTGGTGTTGCAGTAAGTAAGCAGACGGTATGTAGACGTCTAAAAGAAGTTAATTTAAAAGCTAGAATACCTGTAAAAAGTCCTAAATTATTGCTCGAACATCGTGCTGCTAGAACAAATTTCGTTCAAAGTTATGGAGAATGGAATATACCTGAATGGTCGAATGTCTTGTTTACGCATGAGTCAACATTTCAACATTTTGATTTATATACAGATTTTTAGCAATTCAAGCCCTCATTAGGACTACCAAAACAAAAATTACCAAGCGTAATTAATATGAAACGACTTAATAAGTTCCTTAACTTAGATTAGGGTAGTAGGATTATTGTTACAGTTACTGCAGGTCGTTAATATGACTGCTAATGACTTCTAATAATTATAATGGAATCTTTTTTGACTATTGTTGTTATCTGCAGTTCTCTCTTGGCTTTCTAAACATAAAGACGTACGAATCGGATCTGTGCTACGTGCTGCGTGAGTTCAAGTGCGATCGATAACGCGACCGCGAGGTCACCAAATGGCTATTATCGCGAGTGATAAAGACACTACACACTAAGAAATAATAAATATTCAAAGCCGATCGCAGGCCTTCGGGTCTAGCGATTAAAAATTGTATCAACCACCATTCATAAATGCTCCAGGTCAGTATTATGACATTAACACACAGCAACAATTATTATCACAGCAGCAATTAGCTAATTTGCTCCCGCAATACCCATTACAACCAAGTGGATATAATAATTTTGCGCAACAATCGGTACCTACACAACAAACAGGATATATCACAGCTGCCCCACTACATTCAAACTTTAGTATGACTTCCCAAATGGTCCAACCTGCTGATGTACAGCACTATCTACAAGAATACCCACTATTACCAGCTCAAACAGAACCAGAGTGGCATAAAGTTGAATACAAAAAAAGATTGCAATCTAGTCCAGAAGTAAGCAAACCAGCAAAAAAGCAAACGACTTTATCAGAATATTGGTTAAACAAACCAGCTACTACAAAAAACTCATACGAAAAGCTAACAGAAACAGAAGACGGAGGCTCGGAATCAGAAGAAAAATCCACAAAAACGCCAAAAGTTCCTCCAATTTTTGTAAGTGGAGTAGAGAGTATAATTCCATTGAAAACCTACTAAATGCAATAGCAGCCGATGCATACAATCTAAAAATTCTAAGTAATACCCAAGTTAAAATACAAGTAACAGACTCAAAAAAATACCTGATGGAGGAACTACTAAAGAAAAAGACACAATGTTACACTTATCAGCTGAAAGAAAAGAGAAGCTTTAGAGTAGTACTAAAGGGGCTACACCCAACTACAGATACGAGCAAAATTAAAGCAGAAATCGAAGCAAAAAATCATAAGGTTCTAAGAATTAATAATATACCACGAAAACAGCACGAAAATAATACAACAACCAAAATACCAACATCATCATTCTTCGTCGAATTAGAACAAAATGATAACAACGAAGACATTTACAAAATCCAGCACTTGCAACATACAAGTGTTCGATTCGCACAACCATATAAAAAGAGAGATATTCCCCAGTGTGCAAAATGCCAAAACTTTGGGCACACAAAGAACTACTGTCATAGGCAACGTAGATGTGTGAAATGCGCTGGCGATTACCTAACGGGAAACTGCACATGGACTGAAAAACACAATATGGCTCGGACAATGGTTGATGTCAAAGTATGCATTGCTCCAACTTCGACCAAATCAACAATGAGGTGCTATATTTGTGGTGCAACAGCAAAAGATTTCAATAACCTAAGCAGAAGCAGAAGAAAAGGGCATCTAAAGACTCATTGAGATTTGGATTATCAGTCTTGCACGGAAGAATAAGTTTCTTTAAAAGTCTACTCCACTTATCCTACAAATTGCCTCTAAAAAAGTGGCAGCTGAGAAACGAGAACGACAAAAGAGTTGCAAACGAAACTAAAACAAAACTACAAGTAGAAATCCGACAAAGGATGGGTCTGATTGTGGATGTTCCCAAGGCTGGGTTTAGAAACACTAATGATGGCAATACCAGCAGGAAATTTTTCATGGATCTAAAACTGGCAGCAGAAATAGGCTTAGACTTTCAATTAATTTAACGCCTAAAAGAAATACTGCAGACTGTATTAAGTGGCCATAACATTCACATAGAAAAGTTTGCAACATACAACATGGACAAAGCAAAATTATATGTTGAAAAATACGCTTGCATCCAATGACACCTACATTGCATAAGGTTTTAGTACATGGACCCGTCATTGTAGAGCATGCTATGTTGAAAGCACCCTCAGATGAAGAAGACATTTCCTCACAATAATTATACAGGGCGTTTAAAAAATACATTCGGATATTTTACCCACTTATAGATCTCATCAATACAAACACGGGTCCTAATAAACAAGGGTCCAGAAACACTTCGTTTCCGAGATACAGTTAAAGTTTGCAAAAAAAAAATCTAAGCCGCCCCTCGAATAAATAATTTAAATCTAAGTGCGCCAAAGCATGTTCCTTAATAGCACCAGTAAACCTTCTAAGTTTCACTAAAATCGGCTAAGGGGTTTAATTTTTGCCTTAACAGATTCATAGACATGCAAAAATATAGGTTTTATTTTTTTTTCTTGAAAACGAAGCCAGATAAGAATAAAACTTAAATGACAAAAAAGTTGCCATTTTAGTTTGTTCATAAAAGAAAAATATGAAAATTGAAACGATCTGCTGGGCATTGTTTTTTTTTTTGTGAAAAAAATCTAATCGACATGCCCAGTGGGCACGCCCCTGGAATCACTGGACCAACTGTAATAGGTAAAAGCGTTTCCGGACCCATCTTTATTAGGACTTTTTTGTTTGTATCGATGAGATCTATAAGTTGGTAAAATATCCGACATTTTTTTAAAACGGCAACCCCCAAATAAAATTATCAATAGTAATATAACAAGGGAGAGACATACTTACCGATAATTTTGCACACGCCAAGGGTCGAGTATTGGTTGCAATGAAAACTGTCCTGAGGGAAGTTTTCTAAGGGCAACCAGCACGATGACTCTTTGCACAGGCAAAATTATTTGTGTGTTGCCCGTATTTATATTTTGAAGATTGTTACACAAAACCTGTATAATTGATCTAATAATGCCAAAAAACTCAAATTGCTTGTTTCTTGCATTTCCATTTCTAATTATGTCACCATCCACGGGGTCGATAATCATCCCTAGGGAGCTTATCGCTTAATAAGCAGCCCACAGGCGCTTATCAGGTAATCAGTTCGGGATTGGTCGATTTCAAAAAATGCATGGTGCTCATTGGATATTAGTCATATGACAGTTGTGTGTAATAATCTGCCCAATATGACCTCATTTGAAAACTCAAATAATTTTGGCCAGCTAGACTGTGCGACAGGTACAATAAAAAAATTTACACAAATTTTTATTTGGACAATTTGTCAGTGAAATTTGAAATATAAATATTAAAACAGTGCATTACAAAACTATTATTGTTGTTTATCAATATTTACAATGGATTAGTGTTATTTAGACCTGATTTCGAGAAATCGCATTACGCTAGGGATATCGTCCAATGGTATAGGTATAGAAACAAGCAGGTACGTTTTGTCCCAAAGGCCTTAAACTCTCTAAATTGTCATGAACTTCGACCAGTTGAACTATATAGTCCGGCAGCGGAACCGTGTTATTTCCTTGAAGTGAAAATTTTCGTATTAAGTTTTTTTAACGGATTCTCGTAGATTCATATGTCTATTTACAATATCCGACTGATGACAAGTTGGCATCTTTGAGCAACCTGAGATACACAGGGTGTTTCAAAACAATAAGATGATTGTATGTTTTTGGCTTTAAACTTGAATACTACTTTATTATTATATGGTTAATTGTGCGTTAACTTATTGAATTTATTGATTTTACAAGTTTCAGCCATATACAGGGTGTTTAAAAAATCTGTTATAAAGTTTTAATAATATTAATGAATTTCTGATATGAGAATATTTTGCGTTCCAGTTCAAAATTCAGCTAAAAATAACAACGTACGTGTTTAAAAACGAAGCTACATGACAGGTACAGTGTCCCAAAAAATTTTGGCTAAAACAACAAACAGATACACAAAAGTTGGAGAAGGTTTCTTAGGTAGAAACAAAGCATAAATATTCCTGTATCATGGTAATCCGATCTCTAATAGCGATTTCTTTTTCAGATTCGAGTATAGTGTAGCGTCTAGTTAAATATGAGTGAAAACAAGTGTTTTTTAACTTTAAATTTGCTTGTGAAAAAAAAAGTTAAAAACTTTCCGTTGCTGGTGCCCAGCGCATAAAAACTTATAGTGTATGAAGATCAAAAGTTTGAAGAACTTGAAGAGATGTTTATCGCCAGGAAATGCTGTTACCGAAGCGGGACCTTCAACAACGAAAATGCAGAGGCGATCAGAAGTGCCAAATTTCAATTTTAAAAATGACTGCCTGTATTGTGGACAAAAGTGCGAAGTGGAAAAGAATAAAAAGAACCCTCATCGATGGCGACCGTCCTTTCAATTCCTAGCTTTACAATACAAGGTAAAGAAAATTTCAAACAAGGAAGCCATTTTGCAAACGTGCGTGGAAAGAAACGATACCTTGGCTGCTGAAATAAGATTAAGATTAGCTGGCTGTGTGGCAGACCTACCTGCCGCAGATGCCAGATACCATATGGACTGTCGTAATAAATTCATGGGTCAAAACGCTGTGCTTTCAGCAAAACGACAGTCTAGTCAGGAACGAAGAAGAAGATATTCCTTACGAGGAACAGTAAAAAAATATTGACCGATAAAGAAAGAATTTGGAATTCGATAGATATAAACAATATATCGCTCATCCGGAAGAAAACTGACACAACTCAAAAATGTGCATAATTTAGTTATCCCGTAAAAACATCTCCAAATCATAGCCTTTTTGTCCCAGGAAAATCGTCACAAAGTTATCTCTTACGGTTTCCGATAGGTGGCGCAAGTGTCACTGTTCCATTGGTTACTTATTCACAAGCCTGCATTAGGAACAGCGACACATTTCAGTTGTGTCCCGACTGTGTTAGTGGAAGCATTGCCGCGTTTCAGAAAAATCGTCACATCTCGAAAAGTGTCTTATAATTCTGTACAAGTCTTTACTAGAACAGTGTCACATTTAAGTTTGTGTCATTATTCCTGAAAAAGGTGAGTAATTTTTTGTATTCCTTATTTTTTAACTTAAGTTTTATTTTGAGAAGTGTCATTATTCTTGAAAACATAATTTAACATCTTAATGCCATGATGTCATTTTCTCAGTTGTGTCACTATTCTCGATAATATTTATACACATTTTTGTGTTGTTTCTGAAAATTATTTAGCTTTGTGACATTTTTCTGGAAACAAAACATCAAATAATTTCTAACCTATAATACTTACCTGTAGTGTTATTTTCAGATGTCCAACTGCAACAGCAGATCTCATCTTATCCTTAAATTAGCTAAGGAAACAATTGCACTGCATGATAATATTAAAACAAGTAGTAAAAATCATAATGATGAATGGAAAATTGTAGTCGAAGAAGAAACTGCCGACACAACCTCGGT
This sequence comes from Agriotes lineatus, assembly GCA_940337035.1. Taxonomy (NCBI): domain Eukaryota; kingdom Metazoa; phylum Arthropoda; class Insecta; order Coleoptera; family Elateridae; genus Agriotes; species Agriotes lineatus. The sequence goes on from OW679199.1 coordinate 120,852,440, forward strand.
TATTGCGCTTAATCCAGAAAAGATTGACGATGAATGTTATGATGCTAATAGTCAACAAATATCTGCTGTTTTAGAAGTTGAACCTCAACCAATAGAAAGTAATACAGTACAGTCATTCGAAGGTAAAACACACTTCTCTAGTTTTGTAAAATCGACATACTTACCTACACCTACCAATTTTTTGTTTAAATTCCAGAAGTCCAGCCTATAACAGATTTTGAATTTCAAGACAATCAAGATAGTTCCAAGACGATTCCAGAAAGCGTGGATGAAGGTGATCCATCATTATCAGATCCATATAGTACAGATGATAGTAATGCTGACCCCGATTACATGAGTGATGAAAAATCTTCAACTTCAAGCATTGGCAGTACAACTTTGAATGTTAAACCCAGCACTTCTTGCAACAAAAGAAAAACCAAAGAGAAACAACCTTCCGAAATCCAAATTAAGAAAAGGAAAGTAATGAATTTTACACAAGAAGAAAAGAACGGCAAGAAGCGAATATCTGATCCACAAAGATGGATAAAGAACCGCGCAAAAGCGTTAAGAAACACAGGGGAGTCCTATTTATCAGTTTCAAAAGGAAAGAAAGTTATTGCAGCCCGAACTTTACTACCCCCATGCACCGATAAATGTAAATTAAAATGTTACAGCAAGTTTGTCGAAGAAGATCGTAAGCAAATATTTAACGATTATTGGAAGCTAGCTGATTTGGAAAAACAACGACATTTTATTTCCGCTAGTATGACAACAGTCACTCCCAAATACAAATACGTGAGGGAAAATAGTCATAGACGTCCAAATAATGCGTTTCATTTCGAAATTAGGGATAAGAAAATTCACGTTTGTAAAGAATTCTTTAAAGCAACATTATGCATTACCGATAGGCCCATAAGGACTGTTATTGCAAAAAGAAATATCTTCACTGGACAAATGTTGTCCTCCGACTTGCGAGGGAAGCATGGGTGTCATTTTAAAGTAGATAATGAGATAAAAAATGGTATAAGGCAGCACATAATGAAAATTCCGCGAATCGAAAGTCATTATTGTCGCAGCCACACTGAAAAAGAATATATCGAGGGGGGGAAAACTATAGCAGATCTCCATAGACATTATGTTAAAGACTGTGCTGAACAAAACAAACCTTCCGGAAATTACATGATGTATTGCAGGATATTTAACGAAGAATATAATCTTTCCTTCTTTGTTCCAAAAAAGGACCAATGCGAGGTCTGCGTTGGTTATATGAATGCTTCAGAAGATGAGAAGAGTCGGCTGCAAGAATATTATGATACACATAGGCTAGAAACGGAATTATCAAGAAAAGAAAAAGATAAAACATCAGCTGATGGTAACAATATTGTTGCAGTGTATGACCTCCAGGCTGTATTACCTTGTCCATCAGGTGAAGCAAGTTCATTTTATTATGTTTCAAAACTAAATGTTCTAAATTTGACTATTTGTAACATAAAAACTAAGGATGTACAATGTTATGTCTGGCACGAGGGAGAAGCTCAGAGAGGCGTGAATGAAATAGGAACCTGTGTTTTAAGATATTTGGACAGTATTCAACAAAATATTATAGATAATAATAAAGAAAATAGTTTTGAAAATAACCAAATAGCAAGAAAAAATATTATAATCTTCTCCGACAACTGTGCTGGGCAACAGAAAAACCGTTTTATGATAGCGGCCTACATGTATGCGGTACAACATTTTGATTTCTTGGAGAGCATAACTCACAAATACCTCATTACAGGGCACACCCAGAATGAGGGTGACAATGCACATTCACTGATAGAGCGTCAGATAAAATGATCAAAACGATCTGGACCGGTATATATTCCAGATCAGTACGTGACACTTATAAGAAGTGCAAAAAAATCGGGTCAGCCTTATAAAGTGGATGAATTGTGCCACAAAGATATTTTTGACGTAAAACAGTTGGCTTCTGACTTTGGATTACATTCTTTTCCAAAAAATGCTAATGGCGAAACAGTAAAAATATCTGAAGTGAAAGTAATCAAGGTCATGAAGGATTCTCCAGGGACATTATTATATAAAACTAGTTACCAACAAGAAGAGTTTCAAATTATGACTATAAACCGAAGAAAGAAAAACAACAATAATGTACAATTAAAAAATGTTTATACTCGTAAGGTTGGCATTGCAGAAAAAAAGAAGAGTGGATTATTGGCATTATTTAAAAGAAAATTTAAGCCGATACCATCCAGTTACCTGCCATTTTTTGAGGCACTATAACTGTAACAATTTATAAAATAATAAATACGATTTGAAAATTGTCTTTATTTCGTTTTGTAACATTTCACTGAAAAGTAACAAAAAGTTCACAAGAAAAGTGACACAATTCAAATTATGGGTAGAAAAAGATTTTTTTTGACTTGCTTTTATATTATAATTACTTATTTCTTAGTATAATGTGAAAAATTATTACAGCATGGTTCAACATTTTAAATTTCAAGTTTGTAACACTACGCACTAAAAAATTACAGTATATTTACGTTGTTCAAAAATTTTAAATGGCGTTTTCCAGAAATGTAATTTTTTGACTTGTGCCACTTTTCTTCCGGATGAGCGATATATTCGGATTGCGGAGGACATAAACTTACTCGAGGTAATTTAATGAAAATCCTCAAAAAAACAGTTTGATGAACTGATAGTACTTTCTGCCCCAGGATATGCAAATATAATAACATTCCCTAAGAAAGTTGCGGCGACCTTAAGAATAAGTCGTGTTGAGGATGACGCTGATGATATTGAGACTGCAATTGGCAAAATAACAAAAGAAATAAAACGCGAAGTTGCTGATGTAAAGAGGAATAAAGAGAAATATAAGTTACATGTAAAATACGAAACAGTGTTAGCGGATTGCAGTAAAACTCTATTGAAATTTTGCGAATCGCTATCACCTAAATTGGACAAAACTCCACCGGCACTTTTAATTGGGAGTATCGTCTCATCGACTTTATATAAAACATTTACAAATTTTCAAATAGGTGTAAGTAGAATGGGGACAGCTTTCCCCCACCACTTTTAATTGATTCACCTAATTAAACCGCGGATTAAATCCGCGATTTGATCTAATTCCGCGAATTAAACCGCGGATTGATCTAATTAATTTTCGCGTTTTGATCTAATTAATCACATAGGAAGTTTGATATTTAATTTTGATATGTGCTACTGATTAAATTACGCGGCGGTCATTTTTAATTTGCTTCCGGAATTACGTCCCGAATTTTACAGTTCCATTTTTGAATTTAAACTTCCGGGGGTCGGACATCTTATTTTTCTGCGAGCGCACTTTTCTCGGCGGCCATTTTTAAATTTTTAATTTAGCGCTCATTTTTGAATTTGATTACGTCATGCCGAAGTCTCACTCCTCACAGCTGTTCTCTCTCGCTCGCATTTATTTAATTTAAAAAAGCTTTTTCCGCCGGCCCCAAGTCGGATTCGAACCCGAGTTGTTGTGCCAGTACCCCCTACACCTCTGCCACAGAGGCACGGTGAACTCTTGCTTTTAACGAGTCTCTGCATCAGTTTATTCCCGAAATGTTTTTTCAAAGTTTGTCGAATAAGTGGAAATTTTAACAATATTAAGTTACTGTTTTTAATGTCGCCTTGTAGCTGTTTGATTTTGTGCAATTTTAACGTGTGTACAACTTCTAACAGGGCATCGGTCAGATATTTCAAATTCGATTACATTTAATTCAAAGGCGCGAGCAAACGCTAACGGTTTTGCCTGAGGCGAGTGCTCCGTTTAGAAAACAGGCTGATTCATGTCCGCGTTGAATTTTTAAACGTTCTCTCGAGCGTGAACAGCGGCTCGCAGTCTTAAACGATCTCTCGAGTGTGAACAGCGGCTCGCAGTCTTAATTATATTTTATATACCTTGTGTATCAGTGAACTTTGATTTTATTTTAAAATGGCAAGTGTGAATTCTCACGAGTTATCCGTGCATAACATACTCCAATGGTTCAAGAGGGGCTTGCACACCAGCGAAGATTTCATTTTATTGGGGTTCAAAATCATCCAACATGAATTAACCAGAGGTGGTGTAGTTCTAACACCTGAAGATTGGATCAATTAATTTGAACTGAGCCAGAGAGTTAAAACAATACGAACAAGACGTTCAATGGCCAGCATAGCAGTATGTAAAAAAATATTTCCTAACATTTTATCATGTAAAACTAATTAACAATTAACAATTTTCAGGGAGAGCAATCTACGAAGATGGTTAATCAAACAGTTAGGGGAACTGTCATACAACACACGGGCGGTTCTAGTGCACCCCGTCCGCAGAATTTAGGCATTGTACCTCATAACAGGGGTCCTAAGCGTGGTTTGGATGAGACGAATTGTGCAGGTCCATCGGGTATGAATAATGCATCTACAAATGTAAGTACCCCAACGTTAATGTACAGTTACGAAATCAATCTAGTTTACACTTTTAGTTTAGCAGTTTTATTTGAAATAGACACACATTTGTAATATTTTTTCTTTAATTTAGAATCAGCAAACGGATAAACCAATGCCATCGACATCGAACGTCATTTCTGAACATGTAGAACATTCAGGTGGTAATGTAAGTACCCCATACCTTTTATATTTTAAATGAATCATTTCTGATTTAATACAAGCTAAAAAAATTAAATAAGTAAATGTAACCCTGTAGATCCAATTTTGTTAGAAATACATAAAACAATGTTTCTTATTTTTTTTTTGGAGCAATCTGGACTTAAATACATAACGTTGATGGGGGAAGGCCGAAAGACCATAAAAAAATGTAACACCGAAGCGATGACCTTAACTTTCAAATTCAAAGAGGTTAAGGATACGCGCAATCCTGTCATAGGCTTCGTGTGAGTATAAAAACTCATGTTGTAATGTATTTAAAAGACAACCACTCTAAAAATCTAAAGATATTCATAGTTTAATTATTTAAATAAAATTTGTACAGCTATATACTCAATCGACGTCTAATATTTTGAAATATGTTAACAAATCGGTTCGACATTTTAACTTATTGAAATTTTTCTTACAGAATGCATTCGATGAAATCATTGAGCACATCACTCGAGGTTTAGCGGGGGATGACAAGATAGGTTTAGTTTTAAGAAATGAAAATTTTGCGGACAAACCTATAGGCATTTCTTTCCGACGGGTAGGTCAGTTGAACACTGGCGTCGTAATGGCTACCTTAAGAGAAAATTCCTCAATCTAATGCCAAATTTTTTGCTCATGATAAAATGCAGTTAGACGTAAACCGTGTTATTTTACCTGCGGGGTATGGAAAAGCACGTGTCAGAATGACTGGTGTTAGTTTTGAGGAATTTTCTCGAAGGAAACATGGTATATTAACTGTAACAAATGATGACAATTATTGTCTTGCCCGGGCTCTTATTCTGGCCAAAGCTTGGAAGGACAATGATCCAGATTTGCACCTATACAAAGCAGGTTATCCAATTCAGACTCAAAAATCTTACGAGCTTTGTGCCAACGCCGGGGTTGATCTGGGGGATGGCGCAACGCGAGAACACATACAACAATTCCAACTGTATCTATCTAATTACACCGCATTGGCAGTAGTAAGTATTACGAGGGGCATAGGGAACCCAACAAAAAAGTATTAAATTTATTATTGGAGGATCAGCATTACAATGTGCTAACTAGTTTAACTTCAGCCTTTTCAGCTGGTTATTTCTGTGAATTTTGTCTAACACGTACCAATAATAAGCAGAGACACAAAAAGTGTCCCTACATTTGTCCTTGCTGTCATACAAAGCCGCCTTGTAATATGTTTTTGGATACAATCGTATGTAATATTTGCAATAGGGATTTTCGTGGTCAGGAATGTTTTGATGAACATACAAAATCATTGTGCAACACCTTAAAAAGATGTAGAGTATGAATCAGTACTTACTGGGAAAATAGATCGAAAAAACATACATCCGGTGTAAAATATTGCAACATTTGTGCGAAAGATATGCCGACCACACATTTCTGTTATATGGCAAAAAATAAAAAACCTAATTTGTCCGAAAAGTTTATTTTTCTGTTTTACGATTTTGAGGCAAGACAGGAGACGGTTTTGGACGGTGTAAACAATGTTTTTTTACACGAACCAAATTTATGCGTCGCACAAAATGTTTGCAATACATGCATACGTCAACACATATTTAAAAATAACCCCGTTCGAAGTTTGTTAGATTATATATCTAAATTAGCCGTTACTGCTAACGTTTTTGCTCTTGCACATAACATGAAAGGATATAACGGATCCTTTATTATGCAAAATATTATTAAAAATCAGAAAAGTGGTCTCCAAAAGTTCTTGCTAACGGTACAAAATTAATGTGTATCACATGTCCTAACGTTAAATTCATAGATTCTCTTAATTTTTTACCTGTAGCTTTAACTAAGCTACCAAAAACGTTTAAATTTGAAGCTTCAAAAGGGTACTTCCCCCATTTATTTAATAAAATAGAGAATCAAAATTATATTGGAGTAATGCCACCGATGACCGATGAAATGTCCCCTTCGGCTCGATTAGAGTTCCTTGAGTGGTATAATGCAGAAATCGCTCAGAATTCAGTATTTGACATGAAAGAAGCAATAGTCAAATACTGCATTCAAGATGTCAATATATTGCGCAAGGCTTGTATAGTTTTGGGTTCGTTATACCAGCGAAAATGGGGTAGATCCTTTTAGAGAGTGTACTACGATAGCAGGCGGTTGTAGTTTAGTTTACCAACGAAATTTTTTAAAAGAAAATACTATAACAATAGAGCAAATGCATTACTTTAGTTCTCTTAATGTCCGCCAGGTGGCTACATGTCGATGTTTGGTATAAAATCTCATTTGTGTATGTGATAATACCTCTCACAATTAAAAATCAAATTAATAATGAGCGTTAGGTTGATAAAAAAAGAGCTAAAACAGTTGGGTGCAAAAACTACAGGCCCCAAAAAGGTTTTAGAACGTCGGTACGTACATATAACATTTATGAAGTCAGTAAATGCGAACATAAATACAGTTAACCTCAAAAATAATTTATTTACTGGAATTGTTATTGTTTACAGATTGGCGATTTGGAAAGAAAAACCTTTAAACAAAACTCTTTTTGTTGCTTCAGTGGTTCCTGTAGAACCTGTGGTAAATGTTCCCTCAGATAATAAATTTCAACCTCTAAGTTCTTTGTATGGTACCAAGTTAGTGGATATTAATGCAATACAGAAGTGGTTTCATGAAAGAAAGGCTAAAAAAGGATTAGAAAAGGGACGTATCCTTGCTCTAAAGCTGTCATTTGTTTAAGCTGCATTGGACTTAAAAAATTATAAGATATAAGTTGTGACCTTTTAAGCGTAACAGTTGTTTGAACAGAAACAGAAACAGTCTCTTTAACTGGAATATTATTTCCTTCTTTATTTATTTCGAGATATTCGGCGCACACTTCGCGAGTATTGTTTGCTTCGGCATTTTCAATCGATGAGTCAAGTTCAATATTTTCTGCATAACTTATTACTTGAACATTTGTGAAGCTGTCTGCTTGTGATATTGCTACTTCCCTTCGCTTAAGTCTCTCTGCTCGCTTACTGGCAACAATTTTTTTGTCAAATTTCCTAACTGGCAAATACAGGGACGGAACAGAGGACTTGTAGTTAAGAATTTTCCACTGTCCTGTAATTATAAAATTGTTTTTTTAAAATAATAAAATTCTGGTTGTAGGTATATGTGTTACTTACCCATACTAGTATTTGTGTAATCGCTGTCAAGAAAATGTTTTGAACATATTTTTGTGTGCCTTGTGGGTACTTTGGATGACTTGATAGCAATTAGCCATTGTTTCCTTAATGTTTTATCTTCAGGAAATTTGTGAAACATTAAATTTCTGTGTTTATTTGACACAGAATTACAGCTTGGTACACAACAGTTATACGGCATTTTGAACACTTTTCGTATTATAATATATGATACAGAAAGTAAGGTTAGGTTTTAATACCAAACATCGACAACAGCGCCGTCTACATGCATTTGCTCTATTATTCTACCGGGCGGATACAGGTTAGGTGATAGACAATCTATGATTGTCATTAAATGGATTTTGTGGGTCGAGCACGAGCAAGGTATCGCAATTCAACATGCCGGTAATAATAGAGAAGTTCGAATGCCTGAAGGTCTTTTCGTAGATGGCTTTTGTGCAGAGACAAACACTGTTTATAATTTCCACGGCTGCTATTTCCACGGTTGTGAGCTATGTTACCCTGACCAAACCGTCGACTTAGCAAAAGTAAAAAATGATACAATGTTTGTTCGTCGCGAAGCAACAGAAGCATCTGCGTCAAGGATTAGAAGGGCTGGTTATACACTTAGAGATGTGGGAGTGTGAATTTAATTTTGTAAACAATCATATTATTAGAAATACGCAATTAAATCCACGGGATAGTTTTTTCGGTGGGCGTGCTAATGCTGTAAAACTATATTATAAATGCCAAGAAAACAAACAGATAAAATATTTCGATGTTTGTAGCCTTTATCGTTTCGTAAACAAATATGGCAAGTACCCTGTAGGACATCCTAAAGTATACGTTGGAGATGAGGAGTGTAGACAACTTTTCGATCCATCGAGGGCTTAATCAAATGCACTGTATTACCGCCCCAAAATCTTTATCATCCGGTTTTACCTCTTAGAATGCATGGAAAACTAATGTTCGTTCTATGCAGGTTATCTGCGGAAACCAGTTTCGCTGGCGACTGCAACCATGCAGAAGATTCGCGTAAGTTTACGGGGACATATGTGGCTGATGAGTTAAGAAAAGGTGACACTAAAACCGAAGGTCTGTTTTCAGGCTATGTGGATAATTTTTTTAAATTGAAACAAGAATGTAGTGGATGGCCTGTTTGGTGTAACGACGAAATTTCTAAGGAACAGTATTTAACAGAATATTTAGAAAAAGTAGGCGTAACCTTAGATAAAGAAAACATTTGCTCGAATCCAGGTATGCGTTATATCTCGAAATTAAAATTAAATGCATTCTGGGGCAAACTTGGTCAAAGGGAGAATTTTATGCAGACCAGTATTGTTTCAGAATCTCATGAATTTTTTTAACTTCTGACTGATCCTACAATAGAAGTTCATTCGATTATGATAGGTGATGATAAAGTAATAATTGTAATCTGGGATAGACATGAGGCGGGGATAGTACCTCTCAAAACTGTCAATGTTGTATTAGCTGAGTATACTACTGCCAATGCGAGACTTGAGTTGTACAAATATTTCGAACGATTAGGACGTCGTGTATTGTATTTTGACACGGATTCGTGCATAACGACTCAAAAACCCGGTGAATGGTCACCCCCTGTGGGTGATTTTTTGGGGGATATGACGGACGAGATGGCGGAATATGGACCAGGTGAATGAACTCTGAATAAATTGAAATGTACGACACATGACGAAACTATATTTCGTATGTATATGTAAACGGTTTGTATATTTGTTGCAAATTTTAGAACTTCGGGGTTGTCGTATACATATGTATGATATTAGTTTCTAGTAATTTCTATCAATATGTAAACAGTGAAAGCAATTTTATGTCCGACACTTGACATATATATCCGGATAAAAGTGTCAGTCAGATGTAAACGCACCTTAAAAGTTGAGAATAAACAATGCAAAATTGTAAGACTAAAAATTAAATTCTTAAAATTGCTGAAGGACTTTAGGTTACAAATATTACAGAGAGAGGAAGATCCATAGTCAGACAACTTTCCATCTATCACTAAAGTAAATGTAGAACAGGAAAGTACCCATTAGGGCGTAATACTTGCTAAAATATTAAAAGTCATGGAAAATCATTTAAACAGAAATGCTTGGTCATTTCGCAAGACATCAAGATGTATGGACCGGTAGGAGTGGAAAAATTAAAAGACCATAAAAGACGGAGAGCAACAAATTAAACAAGTAGAAAGAAAAGGTAGGAACACATGAATGATGCCTACATATAAACAACAAATAGGTATGATAAAATCATTTCTTCTTCCTCTTATTATAGGCCAGTGGCCTGTTTTAACCACAAAGTAGTTCTGTGAGCCATCTTTACCTTAATAAGCACGGGTCACAGTAGGCTGCTTACCAGCTGCTGCTGACCAGCGGCTGGCAGTAGCACCAGCAAGCAGCGGCTGGCAACCCGGTCACACTGTCGGCTGCTACTCGCCAGTTTGTTCTTCGATATTCAGCAAGCATGTCGTCTGTGGGTTCCCATAAAAAACAACTAATTAAGCGGTGTTTAAGGGAGAGTGTGAGAGAACTTTCTTTAGAAATGCTTAACCAGCTTAACTACAATCAGAGACGATGGTGGGTTAGGCCGTGGATACAAAGAAAAGAAGAATTAGGAGCATTTTCAAAACTTTTTCAAGAGCTGAAAGAAGAGGATACAGAAACATATTGAAATGTTTTAAGAACGACGGCCCCTCAATTTCAAGAATTGTTGGATTTACTTGAACCTTTAATTAAAAAATCTGGCGTGATCGTGTGAAACACTCACAGAACTTCCTTTTACAGTGATCTTATAATTAGGCAAAAATTAGATTTTTAATTTTTAAGCGTTTTACAAACACTTTTGATCCAAATTAAATAGTAGTGGTGTGTAGTAACAATAACAGATGTGTTCGCCACCTGTTTAATAACATTCCGAACAACTCTTACAATAAAATGGCTTTCGCGGATAATAAGGCTTTTTGGGAAATTTTTATTTCATTATACAAAGAAAATCCTTGCTTGTGGAATATAAAAAGCAAAGAATATTCAAATAAACAAATGCGAAATCAGGCTTACGAAACTCTAGTGGATAAATGTAAAGAAATTAATCCCGAGGCCGACGTAAAATATGTTCGAAAGAAACTTGATTCACTACGGGCTGGTTTTCGAAGAGAGCTAAGGGAATTAAGAAAAAGCAAAAGGACCGGAACATCTGCTGACGATGTATATGAGCCTAGCTTGTGGTACTTTGAATTATTACTATTTACACAAGACCAAGAAGACGTCCGGCCTGGAACATCTTCAACAGGTTTGCAGGAATCGAATTCCGAGAAAGAGGATGCTCAAAGCGCAGTAATAACCAGGGTAAGTTTTATTTCTATATATATTTATTTTCAACCACACAATATAAACACAGTATGTATATTCTCAGTAGATCATATTTTCTTGAAATGCGACTTGCCCTTCAGTGTTGTAGTAGTCGGTAAACGCTTTTCTCACATTTTTAGCGAAATCATTGTAATAAGTCCTTCTGTTTTGTAAACCATGTAATTCACGAAGTTCTTCACGCCAGTAACCATCTTCAATGCTGTTGTCATTAATGTTCTCACGATCAATACTTCGGTTATTCATGTAGGTAGAACATTTCTTTCTTAAAAAGTTATGAAGAGCACAACATGCTAAGACCACTCCATCAATGTTTTCCGTATTGGTCAATGTAAATGTGATCAGTAATATCCTGAAACGGGATGCCATTATACCGAAAACATTCTCTACCACTCTTCTTGCTCTGCATGAACGGTAATTAAAAATTTTTTCATCGTGAGTGGCACCAGTCAATGAATAGGGTTTCATAAGATTTTCTGTTAAGGTAAATGCGTCGTCACCAATAAAACATACGGCAATTTGACTGCCGATTTTTCCAGACCACTAGAAGGTGGTATATTTAAGGTATGGTTTTCTAACTTGTCGAAAAACTCAGTTTCTTGCAGAACACCCCCGTCCGAAATTCTGCCATTAATTCCAGTATACACGTAAATGAATTCGTAATTGGCGAATAAGACAGTACTGTAAAAGTCTTTGTAATTATAACAGAATGATCCACTGTTGGTTGGTTTTTTTATTGCAATGTGTTTGCCATCCATGGCTCCTAAGCAGTGTTCGAAGTTCCACAAATTATTGAATCCATCTGCGATTTCCAACCATTCCTCTGGGTTTGGAGGGAACTGCAAAGAAGAAAGTACTTTTTAAATAAATATACTAGTATGACAACCATTTTTCGTATACGCAATAAAAATTCGATATTACGTATGATTTTGTTTCATCATTCTCTTGCACGGAAGTACTGTTTGGCATTTTACACGAATAACTTATCTTATATTTTTCAGGATAAACGATCGGCAACCCCACTAAGCACCTGTTCTTCTCTGCGAAGTGAAAGCAGCAGAAAGTCTACAGGTAGAGGGAACAGCACCTTAGCTCATAAAAAAGCTAAATTTTTGGACGTAGCAAGTGCTGCTCTCACAGATAAATCGACATCCCCTTTTGAGCCGTTTGGAAAGAGTGTGGCAAAAGACCTCGAGACTATGGAAGCTCACCAGAGAATTGTGGCCCAAAAACTTATTTCCGACATAGTATACTATGGAAAACTAGGAAAACTGTAATATTACCATACCTCCTAATGCATCGGGTGTGGCCCCACTTTATGCGTACCCATACCCTAGTTTCCACGATCCCTCTTTTCCTCAACAACAACAACCGTCCTACTACGGAAATCGGTTTTCACCAGCACCACCATCCAATCAATTCACCCCGGCACCAGCACCACCACCTATTCTGCATACTGCAGAAAATGACCTTTCCGAATTTATAGCATTTAATAACGATAAGGAATAAATAAAAACGCTACCCATATTGCATTTGTTTTTAAGATAATTTTGTTTTTTAAGATAACTTTGTTTTTTAAGATAACTTTTGTTTTTTAGGATAACTTTTTTTTTAAGATAACTTTTGTTTTGTAAGATAAATAATAAATAATAAAAAGTACTAACCTTCAATTATTCTTCTTTTAATGCCTTACATAATGCCCAACAAGTTTCAGGAATAATATTTCCCAGCAGTTGTGGTGATATCGCACTTCTGAATTTTAAATCGGCTGCAGATCTTCCAGTCGCCAAATACCGCAGTGTGACAATTAATCGTTCTCTGGCACTTACAGCTGCTCTCATGTGCGTGTCTTCTCTTCCAATTTTGCAACGAACTAACTCCAGTAAGGTTTTAAATAATTCTTTGTCCATTCGTAAAATATTATGTAAATAATGAGGTTCTCTTATTTCCAGTTCTTTAAGTAAACTCATTTGGGAGTATTTTGTTCTTTCCATGTACCAACGTTTTGACCACTGCCTTTTCTTGCTTTTATCTTCAAATACTGCTAAGAATCCTCCAACAATCGCCAGTTTTCTTTTCTTGTCCATAGCAGTTATAATTTTTTATTTGTTGTTACCACTACAAAACACTCTTCTTCAATTATTTCTGCCGAGCATATTCTTATTGTGTGTAGCCGACGACGAATCTGTCGAATGTGTGTAGCCAACAACGGATCTGTCTGCCGGACAGATCCGCCGGACATAATCGCATGTGAATCTCGCCCTTTAGCTACTCGACTCGGACCTTCTCACAAAATTAGATTTTTTTGAAGATTATTTCATTAAAAGAGACGATTTTGGCGAATACGACAAAATGGATATTAAGAAGAGATTTTTACAACTAAAGTCGGAGTTTAAGCGTAGATGAACTGAAGCATGTTGTAAAGAATCTATTTTCATGAAAAAGAATCATGCGTGGCTAAATACTGTTGCATTCAACCTACCTAAACAATCACAGTTGTGGAGCGTCCATCAAAGACGTTTCATGATTCCAGCGACTGAAGTAAAAGACGCAAAACGGACACGCTGTGTAAAAATAATGAGTAAACAGAATTATTATACGCGGCTCAGGTGAAACTTCAAGTGGAAGGAAAAAGAGGTGCTTCCAAAATACTAAAAGTCCTGAACTCTAGCCCACAACGAGCAACCAAGTACAAAAACGTTTTTTCAAAATCAATGGAAGATGAAACTACTCCACATCATTTGTCGCCTCTGAAAGCTTCAGCAATGTTTGTTGACGCTGGGCTTTCTAAAAAATCAATATGTAACAATACGGAGTTTCCTTCCATATCTCCCCTGCTACACAGTTTTGCAGAAAACCAAGTTGAAGTAATATTCAGATACTATTCACGTAACTGAGAATTGTGCTGAAGCGAATTTACAGAGTTTACTCAATCATACTTCTAATAGACTGCTTACTTATTTGGAGAAAGTCATACAATGTTTACCTCAAGAAAACTGCAAGAACTTTACGTTGATTTACAAGTCGGGATGTGATGCTTTGCAGCAGTCCCGATCAAACGAAAGTTCAAAAACGAACAAGATTCAGACTGCAATATTTTTCAAAGTTCGATTGTGCCATTACAACTACTGGTAAATTTGGCAAAATCCAACACCTTCGCCCCGATATTGTTTTACCAAAGAGACGATAGACATTACCAATGAAGAAATCAAATACACTCAGTTCCAAAAAAAGTGCCGCACTTGATTTTTGGCCTATTTTTTTTTCTATTTTTAACCAGTGGGCCGATTTTTAATTTTCATTTGTGGGTAGGTAATTCCTTTGTCTTTCAAAAAAATAAAGAAGTTGAAATTTTTTCAAAGCCTCCTGGATGGTAGTAGAAAAACTAGAACCATTTTTTTCCTTAATTTTTGACTCACCCTGTGTGTTAATCAAGTAATGGTATAGAAAGTGCTTACACTCTATATGAATGACGCTTCTTTTACGAGCATTTTGCTTTTTTATTCATTGATTTATCTCTAAAATTGTCCGAATTACAGCTTTTCTGCTGAAACCTTACGTTTATCCCACAAATTTATTTCATTGTAGGATCACATTGCCTTTGAAAAACAATTGCCATAGTCATAGCAATTGTCGTTGGGTCATTGTCATTAAAAAAGTTTTAGAGACTAAAATTACATAAAATGCCTCAAATAAAACCTGAAGAAGTAGCAAGATTAGTTGCTTTAGTAAACTATGGGCGTAGTAAACGTTACTGGTCGTAGAGCTATCCGCAAGTACGAACAAACAGGAAGCAGTGCTCGGAGGGTGGGTTCTGGTCGCCCTCGAAAAACTTCTCCACGAGATGATCGCTTTTTGGGATTGCAGATTTTACGGAATCGGTTAAATACTGCGGTAAATGTTCAGCAAGATCTTCGCCAAATTCGTGGTGTTGCAGTAAGTAAGCAGACGGTATGTAGACGTCTAAAAGAAGTTAATTTAAAAGCTAGAATACCTGTAAAAAGTCCTAAATTATTGCTCGAACATCGTGCTGCTAGAACAAATTTCGTTCAAAGTTATGGAGAATGGAATATACCTGAATGGTCGAATGTCTTGTTTACGCATGAGTCAACATTTCAACATTTTGATTTATATACAGATTTTTAGCAATTCAAGCCCTCATTAGGACTACCAAAACAAAAATTACCAAGCGTAATTAATATGAAACGACTTAATAAGTTCCTTAACTTAGATTAGGGTAGTAGGATTATTGTTACAGTTACTGCAGGTCGTTAATATGACTGCTAATGACTTCTAATAATTATAATGGAATCTTTTTTGACTATTGTTGTTATCTGCAGTTCTCTCTTGGCTTTCTAAACATAAAGACGTACGAATCGGATCTGTGCTACGTGCTGCGTGAGTTCAAGTGCGATCGATAACGCGACCGCGAGGTCACCAAATGGCTATTATCGCGAGTGATAAAGACACTACACACTAAGAAATAATAAATATTCAAAGCCGATCGCAGGCCTTCGGGTCTAGCGATTAAAAATTGTATCAACCACCATTCATAAATGCTCCAGGTCAGTATTATGACATTAACACACAGCAACAATTATTATCACAGCAGCAATTAGCTAATTTGCTCCCGCAATACCCATTACAACCAAGTGGATATAATAATTTTGCGCAACAATCGGTACCTACACAACAAACAGGATATATCACAGCTGCCCCACTACATTCAAACTTTAGTATGACTTCCCAAATGGTCCAACCTGCTGATGTACAGCACTATCTACAAGAATACCCACTATTACCAGCTCAAACAGAACCAGAGTGGCATAAAGTTGAATACAAAAAAAGATTGCAATCTAGTCCAGAAGTAAGCAAACCAGCAAAAAAGCAAACGACTTTATCAGAATATTGGTTAAACAAACCAGCTACTACAAAAAACTCATACGAAAAGCTAACAGAAACAGAAGACGGAGGCTCGGAATCAGAAGAAAAATCCACAAAAACGCCAAAAGTTCCTCCAATTTTTGTAAGTGGAGTAGAGAGTATAATTCCATTGAAAACCTACTAAATGCAATAGCAGCCGATGCATACAATCTAAAAATTCTAAGTAATACCCAAGTTAAAATACAAGTAACAGACTCAAAAAAATACCTGATGGAGGAACTACTAAAGAAAAAGACACAATGTTACACTTATCAGCTGAAAGAAAAGAGAAGCTTTAGAGTAGTACTAAAGGGGCTACACCCAACTACAGATACGAGCAAAATTAAAGCAGAAATCGAAGCAAAAAATCATAAGGTTCTAAGAATTAATAATATACCACGAAAACAGCACGAAAATAATACAACAACCAAAATACCAACATCATCATTCTTCGTCGAATTAGAACAAAATGATAACAACGAAGACATTTACAAAATCCAGCACTTGCAACATACAAGTGTTCGATTCGCACAACCATATAAAAAGAGAGATATTCCCCAGTGTGCAAAATGCCAAAACTTTGGGCACACAAAGAACTACTGTCATAGGCAACGTAGATGTGTGAAATGCGCTGGCGATTACCTAACGGGAAACTGCACATGGACTGAAAAACACAATATGGCTCGGACAATGGTTGATGTCAAAGTATGCATTGCTCCAACTTCGACCAAATCAACAATGAGGTGCTATATTTGTGGTGCAACAGCAAAAGATTTCAATAACCTAAGCAGAAGCAGAAGAAAAGGGCATCTAAAGACTCATTGAGATTTGGATTATCAGTCTTGCACGGAAGAATAAGTTTCTTTAAAAGTCTACTCCACTTATCCTACAAATTGCCTCTAAAAAAGTGGCAGCTGAGAAACGAGAACGACAAAAGAGTTGCAAACGAAACTAAAACAAAACTACAAGTAGAAATCCGACAAAGGATGGGTCTGATTGTGGATGTTCCCAAGGCTGGGTTTAGAAACACTAATGATGGCAATACCAGCAGGATATTTTTCATGGATCTAAAACTGGCAGCAGAAATAGGCTTAGACTTTCAATTAATTTAACGCCTAAAAGAAATACTGGAGACTGTATTAAGTGGCCATAACATTCACATAGAAAAGTTTGCAACATACAACATGGACAAAGAAAAATTATATGTTGAAAAATACGCTTACATCCAATGACACCTACATTGCATAAGGTTTTAGTACATGGACCCGTCATTGTAGAGCATGCTATGTTGCCTATAGGTCTACTGTCGGAACAGGCTAGAAACAAACACTTCCTTCCGGCTTTATCGACAAAACTTTGCGAGAAAGTTTCGAGGACTGCTTGGAACCAAGACGCTTTTAATAGGTTACTCCTCACTTCGGATCCTCTCCTCACTGCAATGCGACAAATTCCAAAAAAAAGATCGAAGCCCTTTTTAAAGGAAACTTTGGATATGTTGCTTGAATTAAACATACTACCAAGTTTAAGCGCTCTCCCAAGATCAAACGAAGACACGATCTCGGACAAACCCTTAATTTTGGCGGAAGAAAGCACCCTCAGATGAAGAAGACATTTCCTCACAATAATTATACAGGGCGTTTAAAAAATACATTCGGATATTTTACCCACTTATAGATCTCATCAATACAAAAAAGGGTACTAATAAACACGGGTCCAGAAACACTTCGTTTCCGAGATACAGTTAAAGTTTGCAAAAAAAAAATCTAAGCCGCCCCTCGAATAAATAATTTAAATCTAAGTGCGCCAAAGCATGTTCCTTAATAACACCAGTAAACCTTCTAAGTTTCACTAAAATCGGCTAAGGGGTTTAATTTTTGCCTTAACAGATTCATAGACATGCAAAAATATAGGTTTTATTTTTTTTTTCTTGAAAACGAAGCCAGATAAGAATAAAACTTAAATGACAAAAAAGTTGCCATTTTAGTTTGTTCATAAAAGAAAAATATGAAAATTGCAAACGATCTGCTGGGTATTGTTTTTGTGAAAAAAATCTAATCGACATGCCCAGTGGGCACGCCCCTGGAATCACTGGACCAACTGTAATACGTAAAAGCGTTTCCGGACCCATCTTTATTAGGACCTTTTTGTTTGTATCGATGAGATCTATAAGTTGGTAAAATATCCGACATTTTTTTAAAACGGCAACCCCCAAATAAAATTATCAATAGTAATATAACAAGGGAGAGACATACTTACCGATAATTTTGCACACGCCAAGGGTCGAGTATTGGTTGCAATGAAAACTGTCCTGAGGGAAGTTTTCTAAGGGCAACCAGCACGATGACTCTTTGCACAGGCAAAATTATTTGTGTGTTGCCCGTATTTATATTTTGAAGATTGTTACACAAAACCTGTATAATTGATCTAATAATGCCAAAAAACTCAAATTGCTTGTTTTTTGCATTTCCATTTCTAATTATGTCACCATCCACGGGGTCGATAATCATCCCTAGGGAGCTTATCGTTTAATAAGCAGCCCACAAGCGCTTATCAGGTAATCAGTTCGGGATTGGTCGATTTTCAAAAAATTCATGGTGCTCATTGGATATCAGTCATATGACAGTTGTGTGTAATAATCTTCCCAATATGACCTCATTTGAAAACTCAAATAATTTTGGCCAGCTAGATTGGGGAAATACTCCACTGTGCGACAAGTACAATAAAAAAATTTACACAAATTTTTATTTGGACAATTTGTCAGTGAAATTTGAAATATAAATATTAAAACAGTGCATTACAAAACTATTATTGTTGTTTATCAATATTTACAATGGATTAGTGTTATTTAGGCCTGATTTCGAGAAATCGCATTACGCTAGGGATATCGTCCAATGGTATAGGTATAGAAACAAGCAGGTACGTTTTGTCCCAAATGCCTTAAACTCTCTAAATTGTCCTGAATTTCAACCAGTTGAACTATATAGTCCAGCAGCGGAACCGTGTTATTTCCCTGAAGTGAAAATTTTCGTATTAAGTTTTTTTTAACGGATTCTCGTAGATTTATATGTCTATTAACAATATCCGACTGATGACAAGCTGGCATCTTTGAGCAACTTGAGATACACAGAGTGTTTCAAAACAATAAGATGATTCTATGTTTTTGGCTTTAAACTTGAATACTACTTTATTATTATATGGTTAATTGTGCGTTAACTTATTGAATTTATTGATTTTACAAGTTTCAGCCATATACAAGGTGTTTAAAAAATCTGTGTTATAAAGTTTTAATAATATTAATGAATTTCTGATATGAGAATATTTTGTGTTCCAGTTCAAAATTCAGCTAAAAATAACAACGTACGTGTTTAAAAACGAAGCTACATGACAGGTACAGTGTCCCAAAAAATTTTGGCTGAAACAACAAACAGACACACAAAAGTTGGAGAAGGTTTCTTAGATAGAAACAAATCATAAATATTTCTGTATCATGGTAATACGATCTCTAATAGCGATTTCTTTTTCAGATTCGAGTATAGTGTAAAGTCTAGTTAAATATGAGTGAAAACAAGTGTTTTTTAACTTTAAATTTGCTTGTGAAAAAAAAAGTTAAAAACTTTCCGTTGCTGGTGAACATACATACTCCAATGGTTCAAGAGGGGCTTGCACACCAGCGAAGATTTCATTTTATTGTGGTTCAAAATCATCCAACATGAATTAAACAGAGGTGGTGTAGTTCTAACGCCTGAAGATTGGATCAATTAATTTGAACTGAGCCAGAGAGTTAAAACAAGACGTTCAATGGCCAGCATAGCAGTATGTAAAAAAATATTTCCTAACATTTTATCATGTAAAAATAATTAACAATTTGCAGGGAGAGCAATCTACGAAGATGGTTAATCAAACAGTTAGGGGAACTGTCATACAACACACGGGCGGTTCTAGTGCACCCCGTCCGCAGAATTTAGGCATTGTACCTCATAACAGGGGTCCTAAGCGTGGTTTGGATGAGACAAATTGTGCAGGTCCATCGGGTATGAATAATGCATCTACAAATGTAAGTACCCCAACGTTAATGTACAGTTACGAAATCAATCTAGTTTACACTTTTAGTTTAGCAGTTTTATTTGAAATAGACACACATTTGTAATATTTTTTCTTTAATTTAGAATCAGCAAACGGATAAACCAATGCCATCGACATCGAACGTCATTTCTGAACATGTAGAACATTCAGGTGGTAATGTAAGTACCCCATACCTTTTATATTTTAAATGAATCATTTCTGATTTAATACAAGCTAAAAAAATTAAATAAGTAAATGTAACCCTGTAGATCCAATTTTGTTAGAAATACATAAAACAATGTTTCTTATTTTTTTTTTGGAGCAATCTGGACTTAAATACATAACGTTGATGGGGGAAGGCCGAAAGACCATAAAAAAATGTAACACCGAAGCGATGACCTTAACTTTCAAATTCAAAGAGGTTAAGGATACGCGCAATCCTGTCATAGGCTTCGTGTGAGTATAAAAACTCATGTTGTAATGTATTTAAAAGACAACCACTCTAGAAATCTAAAGATATTCATAGTTTAATTATTTAAATAAAATTTGTACAGCTATATACTCAATCGACGTCTAATATTTTGAAATATGTTAACAAATCGGTTCGACATTTTAACTTATTGAAATTTTTCTTACAGAATGCATTCGATGAAATCATTGAGCACATCACTCGAGGTTTAGCGGGGGATGACAAGATAGGTTTAGTTTTAAGAAACGAAAATTTTGCGGACAAACCTATAGGCATTTCTTTCCGACGGGTAGGTCAGTTGAACACTGGCGTCGTAATGGCTACCTTAAGAGAAAATTCCTCAATCTAATGCCAAATTTTTTGCTCATGATAAAATGCAGTTAGACGTAAACCGTGTTATTTTACCTGCGGGGTATGGAAAAGCACGTGTCAGAATGACTGGTGTTAGTTTTGAGGAATTTTCTCGAAGGAAACATGGTATATTAACTGTAACAAATGATGACAATTATTGTCTTGCCCGGGCTCTTATTCTGGCCAAAGCTTGGAAGGACAATGATCCAGATTTGCACCTATACAAAGCAGGTTATCCAATTCAGACTCAAAAATCTTACGAGCTTTGTGCCAACGCCGGGGTTGATCTGGGGGATGGCGCAACGCGAGAACACATACAACAATTCCAACTGTATCTATCTAATTACACCGCATTGGCAGTAGTAAGTATTACGAGGGGCATAGGGAACCCAACAAAAAAGTATTAAATTTATTATTGGAGGATCAGCATTACAATGTGCTAACTAGTTTAACGTCAGCCTTTTCAGCTGGTTATTTCTGTGAATTTTGTCTAACACGTACCAATAATAAGCAGAGACACAAAAAGTGCCCCTACATTTGTCCTTGCTGTCATACAAAGCCGCCTTGTAATATGTTTTTGGATACAATCGTATGTAATATTTGCCATAGGGATTTTCGTGGTCAGGAATGTTTTGATGAACATACAAAATCATTGTGCAAAACCTTAAAAAGATGTAGAGTATGAATCAGTACTTACTGGGAAAATAGATCGAAAAAACATACATTCGGTGTAAAATATTGCAACATTTGTGTGAAAGATATGCCGACCAGACATTTCTGTTATATGGCAAAAAATAAAAAACCTAATTTGTTCGAAAAGTTTATTTTTCTGTTTTACGACTTTGAGGCAAGACAGGAGACGGTTTTGGACGGTGTAAACAATGTTTTTTTTACACGAACCAAATTTATGCGTCGCACAAAATGTTTGCAATACATGCATACGTCAACATATATTTAAAAATAACCCCGTTCGAAGTTTGTTAGATTATATATCTAAATTAGCCGTTATTGCTAACGTTTTTGCTCTTGCACATAACATGAAAGGATATAACGGATCCTTTATTATGCAAAGTATTATTAAAAATCAGAAAAGTGGTCTCCAAAAGTTCTTGCTAACGGTACAAAATTAATGTGTATCACATGTCCTAACGTTAAATTCATAGATTCTCTTAATTTTTTACCTGTAGCTTTAGCTAAGCTACCAAAAACGTTTAAATTTGAAGCTTCAAAAGGATACTTCCCCCATTTATTTAATAAAATAGAGAATCAAAATTATATTGGAGTAATGCCACCGATGGCCGATGAAATGTCCCCTTCGGCTCGATTAGAGTTCCTTGAGTGGTATAATGCAGAAATCGCTCAGAATTCAGTATTTGACATGAAAGAAGCAATAGTCAAATACTGCATTCAAGATGTCAATATATTGCGCAAGGCTTGTATAGTTTTGGGTTCGTTATACCAGCGAAAATGGGGTAGATCCTTTTAGAGAGTGTACTACGATAGCAGGCGGTTGTAGTTTAGTTTACCAACGAAATTTTTTAAAAGAAAATACTATAACAATTATTCTACCGGGCGGATACAGGTTAGGTGATAGACAATCTATGATTGTCATTAAATGGATTTGTGGGTCGAGCACGAGCAAGGTATCGCAATTCAACATGCCGGTAATAATAGAGAAGTTCGAATGCCTGAAGGTCTTTTCGTAGATGGCTTTTGTGCAGAAACAAACACTGTTTATAATTTCCACGGCTGCTATTTCCACGGTTGTGAGCTATGTTACCCTGACCAAACCGTCGACTTAGCAAAAGTAAAAAATGATACAATGTTTGTTCGTCGCGAAGCAACAGAAGCATCTGCGTCAAGGATTAGAAGGGCTGGTTATACACTTAGAGATGTGGGAGTGTGAATTTAATTTTTTTTGCTGCCAATTTTGTAAACAATCATATTATTAGAAATACGCAATTAAATCCACGAGATAGTTTTTTCGGTGGGCGTGCTAATGCTGTAAAACTATATTATAAATGCCAAGAAAACAAACAGATAAAATATTTCGATGTTTGTAGCCTTTATCGTTTCGTAAACAAATATGGCAAGTACCCTGTAGGACATCCTAAAGTATACGTTGGAGATGAGGAGTGTAGACAACTTTTCGATCCATCGAGGGCTTAATCAAATGCACTGTATTACCGCCCCAAAATCTTTATCATCCGGTTTTACCTCTTAGAATGCATGGAAAACTAATGTTCGTTCTATGCAGGTTATGTGCGGAAACCAGTTTAGCTGGCGACTGCAACCATGCAGAAGATTCGCGTAAGTTTACGGGGACATATGTGGCTGATGAGTTAAGAAAAGGTGACACTAAAACCGAAGGTCTGTTTTCAGGCTATGTGGATAATTTTTTTAAATTGAAACAAGAATGTAGTGGATGGCCTGTTTGGTGTAACGACGAAATTTCTAAGGAACAGTATTTAACAGAATATTTAGAAAAAGTAGGCGTAACCTTAGATAAAGAAAACATTTGCTCGAATCCAGGTATGCGTTATATCTCGAAATTAAAATTAAATGCATTCTGGGGCAAACTTGGTCAAAGGGAGAATTTTATGCAGACCAGTATTGTTTCAGAATCTCATGAATTTTTTTAACTTCTGACTGATCCTCCAATAGAAGTTCATTCAATTATGATAGGTGATGATAAAGTAATAATTGTAATCTGGGATAGACATGAGGCGGGGATAGTACCTCTCAAAACTGTCAATGTTGTATTAGCTGAGTATACTACTGCCAATGCGAGACTTGAGTTGTACAAATATTTCGAACGATTAGGACGTCGTGTATTGTATTTTGACACGGATTCGTACATAACGACTCAAAAACCCGGTGAATGGTCACCCCCTGTGGGTGATTTTTTGGGGGATATGACGGACGAGATGGCGGAATATGGACCAGGTAGTTACATAACGGAATTTGTTAGCGGTGGTCCTAAGAACTACGCTTTTAAGGTGCTTTCGACAAATAAGAACGATTATGAATTTGTTTGCAAAGTTAAAGGCATAACTTTAAATTATAAAAATGTTGAAAAAGTAAATTTATATACCCTTAAGAGTATGGTTCTTGAAAATGTCGAAGCTACCTACGTACGTTGAGACAGACCGTAAAATTGCCCGTACCGGTATGTATGAGGTTATCTCGAAACCGGAAAGGAAAATTTATCGAGTTCATTACACCAAACGTCGACGTCTTGAAAATAGTTACGACACACTACCCTATGGCTTTAAATCAAACTAATGTCTATATTGTTTTGTTTATTCTTTTTATTTTATAACTTTATCTGTGATGCGTGAATCATTTTTATTATTTTATAACTTTTTCTGTGATGCGTCAATCATTTTTAATACCTTTCGCTAAATTGTTCTAAGTATTTTAGAATGAATGTGTCTATGTTAGATTTCCTAAGTTTGTTCAGCGATAATTTAGTTTGTAACGACAATTATGTAAAAACCCTTTTTGCACAGTACTTTATTATGTTAGACTTATTCAAAGTTATTTGGTTTTGAAATAAAATAAAACAAAAATATTTTATATTAGGAACATATATTGTTATTAATGTTTAAGTGAATAAATATGTATACAAATATTTTCAAATTTATAATGTATATTATAGAACTTCAGAAATTGATTGATGCAGACGAACGTATGAAACTATACATGCTTTAATTTGTATGAAACCGTGTATGAATTTATAAATTAAAAAAAAATTAAAAAACTGTTTTAAACTGCATTTCATAAATTTGACTGCTGTTGCTGAAAAAAAGCCTGTCAGAACCTGCAGTTATAATTCGTCACACAAAACGCAAGCACCAGCAAGATTTGACTCGAGAGCGGGGTGCCGCTAACGTAACGTTTTCGTACCTGTATAAAAGTGGCAGCGGTTTCTATACCGCATCGAATTGCTTCGATCTCAGCCGTCGTGTCAACAGTACCAGTTTTACCAGTGCAACTAAGATGGATCTCCGAAGTGTTAATAAGTGCCAAGAAAAACCAGGCCCCTAGAGCAGGAGACCGGCAACAGAAAAAACAAGTAAGAAAACGCATCTTTTAAATAAAAAACAACACGGTGCACCGCCACAACCACCAGCCATGGCCGAAGGGGCACGGGGTGCTTCACCACATCTTGACGTTACCGAGGAGGACCTGCGGGTGTTCATTGAGGAGACGCTGCCTTCATATGATGTAGCACCAATCGTGACAGCCGAGATCCGTCAAACCCGTTGTGAAAAGAAACGTCTATTATGTTATCTCTATGTGCCTTTAAACAATAGCTGTAGCAAAGCTGTTCATTTAGGACTAGATCCTTACACAAAATTTTCACCTGTCGCAAGAATTCTGAAGACCGACATTGGAGGTGGTGTTTCATTTACAGCCGAGGCGCTCATAACTTTTGTGGAATCTCTACCTGACATGTTTGTGATGGCAAAGCAGGGAACTCTCAAGTGTGAGTTAAGTGAGCATACAGTTGAGCATGTGGACAACGACACCTGCCGGATTATTACAAAGGACCCAGCGGCTAAATTTGCGCTTTACGTAACCTATGAAACACTGTCTAATTTATTGCCATGTACAATTTAATGGTTGTTAAAATCAACGATTTAAAACGTATAAAGTATAAAGTTGCGTTGGAGTTTTGCTAACGACATCTTGTTGTGGGAACTTGTATTCAAATTTAAAATGTATGTCATTATAGAACTTCAGCAATTGATTAATGCAGATGAACGTATGAAACTGTACATGCTTTAATTTGTATGAAGTCGTGTATGAATTTGTAAATAAAAAAAAGTTTTAAACTGTATTTCTTTTTAATTATGTGACGAGTGTTAGTTTATACATGAGGTAGGTTGGCCGAGTGGTTAAGGCGTCAGATTTAAACTCTGGTCTCGAGAGAGGTCGTGGGTTCGATTCCCTCACTTACCATGTTCTTTTTTTATGTATTTATTATGAGCGTGTTGATTTTTAAAGTTAGTTTATTCACGACGTCCCTACTGTAATAATTGTTCACTGCGTAAAAACCGGTTTCGGCCTCTAAAAAATCCTCCTTGTATGTATTTTGAGCTTAAAAAGCCGAATATCCAATCAGATTTGAGACTAGCCAAGAATTGAAGATGCTATCCACCTATCTATAGATTGCAAAATTCGAAGGATGGCTTTAAAAGATTGTAATTCAAAAACGCGTAGAGATAACGGTTCCCGGTTTTCGTTAATCGAAAGAGCGCTTCAAACTCTACCAGTGTGCTGATTTTGGTGGGGCAGAAGGGAAAAGTGACGCGATAAACAAAAACCGGCATTTCCGGGAGCACTGTTTCAGGAGTTATCCGTTTTTGAAGAGAAAAATTTTTACGAACGGGCCTAACTGCGTAAAAACCGGTTTCGGCCTCTAAAAAATCCTCTTTAAATGAATTTTGAGCTTAAAAAGCCGAATATCCAATCAGATTTGAGATTAGACAAGAATTGACGATGCTATCCACCTATCTATCGATGGCAAATTTCGAAGGATCCCTTTAAAAGATTGTAATTCAAAAACGCGTAGAGATACCGGAGAAAAATTTTTACGAACTCGACTAACTACGTAAAAACCGGTTTCGGCCTCTAAAAAATTCTCCTTGTATGTATTTTGAGCTTAAAAAGCAGAATATCTAATCAGATTTGAGATTAGACAAGAATTGACGATGCTATCCACCTATCTATCGATGGGAAATTGCAAAGTCTCGCTTTAAAAGATTCTATTTCAAAAACGCGTAGAGATAACGGTTCCCGGTTTTCGGTAATCGAAAGAGTGCTTCAAACCCTACCAGTGGGGTGAATTTCATCGGGCAGAAGAGAAAAGTGACGCGATAAACAAAAACAGGCTTTTCCGGGAGCACTGTTTCAGGAGTTATTATCCGTTTTTGAGGAGAAAACATTTTACGAAGGCGCCTAACTGCGTAAAAACCGGTTTCGGCCTCTAAAAATCCTCCTTGTATGTATTTTGAGCTTAAAAAGCCGAATATCCAATCAGATTTGAGACTAGCCAAGAATTGAAGATGCTATCCACCTATCTATCGATTGCAAAATTCGAAGGATGGCTTTAAAAGATTGTAATTGAAAAACGCGTAGATATAACGGTTCCCGGTTTTCGTTAATGGAAAGAGCGCTTCAAACTCTACCAGTGTGCTGATTTTGGTGGGGCAGAAGGGAAAAGTGCCGCGATAAACAAAAACCGGCATTTCCGGGAGCGCCTCAAACCCTACCAGTGGGGTGAATTTCATCGAGTAGAAGAGAAAAGTGACGCGATAAACAAATACCGGCATTTCCGGGAGCACTGTTTCAGGAGTGATTATCCGTTTTTGAGGAGAATTTTACGAACACGCCTAACTGCGTAAAAACCGGTTTCGGTCTCTAAAAAATTCTCCTTGTATGTATTTTGAGCTTAAAAAGCCGAATATCCAATAAAGACATACTTCTAACTTGATCCATTAATACGAGCTATAATATTTCTGATTTCCTGATTATCAATTTTTAGTTTTATACTATAATAGTATATTGTAGGCACTGGTTACTTAATAAGTGCTCTTTTATTTTTAAAAAAACACTGTACCATAAAAAAAATTAATTAAACAATGAACAATGTTTATTATCAGATTTTCACATAAGCAAAGAATACACATGAATAAGCAAACTTAAATAAATATAGATACGAGTTTCCGAAAAATAAAAAGGGTATAAATAAAGATTAAAAATAATAAAACACAAATACAAAAATAAATTCAATTAAGAAACTATCATTTCGAAACCTATACCAAAATCAGAAATTCTAGTTGGTAAACCACCTACTAATGTTCCACATAATAAATCAATAAATGTATTTTATCTACTCCAGCGGGATAAGTAACGCATTACGTCACTCATTTGACACTATTTCAGTTAGGCAATGAAGCTCATTACACCACTCAGTTATGTAATGGTTTCATTACGCAACTGAGTTGTGTAATGACTTCATTACGTAACTGAAATAGTGTCAAATGAACGACATAATGACATTTGCCTACTAAAATATTTTTGAAAATGACATCTGACATTTCTCTTAATGCACTTTTTTCAATTTTAGGCAGTCGTAGATAAAATTTTGTACAATACATGTGTGATAATGCATCATTAATATACTTGTGTGCTTACACACACGTATATTAATGATGCTGTTATCCCACTTGTATAGTAAATAACTATTATCAAACCCGCGCCAATCGTCAATCGGTTGTTCAAAAAGGCGGTTAAAATCTTAATAGTAGGCATCTTTTGGAAACAACCTTGCAGTTGCACAGCAAATACCCGATAAGAAAAGTGTTGTTATAGTAGTCCCATTTCAATTATATCCGACCACACCGACACCGATTACTTTCTGGAATAGTGAAATTTAATATCGTTCACTCGGCGGCAATAAAAAATAAGGCGATTTACAGACGCGGGTTTTAATTACAATTCAAGTTCATATACAGTCTGTTCTATAAAAAAGGCCCCGCCTTCTAGCTACTTTATTATTTATTTTAGACCCAATAAACCTTATATCAAATCAAATGGCACATAAAAACCTACATTTTAACCCTATCAAAAAAAATTTATCTTCAATTGTTTCAGAGTGGTGACGTCACGTGCAATTTTTTTAAATGACACGGTATATATTTTTTGACATTTTCTGGTAGAGGTTTTTTTTCTCTTTTCAACAATATAAATATTTCATGCACTTGCATAAAAAAATTTTCGTGAAAAATTACAAAACTTTTTCACAGTGGGAGGCCATGATACAAAACTGTAAACAAAAGTGTAACTCAGAAAAACAAAACAAATAGTAGCCAAACGCTTTAACTGTCAGATTTCAGAATAATCTAAAGTGTTTATTGTTTTGTTTTTCTGAGTTACACTTTTGTTTATAGTTTTGTATGGTGGCCTCCCACCTATAAAAAAGTTTTTTAATTTTTCTCGAAAATTTTCTTATGTAAGGGCATAAAATATTTATATTGTTGAAAAGAGAAAAAAAACCTCTACCAGAAAATGTCAAAAAATATATAGTGTCATTTAAAAAAATTGCACGTGACGTCACCACTCTGAAACAATTGAAGATAAAAATTTTTTGATAGTGTTAAAATGTAGGTTTTTATGTGCCATTTGATTTGATATAAGGTTTATTGGGTCTAAAATAAATAATAATGTAGCTAGAAGGCGGGGCCTTTTTTATAGAACAGACGGTATGTTCATGTTAGTGGTTGCAAGAAATACGTAAAATTATAAATTATGATGAAACTAGAAACAGATATTTTTGAGGGGGCTAGGCCCCTCTGAAAATTATTTGAGGGGGCCATTGGCCCCCGTGGCCCCCACGGCTTCAACGCGCCTGCTTAGTTGCTTACATTAATAAAATTGGTAATCAATGAATTAACAATTTTTGGTATGTATAGAAGAGATAACGTAAAGCACTAAGTAGCTACTTCAATTATCATTTCTTATATGTATTTATATTATATGCATAATTTTTATGTATTTCATATTTTGGATTTATAAGCTTTAAGAGCTCTTTGATAATTTCTCCGATTTTTCTTTCAAACGGAACACAATTTAAATGTATGTGCCTACGCTTAAACGTATATTATCTTATTTTCAATTCGGCGCCAGTTCAATCGGCAGTGACGAACTTTTTGATTCGCTGACTAATATCACTTCTTCCGGAACTCGTAACCGCATTCGGAGATGTTTGAATTGGAAACCTAACGAACTTTCGTCACTTCACGCTGGTGTTTCTGTGCGTCGCGTTCTTCAAATAGGTAATTAGTAGAGTTCATCAACGTCTAAAAAAATGGGGATACTGGGAAGAAAGGTAAGTTTAACTTAAATATGACTACGTAATTTATATAAATCAGTTTATTTTCTTTCAGGAGTTTGAAAACAGATATCGACGTCTATAATATTTGTATAAATGTTCAAACTGGAAATTACCTAAACTGCCGAAGTTGTCTAGAAGTGACAGGCGTTTTCTTACTATAAGCGAATCCTGCCAGATCAACGTTCTCAACTATTTTAGAAACAAATCTGCCTCATATAGGCGAGTTCGAGAAGTTGTAAGTTTATACGTAATTAATGAAATGCTTCATTATCCATTTTATACATAAGTAGGTACTACTGGGTGGCGTTGACACAAATGCACTTTTTAAGTTGTGAAAAGTAAATTATTTGTATAACGTAACTTTCATTTATGAAAACGTTTAGCTAATTAATGGGAAAAATAGGTCCTAAATATTACGTCATCAAGATGTCATTACGATAGCGGCACTTCTAATTAGAGATGGGTAGTTCGCGAACGAACTGATAAAATGAACGATTCTTTTAGGTGAACTAAATGAACTAGTTCACGACTTTGAAAACTATCGAACTTTTAGCAATCTTTAATACCAATTCGGTAATAGATCCGTCCCTAGTTCGCAAACTACTGTAATATGAATCATTCTCAGCACTTTTTGAACATGCAACCAACGAATAAAATGTTGTCGGTCGCCGGTCGCGATAATCGGCTAAGACGACGGTTTGTTTACTTGCAAGCGATCTAGATCGACTTACAAATCTGCATTTCTGCATATTCGTTCTTCGTTCAACATGATCGTTCAACCTTTATACAGATTACCTAAATGCTTGCGCGCGCATTATAACGGGTGTTCATAAACAGTCGTCATCCCAGTTGCTTTGAAAAACAAAATGTTATGTCTTTGATTAATTCGTGCAACACAATGAAACGTCATTGAGTACTGTCATAGCGCACTTTTTCTCAATTTTAACAGACATACGTTTCTGAAGTCAAAACCTACTGGGATGACGACTGTTTATGAACACCCGTTAGTTCGCGAACGAACTAGTATATTGAATGATTCTTTCCTACGAACTAGTTCGCGAGAACTAGTTCATCGCAACGAACTACTTTTCCCATCTCTACTTCTAATCTACTAAAGTTCGGAATAACTCGCCTCGAAATTTAATTTTCTACAATCATTCTCACGAATGACGCTATGTACGGGACTTTCTGTCACTTTGTTTACAAGTTGTAAACAAAACAAAAGTGTATTTGTTTTTGAGCCACCTTGTAGCTCAAACAATAAGGCCTGTTGCCATTATTTCTTTAAATGCTTTTTTTTTTACAGCGCTACAGGGCCAGGAAACGCTTCATAAAAACCTTTTCGCAGAGGAGTGTGTATGATTTTACAAAACAATTCTTTGGGGGAATGTACATATTCAACACGTTTTTCCAAAGGGTTGGGTGGTCACAGGAAAAGAACATCGTAAGACACCGCAAAGGTCAATTGTTTTATTTAGTTTTACAACATATCATTGAAATTTGTCGCGACCCCAGTATTCTGACCAAGTAATTTCATATTGAAAGCTGCAAAAATCCCTGTCTTTTCAATTTAAAGAATAAAAACTCTTTTTTTTAATAAAAAATCACCCAAGTTACGGCCTACTCAATTACAGCAACTGAAGAATATTTTCAGAACCAAACGAATGAGATTGTTTTTGCAAAACGTGTTAAAGGGCAAAAATTTAAAGCGAGAAGTACATTATCCTCGATTTCTTAAACTTGCGTCAAAAATATTAAGTGACCACAACAACAAATAACTGTAAATTTTTATGTAAGGGGTGTTCATATACAGTCGTCATCCGAGTATTCCCAGTTGCTTTGAAAAACAAAATGTTATGTCTTTGATTAATTCGTGCACCACAATGAAACGTCATTGAGTACTGTCATAGCGCACTTTTTCTCAATTTTAACAGACATACGTTTCTGAAGTCAAAACCTACTGGGATGACGACTGTTTATGAACACCCGTTAGTTCGCGAACGAACTAGTATATTGAATGATTCTTTCCTACGAACTAGTTCGCGAGAACTAGTTCATCGCAACGAACTACTTTTCCCATCTCTACTTCTAATCTACTAAAGTTCGGAATAACTCGCCTCGAAATTTAATTTTCTACAATCATTCTCACGAATGACGCTATGTACGGGACTTTCTGTCACTTTGTTTACAAGCTGTAAACAAAACAAAAGTGTATTTGTTTTTGAGCCACCTTGTAGCTCAAACAATAAGGCCTGTTGGCATTATTTCTTTAAATGCTTTTTTTTACAGCGCTACAGGGCCAGGAAACGCTTCATAAAAACCTTTTCGCAGAGGAGTGTGTATGATTTTACAAAACAATTCTTTGGGGGAATGTACATATTCAACACGTTTTTCCAAAGGGTTGGGTGGTCACAGGAAAAGAACATCGTAAGACACCGCAAAGGTCAATTGTTTTATTTAGTTTTACAACATATCATTGAAATTTGTCGCGACCCCAGTATTCTGACCAAGTAATTTCATATTGAAACCTGCAAAAATCCCTGTCTTTTCAATTTAAAGAATAAAAACTCTTTTTTTAATAAAAAATCACCCAAGTTACGGCCTACTCAATTACAGCAACTGAAGAATATTTTCAGAACCAAACGAATGAGATTGTTTTTGCAAAACGTGTTAAAGGGCAAAAATTTAAAGCGAGAAGTACATTATCCTCGATTTCTTAAACTTGCGTCAAAAATATTAAGTGACCACAACAACAAATAACTGTAAATTTTTATGTAAGGGGTGTTCATATACAGTCGTCATCCAAGTATTCCCAGTTGCTTTGAAAAACAAAATGTTATGTCTTTGATTAATTCGTGCACCACAATGAAACGTCATTGAGTACTGTCATAGCGCACTTTTTCTCAATTTTAACAGACATACGATTCTGAAGTCAAAACCTACTGGGATGACGACTGTTTATGAACACCCGTTATTTTTCTACTGTAAAAAGGTCAGTAGGAGATTGTTAGCCAAAATGTTTGATTAAAATGGTTGAGTGTTGTTGTTCCTCTTGGTTCAAACTTCAATTGTATTTAGTTTTAAAACATATCATTACAATTTGTCGCGAGGCAAATATTCTATTTTCCAAATTTAATTTTGACAGCTGCGACAATCCCTGTCTTTTCAAGTTAACATATAAAAGCTAATTTTTTTT
The DNA here is from genome assembly GCA_940337035.1 of Agriotes lineatus. Taxonomy (NCBI): domain Eukaryota; kingdom Metazoa; phylum Arthropoda; class Insecta; order Coleoptera; family Elateridae; genus Agriotes; species Agriotes lineatus. The sequence goes on from OW679199.1 coordinate 120,885,510, forward strand.
AATAAAAAATAACCTGTTATGGTCCACCCAAATACAACGACTTAAAAATAGTTTTAAATGTTTACTTTTTTCTAAAGTGCATTAATTTGTTAAAATGAGTGAAAATTCGTAGAAAATAGTAGATTATGTTATTAGGAGCAAAAGTTATACTTTATGTGACGAGGCTAGACGGTTTATCTGCCGAGCTTGCGAGGCAGATAAGTACAGCCGAGCCACATAATAGTATATTATGTTATTAGGAGCAAAAGTTATATTTTATGTGGCGAGGCCGGACGGGTTATCTGCTGAGCTTGCGAGGCAGATAAGTACAGCCGAGCCACATAAAGATACTTTTGCTCCGAATAACATATAGTATTTTTTCTTCAAACGTTTTCATAACAAATTATTTACAAGTTTGTGAACAAAATTCGAAGAAAATTACTTGATCTCGTCAGCGGCAGATAATATTATCTGCCGCTGACGAGCGGCAGATAAAGTTGTCAGCGGCAGATAATAAGTTTATCTGCCGCTCGTCAGCGGCAGATAATATTATCTGCCGCTTGGCAATAAAGTGACAGTTTAGCATCATCAATCCAGCAGTATAATGACATATTTTACTGCCGTTTGAAGAAAAAGATACTTTTGCTCCGAATAACATATAGTATTTTTTCTTCAAACGTTTTTATAACAAATTATTTACAATTTTGTGAACAAAATTCGAAGAAAATGACGGCAGATAAAGTTTTCAGCGTGTGAATCGAAACTAATGTACTAAAAATTGAAAAAAAAGCAATGCGCATTAAATGCATTGTATACGGGATTATTAGCAGCAAGAGCAAGACTGCATTGGTTTGTGTGCGAACAGTTAACACCACATATTTTATTTTCATGTCATTAAAGATGTCAAGACAGTTTTTAATTATGGCTCATTAGCAAAATGTTTTTCACTGTAGCATTTCAACAGCTCTACGCTGTTGTTCTGAAATTCCATTTCTAGATCCTGTACAAAATTTCTTTAAATCTTATTGCAACATACAATAAAAAAATTACAGACTTTTGTATTGCTTTGCACTAATAAAAACATTAAAATGAATTTTTAACTAAAAATAATCAAAATACAACTTTGCATCAGTTAGTTTTAACAGTAAGTATAACTTATTTCTGTAAAACCAAGTCGTTTAAATAAAGTAAACATTGTCCATAGTTATTACATCAAAAATCAAATAAAATTTAACACCAAAAGCTGATAAGAAGATGACTAATAAGTATTCATAGTAAAATAACAATCAGTGAATACCGATGATTGTTATTCAACATCTTCTGGCCGAACAGGATGGTTCAATGGTATTACAGATTTTTGTTTTACATCTCTCGAGCATGCTTTGCGCATATCATAAGCGTCTTCATCTGGATCACCCGAATAATATTCTAGAACCGTACGATACACGATATATCCCAAATTTGTGTACATGTTAATTGCTACTTTATTACTAACTCGTACGAAAAGGTCTACGAAATATGCTCGTTTCTTTTCCGACACGTCTTCCAGGAAGTTCATCAATGTCGCAGCAAGCCCTAGGCGTCGATAATCAGGAGACACTGTCAAAGCGGTGACATGGCCATGCCAATTTTCTCCGTCACCTTCTGCTTTTCCCATTATGTATCCCATAATTTCACCACCTGGGGATTCAGCAACTTGAAAATATTCCGGCCAATGAGCCAAATACTGCATATAAAAGGAGAGCCCGTAAGTTTCAGTCAGTGGATCTAGGTTTTTGTTCACAAAATTGTAAATAATTTGTTATAAAAACGTTTGAAGAAAAAATACTATATGTTATTCGGAGCAAAAGTATCTTTATGTGGCTCGGCTGTACTTATCTGCCTCGCAAGCTCGGCAGATAACCCGTCCAGCCTCGCCACATAAAATATAACTTTTGCTCCTAATAACATAATATAAAATTTTCTTCAAACGGCAGTAAAATGTGCCATTATACCGCTGGATTGATGATGCTAAACTGTCACTTCACTGCCATGGCAGATAATAAACTTTATCTGCCGCTGACGACTTTATCTGCAACCATTTTGGCTAACAATATCCTACTGAATTTTTATTAAGCACATTTAGAAATGTATGTACTTTTTTCCCATTGTTTGAACTGCTCTTCATTTATTCAAATGTTTGCAACATATACAAGTTGTTTTTATTTTTTGCAAATATATACAAACATAATGATAGGTTTTTAAGTCTAAAAACCTATCTTTTACAATTAAAAACAGTGCGCATTATATAAAATATTACAACACGGGCATATATATATATACAATCAATTGCATACCTACATAATTTAGAATAAATAAGTTAAAAAAAGTGCTAATTATACAAACTTGTACTATGTAGTACATAATTACTGTATTATGTACAGTATAATATCTTTAAAAATTAGAGCCACAGGCACAAGCGATAGCTACATCTTATACCTTTTTGTTGTGCACGTTGCGCCACTAGTGGGAAAAGTACGTTACAAACACAGCAACAAATACATAATGATAGGTTTTTAGACTTAAAAACCTATCTTTTACAATTAAAAAGAGTGCGCAATATATAAAATATTACATGCGGCTCGGTTGTCGATATTTTCACAAAAGGCTGTCACCACCGAAATCCTAGTGTATTTTTTCTAACTCAAAATATATTTCACCAAGGAAAGGGACAGAGAGATATATCACTAAACGCTCATTACATTATTCTTTTTAAAAACCCCCAAGATCGAGCACAAGTAAAACATTTAACTAGGCAGATACGTCCAAAAAATCCTCGTTTTCTACAGGAGGCATTTGAAAACGCCACATCTAAACCACACGGGCATTTATCATTCGATTTAAAACAAAACACCCCCGACATTGTAAGATACCGAACGTCTATTTTTAGAGAGGATGGGACTTGCTATATTTATATTCCGAAGAAGGGGTATAAAAACAGCGACTCGAGTCAATTTACAATCATTCATTAGTGATGTCTCAAACGGTGATTAACAATTTACAGCTACTGCGTGCGCTACATAAACTAGGTCCTAAAGAGCGCATCGCATTATTAAAAACCGTTAACGATAAAAAAGTCCATTGTGTCTGTGATTGTGTATATAATACTCTAAAAGGAAAAATACCTTTGTCGACTAAGCAGAAGTCTCAGATCGCCCGGCATAAAAAAGTACTTAGAAAATTAATTAAACCTGGAGTCCATCAAAAAGAAGCGAAAAATTTTAACTTAAAAAGGGGGTCAGTTCTTGCCATTGATCTTAGCCCCATTAATTACGGGTGTACTGAGTTCTATTTTTAAATAAAATGGAACACGCAAAGAATATGATGATTGTACCGCCTGAAGTTATGCAACTTTTTAAGGCTACTGAGAATTGCGAGCAAAATATATTACCACAGCTTGATGACGAAATGCAGAAAGTTTTAAAATCTAAATTAACTGATCACGATAAATGGGTGCTGTACAATCAGGTCTTGCAGCGTTACCTGCATTTTGCTGACCAAACAAGACAATCCATCAAAATACCGATAGAATCAAACAGCAGCAGCAGTATTTCAGACGGTGATATTTTGTCTACACTGCCTAACACTTTTAAGAAAAAAGGCAAAGTTTTCTTACGTTTTTTGAGGGCATCACACGATGTGGACTGGGATAGCAACGGGACAGTTACTATAAAAGATGAAATTTTACCATCATCCAACATAACCGATCTAGTGCACGACGTTCTAAGGCCTCAAAAAACTACAAACCCTCCGGGCCATCTCAAGTTCTCTGATTCCATTAAAGAAAAAAATGTGCCACATGTGCTGATGGGGAAGTCGAAACGCAAAAATTTAGCAGTTCAGCCTGAAGACGTGAGGAGCTCTGAAGTAGAAAGTGAGAACTACGACACCGAAACAGAATCTAAATCGAAGCCGTTAACACAGCCAGTAACATCCAAGCAAAAAGCAGGAAAAATAACGAAAACAACGCCAAGATCGATACCAAAAATGAAGGGCATTTCGGCCTGGGAACGTCTTATACTTTAACATAGCAGAATGAATTTGGACGCGATCTACTATGACACTGGTAACCCGCCAGGCTTTGCTGGCGCAAACTCGTTAATTTCTTCAGTGAAAAATAGTCACTCCAATAGTGATGTAAAGGAATGGTTAAGGAAGCAGGATGCATATTCTATTCACAAAACAGCAAGAAAAAAATCCTAGAAACAAATATATTGTTAGCAACATTTTCGAATTATGGCAAGCTGATCTCTGTGACATGTGCAGCTTAGCCCCTCACAACGACGGAAATAATTTTATTCTCACCGTAATTGATGTGTTTAGTAAAATGGCCTGGGCGAGGCCTCTTAAATTTAAAAAGGCTGATTCAGTAATAAATGCGTTTCGTGAAATATTTGCTGAAGCGGATAACACGCATATAAATTTACAAAAAGATAAAAAAAAGAATTTATTGCTAGATCCGTACAGAATTTTTTCAAACAACACGATATCAACTTTTACGTGACGCAAAACCCTGAACGCCGGCACCAGATAGTCTGGAATAAATCCGGGTTTTAAACTCGCGTTCAAATCAAGGAACAATGAAAACACACACCGCGAGGGCTAATTAAATTAAAAACACCGGCCACCGGAGGATGCGAAAAATCGACTAATCAGTGGGACCACGGTGCAGCAATTCCGCGTGCTAAGAAGTCCGCGAATCACAACCGCGCAGCTTCTATTGTAGAAATAATTTAATTGATCCTAACTTTGTTAATATGCGGGCCAAACATGTCGAATAAGGGCTCAAAATTCAAGTTTTTAGAAGACAAAAGCAATGCCCATGTCGGCGACAAGATAGCGCTTCGCGCCGCGAAGATCAAAACCGCGAATCCAATTCGTATCAAATCTGCAAACGTCCCCACTGCCGTTTAGCCAATCGTGAGCGAGAAATCGGCAAACAAAGCCGGCAACATCTTTATAAACCCCGGGCTTCTTGCAAAAAGCACGGAGTTCCAACCAGCAGTTCAGCCAGCAGCATCCAGTATCCAGCAGCTACCGCCATCAGTCCAGCCAGCCGGAGTACTCCAGCTCCAACCACACTTACACCCGTATTCATAGTCGTTCGCCAGCGGATCGCCGGCGACTCGCCAGAGATTCGATGAAATAGTAGGTTGGCGGCACTGTACGTCTATGTCAAATTCGAGGTGATCAGGTTAGGTTTTCAGTCAGTTTTGACAGAAACTGACACAAAATCTAACCTGCTAACCTCGAATTTGACATAGACGTACAGTGCCGCCAACCTACTATTTCATCGAATCTCTGGCGAGTCGCCGGCGATCCGCTGGCGAACGACTATGAATACGGGTGTTAGTCTCCAGCGGTGCTCGCCCAGCTCCTGGGACTTAGAAAAAGTCGCTAAATCGAACTTAGTCGCCAGTGGTGCTCGCCGAGCTCCTGGGACTTTTGCCCAAGCGAAGCCGGATCCAGCCGCCGAGTCACCGCCTCCATGGAGTAAGGACGGAGTAAGGACGTTCCTTCCTCCCCGTTCCACATGACGCCGCCTCCAGCCGGCCTCTCCGAGGACGCCCCCCCCCCACGTACTAATCAGTCTCATATTTTTTTTACAGACTTCAGGAGACCTTCCAGCGCCTGTTCGGCCCCTCACTCACCTACCTACTTGACCATCAAGGCACGCCGGTGTCTACAGGTGCTGCCGCCCTCGGGATCGCACACCGCCGCCGCCAACCGCGCGGGCATCGCATCCCCGCAGCATTGCCCACGGACCCCGGAGCTCAGAAACACGCCCACGGGAAGGGAAGCCCTGTACGACCAGACCCCGCCGCCCGCGCCAGGTCCTCCGCCGCCCCCGGAAGTGGGATGTGGAGTTGGAGCTGCACCTAAGCGCCGAGAAGACACGGGAACTGCAGTCCTTGTGGGACGCCGCCCCCGGCACGCACGCCCCTCCCCACGAAAGGAAGAGCCCCGAGACAAAACACGACGACCCCACGCCACCAGAACCTTCGAGGCGTCATCAACTAAATAGCCCATTTTTGTATATATGTTCGAAAAATAAAAAAACCTGTGTAAATATCATTTTTCTTTCTCTTTCCTTATCTTGTGCTCTCGCACTTAGGTCTGCCCCGCCTCCCGGGCAGAACACCAATGGCCGACTGAGTTGCCAGAGCCAAATTAACAAGAGTCGCCATTAGTAGGAGTTAGCCCTCGCCCGCCCTCCAACGAGGCCGCAGGACCGAGTCGTGTTAACCTTCCCGACTGTCGAGCGAAAACGTCTTGCAGCGTAAGCGCTAAAGGTAGGTGGTGAGTTTACCCGTTGGTTTCGTATAGGTTGTGAAGACAACCAGGCTCCCTATTTTTTCTGAATGCAAGTAGTCTATTTTTGTGAAAGCCGAAAGGATCTATACCTATTCCTTGCCCACGCCACTATTCTACCGAGGATATCTGAGCTAGTCCCGGCCGTGTGCGCGCTTATTCAAAGGGAGTGGTACACTGAGCAAGCCCACCTCGTCCGATATCTTTACCAGCAAATAGTTTTCACAATGGCGATTTTGCATGCAGTCTTGCGAATGTGTTAAATCTGAGCTAGATTTGTTTGCTTTACCGGCGACCCAGACCAGCATTGAAAATGGACAATGGATTTTCTACAAACCTCTTTCTTCACTTAATGACGATGCACCGATTGAATTTATTGTGCCTGGAAACAGTAACGATTATATCGATTGAAGTCAGACCATGTTATACATTGCTGCTAAAATTGTTAAACAAGATGATACATCATTAACCGACAAAGATGCTGTAGGCCCTGTTAATAATTGGATGCACTCTATGTTTAATCAAGTTGAGGTGTATTTGAATCAGAAGCCTGTGAGCCCCCCAAACAATACATACGCATACCGCTCATACATTGAAACTCTGCTGAATTACGGTAATGGTGCTAAATCATCCCATTTAACATGCACACTATGGTATAACGACACAGCCAATAAAATGGATGACACCACTACGAATAATGAAGAATTGGTAAAAAGGAAATTTTTTACTACTGCAAGCAAACAAGTCGAAATGATGGGCCATGTGCATTCCGATTTATTCAATCAAGAAAAATTTCTTATCAATGGAGTTGAAATGAAAGTCAAATTTATCAGGTCCCGAGATTCTTTCTTCTCTGTGCCTGCTAAATATCCCATTACAAGAGCCGGTGTTAAAGTGTTAACTATTCCGTCAGGTGTGCAAAGAAAATCTTTAGATGTTGTTCTGGGTCAATTACCAAAACGACGCATTGTAGGTTTTGTATCGAATAAGGCATTTAACGGTCATTATGCATCAAACCCCTTCAATTTTAAGAATTACAAAATCAACTATTTTTCCCTATACATCAATGGTCAACAAATTCCGTCAAAACCTCTACAGTCTGATTTCTCTACGAACGGCATGTACGTTAAGGCATATCACACACTATTTTCAGGCAGTGGTATACATTTTCTCGATTAAGGCAATGCAATAAAACGTGAAGATTACCCTCATGGTTACTGGCTGTTTGCTTTTGATTTAACCCCCGATTTGGCTGCAAATGCCACAACGCATTGAAGCCTTCTTAAAAATGGCTCATTAGGTCTAGAAGTTGGTTTCGAACAATCGTTGGAAGTAACTATTAATTGTTTAGTTTATGACGAGTTCGATAACAGTAATAATACAAGGCGGGTTCTGGCTCAAAGTGTGTCTCTGCGCATGTGTTCTGCGCAGGTTGTTAATAGGGGCGATATTTGCGCGCACCGGATGTCGCGCAGACGTGTGGGGTATTTTTTGCGAGGTGATTGTCCTTAGGGTGACGTCATAGTCTGGGAAATTTGCGTTGGCGCACATGTGCTTGTGGATGACTCATCACAGCATGTGGCCACATGTGTTATGATGACCGGATGTCGCGCAGACGTGTGGGGTATTTTTTGCGAGGTGATTGACCTTAGGGTGACGTCATAGTCTGGGAAATTATTCTCGACATGTGCTTGTGGATGACTCATCACAGCATGTGGCAACATGTGTTATGATGACTCATCGCAGCATGGGGTAAATTGCCTCCTCTTGGCACAGTTTCGGCTGCCTGCAAAATCAGTGTTGCAGCAACACGCGTACTTTCAACATGTCTGCAGCAAATTGCCTTTTCCAGACATATGGGAAATATTACAAGGAATTTTCGGAGTTATTTCCTTGGCTTGGCAGCGAACGTATAAGTGCTACCGTTAAGCTGGATGGACATCCGGACTTTTATACAACTAGTACAAAACTACGACTCCCAGACGCGTATGATTTTTTTGTGTATAATGTGTTGGAGCCCATTGAAGAGTATTTAAAAGATCAGAGATTAAAACGAGAATGTGTAAAGAAAATCGTATACGAGTTATATTGATGCTCCACCTTTGATGATCGTCATCCTAAAATTCAATGGGTCAGGCTAACCACCACCACCACCTGCTTTTTTACCCAAGACAATTGTAAAGATATAAATGTTTTTTATTTATCTAAATCATATCATAGAAATATTAGTTCTACGATAGCAATGACCAAAGACTGCTTCTCAAATCATAGTTGGAATCCTCCAATGGAACAACCGCACTTCTGGCCATCTAACATAACTAAAGCTGATATTATATGGCAAATGCATATTTTGTATATTTAATGTGCAGGCAAAACTTTTCGCATATGTATACTAATTATGTGAAAACAAATCGTTTAAGCCAAGTTTCTTTTTGCATATTTTGCATATTTATAAGTTTTTGAGCATATTTTATGAATTTTGCATATTTGGTTATATGTAGAAATAATTTGAAATGTATGAAGAACTTTTTGAATTTTTTTTGTAAAATTTACTATTTAATTAAATTTATTAATAAAAATTTTATGTACAACTGAGATATATACTTTCACTTTCTGCCGTTGGGAGTGCAGTGTGCGTATCGAAATGAGCAGAGGAAAGGGGAAGTCCCTGTTAAAATATTTGACTATATAAACATAGACTGCCAGCAACCCCCATTTTTCCCATAGAAGCGGTGTATAAGGAATCGGCCAACACAAAATCCATTTCAAGAGTGTTGGGTGAATAACAGTCTGGTGAGGTTAGGGGAAATCTCATTTTTATGTTGCTTACAACGTGAAGTTGGTGTTGGCAGTCCATGTTTATATAGTCAAACATTAAAATGAATAACGTCTTTGAATAAAAATTAGAGAAATAAATATACTCATACAAAATAATTGAAATTTTTACATTATTTAGAATACTCCTACTTATTTTTAAAAAAATAGAGCATATTATGTGCATATATTATAACTTTGAGTGCATATACTCAACAAAATGTATGCATATATATGCGCATAATTTCGTACTTTTGAGTGCATATAATTATCAGCTTTAAACATAACAAAGGTGGAGGGCTGCGGCTGTATAAATTGTATCAATATTCAGAGGTGGTTAAGCTCAACACAAAATCTTGATGGGTGCACACCAGAACCACTACAACAACCTGAACTGGAACAGGTGTCACCACCATCCCCATCACCAACTCCTTCATTTCAAGCATATAGTTTTACACTTTCTGAACCAACACTGCCTCTAGATTTAAAAATTAAGTTAGGTAATTAACTTATACATGTAATTATTAAAGATTCACATAAAAGACTTTTTATTCTAATATGTGTTTTATTTCATACATTACAATGTATTAGATAAAATAAAAATTACAACAGTTGTTGGTGTTGATGTTGTTATTGCGCCATCTAGTAGTAGTAGTAGGAAAAGCCTCATTGCAAGGCCTGGATCTGGTCAGCCATCTCGACCTCCTGGAAGGAAAGTTTAGTACTGTTACCACACTTTCCGCCAGATATGATGTAGTAGCAGCATCCAGAAAGTCGTTTCAGATCCTCATCTGTGAGACAGTCATATCTTGCTGGTAATATGACTTTACAATCGTGTAGCTCAATAGCTACTTTATCACCGTATCTTGTAGAACATCGAAACACATTTATTATTAAATATTTATTTTGAACAACTAAGTCTTTAACATTTTTCCACTCTTTAATCTCGTTTAACTTAGACAATTTTTCAGTGAAATCTGCCATGTTATTAGAGCACGGTACACGCACACACGAGAATGATAACAATGCTGCAAAATACTGAGTTTATATAGCACCACTCAAGATGTTTCTAAAATTATCCTCAACATGTGTTATACACACATGTTCTTGTAACATGCGGTTACGATGACTCATCACAGCATGTGGTAACATGTGTTATGATGACTCATCACACATGTGGCTCATCACACATGTGGCACATCACAGCATGGAGTAATTTACACAATATTTTTAGCATCTATCCAGCTATTGTGCTGATTTGAAAATCCAAGCCATTTTACAAATACTTTGTTACGTTTCCGTTTTATTACACGTTCAACGAGATGTATGTCTGGATATTTAACTTTTTGAAGCTCTAGATCGTAGAAACACCCTCGAATAGGTTGATTTGAAGCATCTTTTAGTAGATAGGTAATTGGATTAGTTAATTTAACTTGATCGATTGTGAATATTTCATTAGTCCAGTTGGGTGTATATCCTTTTTCAAATATTGTTCGATATTTGCTAATTCGCACAGGATCGCCAACCTTAAATTTTACATTACTTAAATCTGTCATTTTTATATGATTATAGGCTTGATTGAGAATTTCCTGCTCATTACTCTTATTCACATCAGCAGGTTTTTTACCAATCGTACTATGTTTTCTGTGATTGTAGGTGCGACTGACTTGAGATAATAGAGAAAGCATCTATTGAAAGATATTCATGAAAAATTCCCCATTGTCTAAAAGATTTATTTAGTAAGTTCATCAATGGTCTAACTTTTGCCATTTTATCGCTTTTATCTAAGTTGCTGTTGTCAGCCAAGTGCAAATAACGTTTTATCTCTTGAAAACGATTTCGCGACATTGCATTTCCAACTATTTCAATTTTGCAATCGTCGTCCAAGCTCCAGTACAGGCGTTCCCTAGGCAGTTTATGATATCCGCTCAACAATAGTATTGCGACAAATATTTTTATATCTTTGGCAGAAATGGAAAAACTATGATTATTTTTCTGCAATGCATATTGCTTTGTTTCATTTACTACATGTTGAATGATCTCGTCATCAAATAATTTTTCAAAAACCTCAACTGGGCTAAGCTCTTTTAGTTCATGTTTCATGGTATTCTGACGGTTGAGACATCCATCTGTTGCTATCATACTCATATCAATGGCATTATTAGTCCATTTTGGTTCTATTTTCTGTTTTTTTATTGATGGTGCTGTACTCACCTGGATCTGACGGCGAAGTACCGAAAGCGGTATATTATACTGAGAGTCGTCACTATCACTGTCACTAAACTGAACTTCTACCTCTCCTGGGACATCATTAGGAAGATGGCTGGATTCTAAATGATCCTCGTCGATGTCTTCTTCATCAGTTTCAACATCAACTTCTGGAGGGATTATAACTATGTCAATTTTATCATACGATGTACTTGCAGTTGCGCTTTCTACTGCGGCCTCAAGTCGAGAAAAACGTTTTCCATAAAATGTAAGCGTATTTACAGTTGTTGCATCCTCTATGTCCATCGTTATTTGAAAATTAGCCTATAAAGAGTTTTAGTGTTTAAGATTACATATAAACCCACTGTACCCAAATGAGTACGGCAAAGTTTTAGCGGGGCTGTAGAGCAAGCAAAACTACGTGTAACTTAGTGACATAAATTATGTGGTCTTTTACATACCTTTTATTATAGCTGCACTGATAAACACACAAAACTCCCAAAATTACACAAAAGAAATTCAAAATTGCATAGCCTTGCAATTGCACGTGCATTCGCTGTCAAACAAGAATTCACAAAACTTCCTATGCACAAAACGTATACTAATCGTCGTTAGTGATCAAAATATTAACTACCGCAAACTTTAGGTAAGCAGTAACCTGTAAAAACCGATTTAGTTCGTAAAAATATTTCTAGATGCCACTAGTAGTAAAAATTAGAAAGTGTACCCATATGAGTACAATGGGACCAAATGGGTTAATATATATTAAGGTTCTAATCAGCCAGTTCTCAGTTCTATAAAATGCTTCGTCATCGAAACAGTAAACCAGTCATTCGACAGCGAGGCGCAGGTGTAGTCAATACGCTTATTAATAAATTGCCTTTCGAATTGCACATACCGGGATATCAATATTGCGGACCAGGAACAAAACTAGAAAAAAGAATTGCAAGAGGAGATCCTGGAATTAACAAATTAGATCAAGCGTGTCGCGAGCACGATTTGGCTTACTCAAAATATTCCGATAATATAGCGGAACGACACAAAGCTGATAGTATTTTAGCTAAAAAGGCTATTGAGCGTATTAGGGCTTCAGACGCTAACTTAGGCGAACGCGCTGCAGCTGTAGGAGTAACTGCAGCTAAAGCAAAAGTAAAGATGGGGATGGGGGCTAAAAAGAAAAAAAGTCAAAGTGGTAAAAAGAAAAAAGGTAAACGTCGTTGTGGTGGTGCTCTTACTTTCAATCAAGTCTTGAAAAAAGCAAGATCTCAATTAGGAGGCCGACGACGTTTGCAGCAAGACTTAAGCAATGCTACAAATATAGCTGTTAAGGCAATTAATAAAATAAAAAGGAAAAAAATTATTAAAACTCCACGCGTAATACCTGTACCTAAAACAGGAGGAATTTTACCTTTGATTCCAATCTTTGCAGCTCTTAGCGCTTTAGGAGCTCTTAGCGGCGGAGCTGCAGGAATTGCAAAGGCAGTTAAAGATACCGAGTCTGCAAAGAAACAATTAGCAGAGTCTGAAAGACATAATAAAACGATGGAAACAATCGCTTTGGGTAAAGGGTTATATCTAAGACCTTATAAAAGAGGATACGGATTGTTCATGACAAAAAACTAGTAATGCAGCTACCAAACCGCGCCTTGACAAATATCGATTTACAATCATACGCTAAACGTTTAAAAATTCCAAACTTTCAAGGTATCTTTATGAGGGATGATTTACCGGAACAGGTTCGCAATATAGAATGTGGCATTGTAAATTTAGACGATAAAACGAATCTTGGTACACATTGGGTAGCTTACATAAAACGTGGGAGATGCAATTTACTTTGATAGTTTTGGGGACGTACAACCGCCAATAGAGATTGTGAAATATTTGACAAGTAGCAAAGATGGTAGCTGTCATCGTATTAAATATAATCACCAGACATTTCAAACGTATGATTCTGTAAATTGTGGACATTTATGTCTTCAGTTTTTGTACAATACCATGTGTAATTGAAATTAATAGCTTCCAGATGGCTGTAGTTGTACATCTGCCGACCTGCAGCGTTCGCTAAAAGTTAAATGTATGAAGTCATTGCGTGAGAATGTTCTCGTAACTTGATATTTAAACCCCGAGAAGCTTTGCACAGACTTCACATCATGAGTCACCAACCTCGACCACACATCATGAGTCACCAACCTCAACCGTACGACGAATATAACGGGTGTTCATAAACAGTCGTCATCCCAGTTGCTTTGAAAAACAAAATGTTATGTCTTTGATTAATTCGTGCAACACAATGAAACGTCATTGAGTACTGTCATAGCGCAATTTTTCTCAATTTTAATAGACATACGTTTCTGAAGTCAAAACCTACTGGGATGACGACTGTTTATGAACACCCGTTATAATGCAACTTAACCGTTGGCTGGAGAAGCTAGAGGTGTTGAAAAAGGATGTGGAGACATATCAGAAATTAAACGATATGTCAACACAGTTTTTCCACCTGCAATTAAGCGATCTGCAGCAGCGACAGCAGCAGCAGCAGGATCAGCTCTTCCTTCTCCTAATAGATGAATTCAATCATGCTCTGTCAATGGAGAAGGAAGATTAGGAATAGGCGTAGCAACACCTGCAACAGCAAGCAGGTTCAATTTTACCCTATTGTTCAAATCCATCATTTCCATAAGAGAGAAGTGGAAGATGACGATGGTCTTCCGCACAATTACTGGCAGTTGTGCGCACTCGACAGGATGAGGTTTAAGGATAGAATAGATAAAATGTCGCTGGTGCTAGAACCAGTTTTAAAGAAGAAATTAGAATGTATTATAGAAAATAATTGTAATAAATAGGATGTAGGAAAAAAGAAAATAAAACTCATTTGTTTAAAAAGTTGTTTTATTTCTAGTAAGCACATTTACAATTGATGAGATGTAACATAACAAATTACATACATTTACAACAAATTTAATAAATTTCCTCATCATCATCCTCATTTTCATATCTCGTGTCTGTTAGTAATACATCGAGGGATAGTAATTTGGATAATAAATCTCTGAACTGCTGTAAAAGACTTGTATTTGAACAGCTTACGTTAAACAATGACAACAAATCATTTTTATTAGCTCTAACCATAGTATTTGTAAATTCATTAAATTCAAAGTAAATTCTCTTCTTTTTAAAATATATCAAGCCGTTCATGTATCTAAATGCAGAATTAATCTTGGGAGGCAAACCTGGAAAGTTATTAGAAATTAGACCGTAAACTTTAGGTCTAAATGTGCATTCATCCAACTCGATAAATTTATTGTCATCGTAAAAGATATATGTTCGACCTGTGTAGGTATTTACTGCAGCATGAATCCTGCTGCTATCAGTCATTCCAAGCGAAGTGTAAGGTTTAGGGAAGCCTGGTATAAGTTGAAGACTGGGAAAATCTATTAAATAAACTAACCTATCAATAAATAAGACAACTTCGCCTCGAGGTCTTTGATAAACTGCAGAGATATTTGAAAATTTTTTCGGTACAAACGGAAGCCAATCAGGTATATACAGAGGCCCCTCAAAAGTATGTTCATCTTCTGCTAGAGATGATGTCCAAACCCAATTCCTATAGAACATATACATACGTTTATTTATAATTAATAGCGTATTTACATCAACATTGCACAAAGCTGGAGCTGGGGGAATATTTCTGTTCTGAGTTGGTTCTGAAGTTGTTCTTTTTGATGATATTGTTTTCGCTGTTACTGTTTTAGTTTTTGTTGTTACTATTGTTGATAGGG
This sequence comes from Agriotes lineatus, assembly GCA_940337035.1. NCBI lineage: Eukaryota > Metazoa > Arthropoda > Insecta > Coleoptera > Elateridae > Agriotes > Agriotes lineatus. The sequence goes on from OW679199.1 coordinate 120,900,638, forward strand.
TTGGTTGTGATGGTGGTGATAAAGGCTTACCATATAGCGACTGAAGTGCGTCAATATCGTCAGCATGCAAATCTGTTACGTGAGCAGATTCGAAATATGTGTACATTATAGCAGCTTTATTATGGGAATGTCTAATTCCTAAAGTATGACCTATTTCATGAAGTAATACATAAAATAAACTTACTTTATTCTTGGAAGGTTTATCTATACCATCAAAATACCAGTCTTCAGTCTGATCTAAATGTATTTCAACAACACTGCTACCTGTAGCGTTATGTGGTGGAAAATCCGAGTGAGCGAGAATATTTCCAGGACCGTCAAACGGAACTATGCAAGTTCTACTATTCCAACTATAATTATGTGCAGCTTGTTTGAAAGATATTAAAATATTTGGGTTTTCAACATCATGAGAAAACTTTAACGATGAATGTTTTTCCCAGGTAGAAAATGCAGTCAAAGTCACATTTAATATGCTCATATGGATTGTAGGAAAATGCCATTTTATAGTAGTGTTATATTTCCATTTGGTAGTACCAAGAGTAAAGTCGGCACTATTGTCTCTTACTCCACAGCGTGGAGTGCGTATAAATTGAATAGTTTCCTCGTTAATTTTACCGTCTGCAGGTAAACCATAATCTTTTTGAAATAAAGATAAAGCCGTGCTAAAATGTACCTTACTCAAATTTGAAATGTTGATACCGTTTTCAAGATAACCAAACTTATGTAAATGCTTAACAACCATCTCTTTCTCATCATTACCTTCAACAAAAAATATTAGTAAAGCTATTACAAAAACTGATACGTCAGAGGATGTCATGGCGTGTGTGTGCAATATGATCAACAGCAGTAATCTAATCACCAACGTCTTCTCATAATAATATACAGTGAATTTATTTTAATGGTTAACATAGCAGTTTGGTTTCTATGCCAGCATTTAATCATACAGGTCACTTCCATGGTTACAAATTAGACCAATAGATTAGAGCGTTTATTTTAAGAGTTAACATACAAATTTAAATTAGGTACTGGCTAATAAGTAACTTTAATTTTGTTACTGGAATGTACGTATGCAACTAAAAAGTAGATACCTAGGTATGTACAACCGTACAACTCACAAGTTGTATCTTTTCTTCAGTTGTATACATTAGGATAACTTTTAGTTGTCTTTTTGGCAAGTAATAAATCGTATGTTAACTCGTAAAATAAACGCTCTACTCTATTGGTCTTATTTGTAACCATGGAAGTGACCTGTATGATTAAATGCTGGCATAGAAACGAAACTCTTATGTTAACTAATAAAATAAATTCCCTGTATAATATTCTGAGAGGAGGTCGTCGGCTGACGGATTAAATTAATAGCCTCCAGATGTTTTGTTTCAGTTCTAGTTAAACTGTCTAATATTAAACATGTCCTGGACTTTTACACTGTCTGGGAACGAATCTGTTCTCACGGCTCAGTATCCATCCATACATCTGGATTCTGAATCTGAATACGTTATAGGATTAATCAGTTTTGAAGCATATAATACTATACCTAATATCGAATCAGATAATAATAAATTTCATTATACATACATTGACGGTAAGCCTAGTGTAATTGAAATACCCGAAGGTTCTTATGAAGTCAATGATATTAATCAATATATTCGTCGTGAACTAGGTATAGGTGGTGTAAGTAATTTAACAAAGCCTAAGCTACCCTCTCCTCAAACGGGTAGCGGTAATGATGTACTAGAAAATATTGTACAGCAACGAGCAGAACCTGTGCTACGTATTAAAGCTAATAATAACACACTCATGAGCGAAATAAAATCAACCTTTGCAATCGATTTTACTGCTAAAGATAGTATTGGACAATTATTAGGCTTCAAACCTAAAAAACTGAAACCTTATGGCAGATATATTTCCGATAATCCTGTAGATATATTTAAAGTTAATACTATATGTATTGATTGTAATATCGTAACTGGAACTTATCACAACAGCAGTGCTGTACACACAGTTCATCAGTTTTTCCCTACAGATCCGCCAGGATTTAAAATTGTAGAAAATCCTTCTGTTATATATCTACCAATCAATACGAGAATTATCGATAACATTGTCATACAAATACTGGATCAAAATGGTAAATTGGTCAATTTCTGTGGAGAAACCGGCACGGTAAGGTTGCATCTCAAAAAACAAAATGGTGGTTAGATACAACTCTTTAAATAAACAGCAGCAACAACAAACATATATTAGGGATGAACAGTTTGTATCCGACATTAGTAACTACCTGCAGTCGACAGATTAACATCTGACAATAAACTGTTCCTAAAATCTTTGGGGTTTAAGTTAACTGATAGAAGTAACGACGGCGAAGGGAAAAGGAAGAAGAGAAAACATCTGGTCCGTTATTAAATTAAATTTTGTTGTTAATATTAGAAAAATTCTAATACTCTGCCATATTAAGAGCGCTTGCTTTTCATCATCATCATTAAATAAAAATGACGGTTTCCGAAGTACTAAACGTTACTGAAAAAGCTTTTCAAGATAATTCAATTATTTATGCAGAGAAACATACGCACTTCTACAACATTGAATAATAATGATGAAATACGAATACCTATTTTACATCAAGATGTGTACACATTACCGTGCAACAGTGTTATATGTTTTCAAGGAAAATTGTTAAAGAATGCAGATAGTAAACCCTACCGCAACAGGATCATTTGTAAATTTAGGCATATCTCACCTACTTGATGAAATTAGATATGAACTTAATGGTGTAGCGATTGATCGCGTGAGAAATGTTGGTATAACTGCAACTATGAAAGCCTACGTATCATATAATTCGAACCAAAGTATTCGTTTGGAGAATGCAGGTTGGGCTCCGACCAAAACAACTATTGAGGGATTGGTTGACTTAAAAGGCAATTTTCAGATATTTGTCCCCTGCGAAATGCTGATGGGAGTTTTTGTAGACTTTAGAAAGATTTTACTAAACGTTCGTCAAGAATTAGTACTTATTAGAAGCAATCATGATTTAAATGCTGTTATTAATACTACGGCTGATGAAAAGCTTAAAGTAGAATTAACAAAAGTGTATTGGAGAGTGCCACATATTTCGGTGGCTGATGTAAATCGTTTAAAATTATTAAAATACGTTGAGCAGAGTAGTCAGCTGGAAATAAATTTTAGAAGTTGGGAATTGCATGAGTATCCAGTATTACAGCAAACAAAACGACACCCTTGGGCAATAAAAAATGTTAGTCAAGTAGAAACTCCACGCTACATTATTGTAGGTTTCCAGACAGACAGAAAAAATAAAAATAATAAAAATATGAGTCAATTTGATTCTTGCGATTTAAGAAATATTACACTTTACCTCAATTCTGAAAGATACCCCTATGATAATTTAAATATAGAATTTTCCAGCAATCGTTATGCGCAACTGTATGAAATGTTTGCAGGATTTCAATCGCCTTACTACGAGCATGACAATCAACCTGTTCTTACACCTGTACAATTCAAAAGTATAGCTCCATTAGTTGTAATAGATTGTTCTAGACAAAATGAAACATTAAAAGGCGGTGCTGTAGATATTCGGCTTGAATTCGAAACCAATACTGATATACCGCAAAATACATCAGCTTACGCATTGATTTTATTCGATCGAAAAGTAAAATATAATCCTTTCACCAGCGACATAAAAATAGTTAACTAGATGTTGCACGATTAGTTGCAGATTGTCTGTTCGTTCAATAACAACAATAGTGATTGCGATGAAATTTATTGATATTCAAGGTTTTCAGTATAAAACTAGCAACTTTATTTGTAAAGAAATAGCTGTATATGATAGTGATACAAATGATACAATCCATCAGATTGTAGAACCGCCGATACCGTACGAGCACCTTTCAGACGCTTTAAAAGATCAGGTGGTTTGGCTTACAACTAATCTGCATGGACTAGAATGGAACAATAATGGAACAATACCCTACGAAGAATTATCTCTGTACATCCGGAGGATCATACAAACTAATGATTTCATATTTTTCAAAGGATTAGATAAAAGAATATGGATTAAAAAAATGTTGATTGGTGAACAAACTGATAATGTAAAATTTATTGATTTACCAGCTTGCCCCAATATAAAGCAATTAAAGACCCTGTATAATGCTAATTTTTGTTCCCATCATATTGGTAGAAGAGTGCAATGTGCTAAACAAAATGTACACATTTTGCACAAGTGGTATAATGAGTGTCATTAATTGCCATTAGTTGACACTTAATCTGCACATGTGCATCCTGCTGCGGACGCTTAATCTGGACCTCCTGCTGCGCAGTATAGAGTAGTAGGAGGAAATTTGCATGTATATAAGAATAACTGTTCTGCTATAGGAACATTAATTCTTCAACATGAGTCCAATGTGCCAACAACTGCCTGCTATTTCATCGTCAACGTCAACCACCACCGTCGACAGCGATGAGGGATCGTGGACGTGGCACCAGCCTCAAGACGACCCTCACGTTTGGTCGGGTATGGAGGATGTTGACGATCCTCCGACCATTGACGTTGACGACGACGATCATTCGACCATTGATGTTGACGACGACTTTTCATGTTGCGGTTGCGAATATTGCCAGGGGTTACCAGAATCGCCATCATCATCGCAGCCCCAGCAACCACCATCATATTCGGCAATAGATGATGAAGATGTCCTGGTTGTCGATGATGATGGCTATTCGTACACCTGCGGGAGCGAATATTGCCAGGAGTCGCCGGAATCTCCATCACCACATCCCGAGCAACCGCCAGCAGAGCAATCGCAGCCTCCCCAGCAGCAACCGCAACCTGAATTTCAGGCTGAATATGAATTCAGCCTGCCTGCACCGGCCCTGTCGCCTCATATGTCGCCAATAAAAATTCATATAAAATTAGGTAGTAGTAGTTATATTTATATTATAAATAGTACTGAATAAAAGACATTTTATTTTCATACATGGTTTTTTATTTAATTAAATATCTTATTTATTTATGAGTGAAACAGAACTTAACCTTAACAATACTGAATAAAAGACGTTTATTTTCATACATGTTTTTATTTAATTAAATATCTTATGTATTCATGAGTGAAACAGAACTTAACAAAGAGTAAGTATCAATATAGTCTTGAGGTGTTGTTGAGGGCCAAGGACCGGAACAAGGACCAGTTCTCCAACCGACAGCTTCGCCATTTTGAGCTGTTCTGATATTTTCCTCAAGCCATTTAAAAATATCTTTGTGTTGATGTACAGCACTGGGTTGAAATATATAAGCTATGTGGTGTGTATTCAAATACTGGAACACGTCTTTTATAAACTTGATGCGAGCATAATAGGCTGCCTCGAAGATCGCATCGTGAAGAAAATATGGATATTGTTGCTGTTGCTCACCTGCTACAAATTCAATTCGAGAGTCAGATGATAATAATATTTCAATAAGAAAATGCTGCTCGTAGGAACTGGTGTGGTGTAGAGATAATTTTGATAGCACCAAGTTAAGATCTGTCTCACTATTAATTTTCAACTTCCTCCCTCTTACTTCATTAATAATTTTTCTAATAACATCGAAAGCATCTAACATAGTTCTTAAAATTTCACTTACGACGTCAGTTTCAACAGTTTTAAAGTGCGTAGCCCAAATAAGAGTTTTACTAGGTATAGCAATACCAACTTTTTGTAATATATACTTCAAAGTTTGCAAGTCGTTACGACCTATAGCATTACGTAAATGATAATTATAGGTTTCTTTATTTTTAACGTACAGATCTTTGTTCAACCACTGTATATTTGAATTTTGCTGCGGTGGCAACATTTTGCAGACTGAGATATCTTATACTTTTTACATATTACTTATACATTATGAGATGCAAGGAAAATAAAAAACCTATTAAGAGAAAAATTGTTTTATTTGCAGTAAACGCATATACAATTGTATGAACCCCTCCAGCTGTGAAGCCTTTTTCGACCGCAGTCTGGGTAGGTGGCTAGCCTGACCCATTGAATTTTAGAGAAAAATAGAAGTGACGATCATCAAAGGTGTTTTATATAAGCCTTCTTCAGCCCCAGCCTGGACAGGTGGCTAGCCTGACCCATTGAATTTTAGAATGACGATTATCAAATGTGTTTGCATGTTTTTTCTAAGCCTTCTTCGACCGCAGTCTGGACAGGTGGCTAGCCTGATCCATTGAATTTTAGGACGACTGTCAAAGGTTTTTCTGCATGATTGTATTCAAATAATGAGTGTTGCAGAGACATGTGTACTTTATATTCATGTGTTTGGCAGTTGGTAACCCCAAGGCAAAGTATCTGTATAAATATAGTTTACTATTCTTTTGTCATCGTGAGAGTCTAAAGCCTTTTTTCTTTGTTTTAAAGAAAAGACATTGTGAGTTTTTGATCTAATTGTTCGCTGTTCGCAAAATACAGTCTCGTTATTAAAAAGACTGTTTTTGTAATCGTCAAATGTAATTCTATTCAAAGCAGCTCTGGTAATACCTTTAGCTTTCTTTGTAATTCTAAATTCCTCATTCTCAGCATCCTCTAGTGTTTTCAAAGCATACATTTTTGCACGTAAACCAATAAATTCTGTAATTATTTTTCAGCCCACTTCATCTTTCATTAGACCTAGAAACTTTCTATTAGCTTGCGGAAGGTTATATGGATTGTTTGGTGGATAATCGCTTGTATCAAATTTGTGAATATCTTCTCGCATTAAATCGTATATATTCGTGGAGGTAAAATGATATACAAGACTATCAGTGTCGGTGTAAAGCAATCTTGCATTATTAGTCATTTTCTGTTTAATATATTTATAATGAAAATCGTATATTAAAATTTTTGAAAGATCTAGAATTGAAAATCCTACGTATATTGGCTTATTAAAAACTACTTCCAACCGATCTAATTCTACGAGTACCAAGTTTTCATCTTTATTTAAAATAGTAATGCTGTGAAAATTTGGTTTTGATATGTATGCATTGACTCCGTACCTACCTTCCCATTTAAAAAGTAATTTTATTGATTTGTATTTTCTAACATTTTCCATAGTCTGTCCAAATACAGCGTTATTCATAAGTTTATAGAAATCTTTTTCAAAATTATTTTTGGCGGTTTGTCGTAATTTTGTATTTAAATCTATGTACGATTTAAGCCAAGCTGATTGTTGAAATTTTAATATTCTATGAATTTTTACAATTTTCAAACCTAAAATTACAGCCTGTTGCAGATTGCGATAATGTATTATGTAGTTTTGTTTTTTAAATAATGTAGTCATTACGCGTGTCGCTGCAACACTGATTTTGCAGACAGCCGAAATTGCGTATTTAGAAAGAAAACACATCTGACGAGCAATGATGTCATCACCCGCAAATTTCTCACACACAACTGAGGAGACAATTTACCCCATGCTGCGATGAGTCATCATAACACATGTTGCCACATGCTGTGATGAGTCATCCACAAGCACATGTCGAGAATAATTTCCCAGACTATGACGTCACCCTAAGGTCAATCACCTCGCAAAAAATACCCCACACGTCTGCGCGACATCCGGTGCGTCCGAGACATCTGGTGCGCGCAAATATCGCCCCCTATTAACAATCTGCGCAGAACACATGCGCAGAGACACACTTTGAGCCAGAACCCGCCTTGTATTACTACTGATAACGTTGTAGAAATTGACAAAACACAGAAATGTGGTGGTGGATTGCAGTAGTTAAAAAACCCAGCAACAATTTTAAAATTTAGTCATGCTCAAACATTTCGTCAGTATGGACACTGCATTCGTAGACGTACAAGGGTTCCGTGGTGAGAATAAACAGTTTATTCCAAAAGAAGTGGCTGTTATTTCGGCAGATGGTAATCAGTTAGCAATTTCCGTTTTAAAACCCCCTACAAATTATGCCACTTTGCCCTATTTCGTTAAAAAAAGGCATAAAGTATTTGGAGCATAGACATCATGGCTTATCATGGCATTCTGGTTCTATAGATTTTGATGAATTTGAAACTGAGCTAACAAGAGTTCTCAAAAAATTTGAAAAAGTGTACGTTAAAGGCGAAGAAAAAAAGGAGGTTCTAAGTTTTCTGAATAAAATCGTCGTGAATCTGGAAGATCTCGAGGCCCGTCTTTAAGTTTTGCGAAAAACTACTGTTGCCGTACGCTGCCTTAATCACAACATCCGCTCGCCTGTGTGCACTGGAAAACATACTAATTTTATCCGACTGGCGGGGCAATAAATACAATGGAAGTTCAGAAAATATTGCAAACAATCCCGAGTCTGTTGAATGTGAAACGCTGTTTTTGCTTCTGATCAACTTCCTACAAGAATTGCAAATCCGGTGGCCATCATCGTCAACACAGATACATCAAGTCAACCTGGGGAGCATTGGAATGCTATGTATATTGACCAATATGGAGATGGGGAATACTTTGACTCATTTGGCCGCCCTCCGCCCGATAAACATTTGAAATTTATACAGCAAAATTCAATCAGTTGGGTTTATAATCCAAAAATATTGCAAGATTTTAGTTCTGATGTTTGCGGGTTATATTGTTTAATGTATTTATATTTTAAAATGAATAATGTGCCTATGTTAGATTTCATAAGTATTTTCTCTGATAACACCCTTGTTAACGACAACCATGTAAGAGCGGTATATTTTCAATACTTTACCATAATAAACTAACTTAATGTTATTTAGAAATAAGAACACAAATAGTTTGTAATTAAGCATATTTTTATTATTGCACGTGAAATATTTAATAAATGTATTTTGTCAGGTCATTTTGGTATATTAATTAGCCACCTAGGCTTTAGGGCAGCGTGCCCGTATGCTAAACCCTTTTAGTTACTTATTTGGCTCCATCGCCTAATTCCATAATTATTTTGCACATATTTGGCCCCAAACGCAGTATTTCTCGTCAGTTGGAGCACCCCTTTGCTGGTACTTTGGCAGCCGGGTGTTATCGCCCGCAAGAATTCCGAACCTTCTAGAAATCACGCCGTTGAGGCTCCTCGCCATTGGCTGTCTTTGTTACCGGAATTTATTTGTTTTATGGAGCGCATCGCCATTGGCTGTCGAGAGTCACGTGGTAACGCCGTTTTGGCTCACGCCACTGCAGGGGTCGTAACACTGCTTGCTTGGGCAGTTCAGCTCACGCCGTTGATCAAGGAAATCGCAGAGTGTGCCGTTTCGCGGCGTTCCCGCCATTGGCGGGGACGCCAGCCTTTTTCCCGTCTCGTGCTGTTTCAGCGAATGCTGTGTAAATTGCCGTTGTTCGTTAGCACCGTTGCTGTGAAAGCCTTCCTATTTCCCGTGCTGTTTCAGCGAATATGCGATAAACTGTTTCGCCTTTAAGTGGTCGCGTGTAATTGTGCGAGTGGCAAGTCTTTACGTCAAAGCGTGGGTGTGTGAAGGGCTTCTTGGGGCCAGTTCTGCGTTTGTGAGAAAGGGGGCTTTCCCTTTGCAACTCGCTGTTTTCGAGGATCTTTCTAGGCAGGACGAAGTAGGCCTCTTTGCCGCCGTAAGTGTGCTCTCAGGAGAGCGTCCTAACGCCGCCATCTTGGCGGATTCCAGCCCGTTTACCCCTAATGCCGTGTTTTGGCGATTGAGCTGCCACAGACTGCCGCCTTCTACCAACTGACTGCACGCAACTCTCATAGACCGTCTACGGACTAAGGTATTTGTAATTACAACCATTTAAACATATTAACTGTCGCTTGTGCGAGCGGTGGTGCTCTTGTGCTCAACTTTGTGTGGGCGGATGCATGTCCCCTTGCTTGCTTGTCGCGGCTTTTAATGCCGGTTTGAGGCCACCATGCTTCAAGACGCTACTTTGGTAGCCTACTAGTAAGTTCATGTGCGCGAGTTTCGCGTCTCATCGCCTAAATAGCTAAAGAACTCTGCGCCTATGTTTTGGTGTTACGTTTGTGCTAACTTTTAATTCAGTAACGTTAGGTGCGCGAGCTTCGCTATATTGTACCGATTAATACCTAAATGGAATCAACGCCTCGCCGTGCTGAGCCTGGCGCGCCCTAATCTGTTCGAGCTCTTTGTTTATGTTTGCGAGGGCTTTGTGCTTTGCTTATCAGGTGTTAACCGCAGCCAACGACTGCGTGGGCGACGTAGCACGGGCTGGCAACTATTCCAAATTCGCATGCTTTAGTGAGGCTATGTTAGCCCCTCTTCCTGGTCAAATATTGCAGTCACGCTGCCCCTCTGCCTAACGAGTTAGGCTTTCAATTAAATCGTCGCGCATTTGTGCGGCGTCGTGCTTTGCTGCTAGCTACACTGCTCCCGTTGCCTTTGCAGGTCGGCGTCTGTTATCGCAAACTTACGCGCCCTTTTCCGGAGTGCGTATTTCTAAACTGTACTCTAATATGTAAAGTGTCGAGCCCACTGCGGCCGGCCACCCATAGTGTGTTGTTTACTAGCATAGCGCGTCCATCAGCTGGTGCTTAACGTAAGCAGTAACATAAGCTTGGCGGCACGATTTGCTGCCCAGATGTAGTTATCGACCAATAGACGCATATTTAATTAAGGGACGTATTATTCCTATTCGACCTGTGCATGCTTTGTTTCAGATAGCGCCTTTTACAGTGTAAAGATTGGTGTACGGCGAGACGTGAGAGATCAGAGCGTGCAGGTAGGTCCAGTGGTTGCGCAGTCTCGGCCCAAAGAGTCCCAATATTACCATTCCAGTATTTGCGATCACGAAATTGTTATTTGAGCTTGCAGCTCATGAGAATTCTTATCGACGGAGTATCTTGAATACTTCGCCCCCGTCTAACCGCCCAGGCCCGGTTAGTCGGGTTAAGACAGGCTTGGTGGCGCCCTCATTATTTTACCGTTAGTTACCGACCCTCTGGCCGTTACCCTCAGATAATCTCGTTAAAGGACCCGCCCATCTCCACTGAAAGTCTAGCTCGGCCTAACTTGTTGCGGCGTGGGTGGCGGCCTAGGAGAACTTTCGTCCCGATTTTGTCCATTACGGCACGCGCCGGCCGTTTCGTTTATGTATGAGCCGGTGCGGTGTCGTAAAGTCAGTTTAAGACCGTAACAATTTTTTAGAACTCCCCATTGTTTTAATTTTACAAAAAAGCAGACGCTTAAACCGTGGCTAATATTGTACGTTGGAATATAAAATGCGTTTTAAAATATATTATACATGAGTGTATTAGAAACTAAAGAGAACTAGGAGAATCAAACTACGCTCATTTAATTTTAAGACTACACAAATATAATATTACAAAAGCTTCGATTCGGTCTAGAATTATTCCATTGTTCGACGGGAAATATTTTAAAAATTCAACGCGGACATGAATCAGCCTGTTTTCTAAACGGAGCACCCGCCGCAGGCAAAACCGTTAGCGTTTGCTCGCGCCTTTGAATTAAATGTAATCGAATTTGAAATATCTGACCGATGCCCTGTTAGAAGTTGTACACACGTTAAAATTACACAAAATCAAACAGATACAAGGAGACATTAAAAACAGTAACTTAATATTGTTAAAATTCCCACTTATTCGACAAACGTTGAAAAACATATTTCGGGAATAAACTGATGCAGAGACGCGTTAAAAGCAAGAGTTCACCGTGGCTCTGTGGCAGAGGTGTACGGGGTACTGGCACAACTCGGGTTCGAATCCGACTTGAGGCCGGCGCAAAAAGCTTTTTTTAAATTGAATAAATGCGAGCGAGAGAGAACAGCTGCGGGAAGTGAGACGGAAGACTTCGCCATACGTAATCAAATTCAAAAATGGGCGCTAAATTAAAAATTTAAAAATGGCCGCCGAGAGAAATGCGCGCGCAGAAAACCAAGATGTCCGACCCCGGGAAGTTTAAATTCAAAAATGGAACTTAGAAAAATCTGAAAAATTCGGGACGTAATTTCGGAAGCAAATTAAAAATGGGCGCCGCGTAATTTAATCAGTAGCACATATCAAAATTAAATATCAAACTCCATATGTGATTAATTAGATCAAAACGCGAAAATTAATTAGATCAATCCGCGGTTTAATTCGCGGAATTAGATCAAATCGCGGATTTAATTCGCGGTTTAATTAGGTCAATCAATTAAAAGTGATGGGGGAAAGCTGTCCCCATTCTACTGGTGTATGCGTTAAGTTTAGATTTTCAAAAGAACTAGTGAATATTTTGAGCCAATTTAAAATATGAACGTATGAGCTGTTAAGGTTCAAAAAGACTGTCGCTTTTGAGGTGGTTAATAATGTAAACTTAACTGGAATTAGTAAAGGAAATGATGCTATACTAACCCAGGTTATTATTGACAATTTTGACACAGAAATCTCATCGCAAAATGGCAAAACCAGTACTCATTCGCTAGCTGTCCTTGCCGCTCAAACTACGTCAGCAGAAGAATTTTTAATATATGTAATAATATATTTAAAAATTTTTGTTTTTATTTTATATAAACCTTATTATGAGAAGCAAACCACTTGTAAAAAAACTCATTTACGTAAAATTTGCAAATAATTTAAAAAGAGTGATATTTCACCTACTTGTTTATCGGACACCCCGTATCTGGAGTTGCTTAAGGATGACGCTTTGTCATCACTTGGATATCAAAACTAGGCGACCCTTAAATCCCAAATCCGAACGAAATTGTTGGGTTTTACCCCGTGGCTGCCGGGCTAATACTAAGTAATTTGTCAACCGAAAATTAAGGCTAACTACGAAAACAATTAAAAATTAGACTTTGTAACAAAATGGAAATCTGCTACAAATTCAATAACGGAAGATGAAGTAGAAAAGCTAATGAAACAGATTACGAAAACGTTTGCTGCTTCTGCATGAATGAAGAATCCTATAAATCTAGTTATACAGGGTCCGGCAATTGAATTGAATGGTTTTTGATAGCTTGTTGCAGAGGCGTGAAAAAAGTATGTGAACAAATTTTGGAAGAAATTGAAACTATATTAACTCTGTAAGAGACAGTGTAGCCATACGGCAACAAAGTTTTTTAAGTTAAATTTTCGGCATTATTCGGTTCGTCACCATTACAAACCTTTGTAGAAAGGCGGCCACAATGTATTTTAAGTTGCCTCTCACCTCCAAAAGCGTCTCTGTCAATTTTCCCGCCTTCATTTCTGAGGTGCTTATGCGTGCAGTAGGTAGTGTTTGTGCAACGGTCCAAAACAGTAATAACTTATGTAAGTAATCTTTATACACATTATATTTTTGTAGTAGTGTAACAAAAGTGTGCTTTATCTTTCCTAACACAACTAATTGTCGGAAGCTCTAGTTTTATACACTTGATTTTGTCCGTGGCCATATGGCAACAAGGGTTGATCACGTATGTTATTTTCAGGGCATTGCAATGGATGAATTCCATGTAATATCTACGAAGTCTTTCTACCGAATTAAAAAACAAATAGCTGTTTTACCTCCACTTGCAAATGTTTCAGATGTTGAGGATTTATCTGAGTCGGAGGACAAACTTCTCGCTCCCGATTCTGATTTTGAATTGGCAAGTTTACCACCTGGATTTGAAGAATTATAAGCGAAACGGATCTCAGTAACTCAGAAACAGAAATTTATAACTATTCCGATTCTAAAAATAAAAATGTTGCTAAGGCACCTCCAGCGAAGAAAAGGAAAACCCAAAAACCTGTTTACAAATGGAGTAAAGCAGATCTAGTACCTCGTGATTTTCACCACAGGGAATTTAAAGATAATACTCCTGGGGTGCCACGGAGAGAGATCAGGGGTGCGGCGAGGCGCCCCTGATGTCTCTACTAAAAATCTAAATTTTTCATGAATACAAACATTTTATCGAATGGAAAATCACCCGCGTAGCCGGTCCGCGCTCTGGGTACGGATTGGGTGAGAGGCACAGGAGAGGGGATGCGGGAGTGGCGCCGCGATGGCAGCATCCTTCCTCACCCCGCCCGCTCCGAGTCAATACGGAATATTCTAGTGTTCGGGGAAGTCGCGTCGTCATAGTATCTCGCTAACGCTCCCTGCATAGACCAGTGCGTGAGTCTTGTTCTTATTGAAAAGACAGCTGAGCGTACTCACATTTTCTTAAAATTCATAGATTTTTGATAAACAAAACCAATAGTGCAAGTACTGCTGATCATGCATCGACAAGTGGCGGGCGAGGAAAGAAGCGGAAATGCCGCAAATACGAAGACAGCTACTTGGGTTTCGGCTTCACTTCGATAGAAGTCAACGATGAAGAGAGACCGCAGTGTGCTCTGTTCAAAAGTTCTGTCATCCGAGAGCATGAACCCAAGTAAGTTGAAGCAGCACCTTGAAAAAACGCATCCCAACATGGTCGACAAACCACGTGATTTTTTCAGTAGAAAATTGAAATATTTGCACCAACAAACAAATGTCTTCACTAAACTAGCGTCAGTGCCAAACAATGCCTTGCTGGCGTCATTCAAGGTGGCATATAGAGTAGCGAAGTGTAAAAAACCCCACACTATTGCCGAGGAAACTGGTTTTACCGGCTGGTGTGGACATCGTTAATATAATGATCTAAGAATCTGCGGGGAAACTGCTTTCGAAGATTCCTTTGTCGAACAACACCATCACCGAAGAATTCCGCACATGGCTCAGGATCTGAATCATCAATTGATAGAAAAAATGAAAGGAAGCGAATTTGGACTACAACTACATGAGGCCACGGATAGCAACAAGGATGCACATCTCATTTGCTATGTACGTTTCCTTGATGGTAGTACTATTGTTGAAGATCTTCTGTTCTGTAAAAGCATTACTGGAGGTGCAAAGGCTCAAGATCTGTTAGACATCCTTGACACGTTTATGACGGAAAATAATTTGGAGTGTACAATGTGCATCGGTGTGTGCACTGATGGTGCTCGATCAATGTCTGGTTGCTACGGAGGATTACAGGCGCTGATTCGCAGCAAAGCCCCTGATGCTCTGTGAACCCATTGCATCATCAACAGAGAAGCACTCGCATCGAAATCGCTGAGTCCGCCACTGAATCTCATCCTAGAATGTGTAGTAAATGTGGTAAACTACATAAAAACTAGGCCACTTTAAGCAAGATTTTTCAAAAAACTATGCGAGGATTTGGGAGCCGAGCACACGTCCCTTTTGTACTACTGTAGCTCGCGATGGCTCTCACGTGGCAATGTATTATCTCGTATGTTTGAACTGCGACAAGAAATTCACACTTTTCTGGAAGAAGATGATCATGTGAACGCCAAGAATTTCGCGGATGAAGACTTTCTGCTGAAACTGGCATACTTGTGTGACATTCGAAAAACGAAATGTCTTAAATCTGTCTCTACAGGGCCATAACATGCACATAATTAAGCTTGTAGAGAAGCTTTCATCATTCAGGAAAAAAACACAACTGTGGAAGAGAAAAATGAGTGATAATGGAGGCAAAGATTACTTTCCAATATTGCAACAGTACATGGCCCATAGTGGAGTTAAGGTTTCACATAACTTGCTGACCCTTTTCACAGAACACCTATCAGTTAACTGACTGGTTTGCAAAGGGGAGAAGTTTGCGTGGATCCAAGATCGATTCCCTGCTCAAGGTCCACAAGATTTTACTACGCAAGAAGAAAATCTAATTGCTTCTCGAGCGACAACAGCCTAAAAACAAAATACGCTTGTTCGGATTTGACGGAGTTTTTGGTATCAATCAAAAATGAGTATCCGATTCCAAGTGCAAAAGCTGTAAGGGTCCTCATTCCCTTTGCGACTTCATATCTGTGCGAAGCTGGATTTTCAACGGTTGCTGTTATAAAGAGCAAATATCGCTCGAAAATAAATGTGGAGAAAGAAATGAGAGTAGCTGTATCAAGC
The DNA here is from genome assembly GCA_940337035.1 of Agriotes lineatus. Classification (NCBI taxonomy): domain Eukaryota; kingdom Metazoa; phylum Arthropoda; class Insecta; order Coleoptera; family Elateridae; genus Agriotes; species Agriotes lineatus. The sequence continues at coordinate 120,916,478 of OW679199.1, forward strand.
CTTATTCCCCGATTCGAAAAATTGTGCAGTGAGCAGCAAGCTCGCCTGTCGCACTAAACACACACACCTCAAGAGTATGTGGAAGGTTTTTGTAATTATATTTGCATTTTCTTTGTATTTTCACCTGTTTTCCTACCAATAAATGTACGAGTACGAGTTGTATTAGTTTCTTCCTGGATTCTTCTTCATAGTCAAACAAATATGAAATATAGCTACCACAGATAGATATTACATGACTAGGGTGTCGTGAGAAATTTCAAATTTTTTAAGAGTGCCATGACTTGCAAAAGTTTGGGAACCCCTGCCCTACATAGTTATTACGATTACTGGGCTGCCAATACCAGGATACCACAAGTAGCTGATATTATGTCACTGAAACGTTTCAAACTCTCCGAAGACTCATACACTTCAATGACAATAGTCAATCTGAAGGAACGAAAGATGAACTTTGTACGATCTAACTGCCTAAAATGCCAAAATGAGAATGAATTTTCAGTAGACGAAATCATGGTGCCCTATAATCCTATAAACCCCACAAATGGGGATACAAGTTCTTCGCATTAGCTGGAATAACCAATGTCATGCGCAATATTCTTTAGATGACGTTGTAATGTGTAGCGTAGTCACTTTATACACGTGTAGTGTTAATTTGTACTAGTGCTCATTGGTTCTTCTGTGACAAGGCTTAAACATTTTATTGTGAACTAGAATTAATATGTCAAACATATTAAGAGATGCCGATTCAGATATCAAACGGCCTGCAAAAAGGAAAAGTCGGGAAAAAAAGTGAGGTTGTAAAACGTCAAAAAACTGCTGGCGAGCCCTATTTAAATTACAAGGGTGTTGAAGTACCCGCCAGAAGTTTAGGTGTAGACTGCAGGTATGTACTATTTTCACATAATTACTAACAAATAATAAACAGAACAAAAATACAGTCCGTAGCTATGGTACTTGGTATAACACACACAATAACGGACTATTTTTGCAGATGTAAACACCTAAAATGTTTTGAAAAAATTGAAGAAAAAATTCGCCAAAACAGTTTGCAGAAATTTAATTCGATACATTCTAAGGACGAACAAGATAGTCACATTGCTGGTCTTATATCATTCGCAAAGATAAAGCAAAGAAGACCCCGACGTAACCCCGATGATCTTCAAGAAGGAGATCCTATCTACGACCAGTCATTTGCTTTTACCTATAAGATTTGAATCAATCGTAAAGAGGAAGAGGTATGTCACACTGCTTTTCTGAGCCTCCATGGGATTACAAGAAGCAGACTCAGAAGAATTCAGGGTTCTATCGCGAATGATGGAGTTTCACCTTGCGACAAACGTGGGAAACAGACCTAATAAAACTCCAGATGCAATCACTAATCTTAAAAGGGATCACATAAGGTCTTTTAGGGCAAGGAAGTCCCATTATTCCAGGCGGGATAATCCTCAAACAGTATACTTACCTGAAGAATTGAGCATTGCAAAAATGCATACAATATTTCTGTTTTAGTTCGTTAATGTGCCATACTTGGTATATTACTACATTTTCGTCAATGACTTCAACATTAAGTTTGGTGTACCAAGGACTGACACGTGCTTCACATGTGAGTCTTATTTTAAAAATAGAAAGTGCCGAAAATGCTGGAGTAAAGAATCAGCTAAGGACTAAAAAGGAAGTTCATCTCAAAAAAGCCGAAAAATTTAGAGAGTTGAAGAGGCATTACACACGAGCGGCGCGAGCAGGTAATGTGATGGCATTGTCTTTTGACTTCCAGCAAAATCTCCCTTTACCCCATATAAGAACCGGCGATGTATTTTTTAAGAGTCGGTTATGGTATTATATGTTCGGGATCCATGATGTAGGCGATAATAGTGCGTCTATGTATGTATATACGGAAGATATTGCAAAAAAGGGGGCGAATGATGTAACATCTATGATTTTACATTATCTCAATAACAGAGACATAACAGACATCTAGTCATATTCAGTGACGGATGTGCGAGGCAAAACAAGAACCATGTGATGGTATACTTCCAATATATGCTGGTGCATGCTCTTAAACTGTTCGATAAGGTTACTCATATTTATCCCATAAGGAGGCACAGCTACCTCCCCAACGACCAAGACTTTGCCCTTATTGAAAAGAAAAAAAAGTGAATAACCCAGAAGTTCCAGCAGATTGGGATATATTAATAAAAGAAGCACGTGCAAATCCTTCTCCATTTAAAGTAGTAAATATGAATCAGGAGAACTTTTACGATAGTAAGACTGCATGCTCACCATATTTTTTGAAGACTCCCAGACCTAGTTTAACACTAAGCCAGGCACGCATAATTGAGATTTCCGTTGCAAATCCATATGTAAAAACAAGAAATACATATTCTGGTTTATGGACTCAGTGTACTGTCAGGAGTAAAAAGAAACTGGAGAATGCCTTAACTTTGCATCCACTATATCAGTCTCCGATTCCTATAAGTCGCGATCAACTCCAATATATTAAGGACTTAAGTGCATTTTTGAAAAAACCTTTAAGCCTTTTGTTTTATCAGAAATTTACTAATTTTCAAAATGACGCGATGGGACTGTTGATATTGATGATAACAGCGATGGATGCGATGAAGAAAAGTGATGATTAAGGCCCGAATTTCTAAGCATTTGCCTACTCAATTGTGGTACAGGCTGCTAAATAATTTTTATACTAAAATCCGTTTCGTAGGCCACTGATGATTTTATGCCGTATTTTATTGTGCCTAAACTCCCTATTCTGCACATTTAGTGCCTATTTTTAGCTTCAGTGCCTAACTGACTTATTTCGCGTTTTTACACCTATAATTTGGTTTTTACATTAATTTACTTTTTTTTTGTAAGACCATTTGACGGAGGAGTGGCTGCGGATACCTGTATTGGCTGCGATGCGCTTTATGATTGGTGAACGACCTGCTTGAGGTTCGTCTTTACTTTTTTGTTTAAAATATTTTTAGAAATATTTTTCACAAAATGTTTAACCCCAAATTTAAATGGAGAATATTTGTAGTTATTTATTTTTGGAAAATTACATCACCAGTTAAACAGGTAAATCATATTTCTATCCCCATCCTTTTAAATGTTTATCTTTTTAATCCCTACATTATCTCTGAATGCGGGTTGTTATTGTTACTGTAGGCCAGTTCTCCTTAGAAAAATACTTTAAGAAGTTCTTAGAATCAGCTGAGACTAAATTAAGACTGTATAAACGCGTCAGTAGCATAAACCAGCCTTTAACAATTTTACTAGTTTACTATGGTGGTCTGTACACTGTGCAGTTATTTTTTACAGTGATATTCAGTGGATGCTGGTAAATCTAAAAATGCCCAAGAACAAAGTAGTGTAAGTGTTACGTTGCGCCGTTTAGTGCAAGACAGAAAATGTTTTCTACCGATGGAAAAGTGGTTTATTGCCAGGACTGCGCGAAAGAGGTATGATTTTATAAAGTTTATACCCAAAAATACGTTATTAATTCAGTTTACGCATTCTAAATAGGTCAAATGTTCAAAGAAATATCATTTGGACAGCACATGAATACGGCCGTACATCAGTCTAATAGCAGTAAAAAGCGAAATGGCGTTTAAACTTTTTTTAGTCAACACCATTTTAATTCAGAAGTTAACAACTTTTCTCTTGATTTGTGCCAAGCGCTGTTAGCTGCCAATATACCCTGGTATAAATTAGAATTCAGTAAGTTTCGCAAATTTCTCGAAAAGTATACAAAAAGTTATGTACCTAACGAATCTACATTAAGAAAAAATTATCTACATATATTAGGTTACAAACAAAAAATCTATTTTATTCGTAAAGAAATCGGCACTAGCAATGTATGAGCTGCTGTAGATGCAACCACAGATAAGAATGGACGAGCAGTTGCAAATATGGTACATAGTTGGAAAATTAGATTCAGATGAACCTGGTTCCTCATATTTACTTTGTAGCAAACCTTTAGAAAGAACCAATAATGTTACCATATCTCGTTTTATCAACGACTCTTTTCGATTTCTGTGGCCTGAAGGCGGAAATGATGATATCTGGAAAAAAAATTGAAGTTTTTTATCCAAATATACTGCACTGCACATGCCTTGCACATGCCATGAGTCTAGTTGCAGAAACTGTCCATGAAAATTATTCCAATGTTAATGAAATTATTTCTAAGACAAAAAGTGTTTTTAAAGGCTCCTCTTTGAAGAGAAACGTATGCAGATATGTGTCCGAATATTCCACTACCGCCCGAACCTATACTTATAAGGTGGGAGACATGGATAGAAGCTGCGGTGTTTTACCACGAACATTTTGTAAAAATGTAATCGATAGCTTCGATTCTACTACTACAGATTGCATAAAGAAATCCCAAGAAGCATTTAAGGATTCTACTGTTAAAGCTGATTTAGCCTACATTGTTTCTAATTTTAAAATTATTTTACTGGCCATAAAAGACTTAGAAACATTTGGAGAACCTTTATGTACTAACATCAGCAGAATAGAAAAAATACAAAAACAATTGAAAGAAGCTCCAGGAAAAAATGCAGATAGTCTTCGAGAATCTCTTTTGAAAAAAAAATCAGGGTATTCAGAATTACCACAAATTAGTAAAATTTTGTCGGGCGATTCAACAATATTATCAAATAAAGTTAGAAGTTCGGATCTTCAAGTTTACAAGTATGCACCAATTACTTCCTGTGACGTAAGAGGTCATTTTCGGCATATAAACAAATTTTGTCAGACCAGAGAAGAAGTTTTACACCGGAAAATCTAGAAAGTGTTAGTTTGTTATGTTTAATTTGTAGGCGTTTGTAGGTATAGGCTTTACATTATTTTATATTCATAGTATAAGGAGCAATAAACATAATATGTCTATGTTAATATTATTTTTAAAGTATTTCAATAAAATAAATTATTAACGATGTTTGTAGGTATAGGCTTTACATAATTTTATATTCTTATTATAAGGAACAATAAACATACTATGTCTGTTAAAATTATTTTTAAAGTATTTCAATAAAATAAAATTATTACCGATCACATTTTTTTAAGCTGTTTTTAACATATTTTAGCCATTTGCTACTCATTTTTTTCTACATTTATTATTCTTTTGTGCCTAGTTAGCTGCCTACTTTGACAATTCGGTGCCTATTTAATGACTATAATCTATTTTTTTATGCCTATTTGCCTGTCTATTTTGAACTTTTTTAGTGCCTAGAAATCCGGACCTTAGTGATGATGGTGGAGGTCAGTGAATTAGTTATGTGTTGGATTAGCTTTAAGTTGATTATTAATCATAATGTAATTTTGTTCAATAAAATTGTTTATTGAATATTGGTGGTTTCGATTTATTTTTAACAAAAACGACCATGGTCAGGCGTTTTTTATTTTTTTTAAGTCAATTAACTATTCAATGAATGGAAATATTACTAAAAATTATTTATAAGTGCGCTAGTAATGTAATACATTAATTTTAAGCAAACAAAATTTTAATATGGCCACCCTTGAGTTTTTTTTTGTTTTTGTTTTCTGAACAATAGTAGTTCTATGACTATGGCTGTTTTTGATAAAAACTAGGGATGTCACGGATAGTGTTTTTTTTAAAAGCCGGATAACGGATATTCGGCCGAATTGACTTGCCGAATAACGGATATCCGGCCAGACACCTATTTTAAAAACAATTATAGCCGGATAGCTATGCGCCGGATACTAAAGCCGGATAATTGACCGAATAGTAGACGTCCTTGTGCGCTCCCCACCTTTTTCAGTTTCTAAACCGGTTTGATCATGCCAATCTCCGGAGTTAGCTATTTTTGAAGAAGAGTGAAGCTGTGTTCTGTGTTATTATGCTTGTGTTTAAAATTTGATGTCTATTTCATGCAAAATTAGATTCCCTATATGATAGAAGTGAACTACTGATGATTACCAAACATAACCTAAAAGTATCTATGTATTATAAATAATACTCAATTTGTTAGATAAATAAGAGCAATAATTATCAGTTAATAGTAACAACGGAATAACACAAAATGAGTAAAAGTCGAGTCTGGACATTTTTGAAATTATTTCAACCGACGAAACCAAAGCTGCTTGCTCCATTTGCAGCGATGTAATATCAAGAGGTGGAACAGGAAAACAAGCTTCAACAACTCCACTTTTTAATCACTTAAAATATAAACATGCCGAAGATATAAGAAACTTCAGGAAGAAAACAAAATGCCAGCGAAAGTGCTTCTCAGAAAATCGCAACAAAATAGTTATTAAAGATACAAGTGCAAAAAGGCATTCTTTATTGCACGAATAGGTCAAATTAGAATGCGAGCATTGGCGAGCATTCTAAGACCTATGAGTGCAATAAAGAGCCTTTTTGCAAGAGTGTCTTACAACGTTTTATCTACGAGCGTGAATAGAAAAGAATTTGTTCAAATAGATCCTGTCCTTTTCAATAAAAAGATAACTGTGATCTGTAGGTAAGGCGGCAATGACGAATACATTAGCAACCAAATTATCAACAAGTAGCCATTTGTTTTTCGATTACTCTTTTTCGATTTTTGTTAATTGAGTGGCAATGTACACGGGTGTTATCGACGATCCTCCAGAGGTAGCAGAGGCTGCACATGTGGCAGTTCTGTCTCTGCTGCCAGAAAAATCTAAGACTCAATATGAACTTGTCTATAACAAGTTTAAAAATTGATGACAAATCTTTCGTTGACATTTCTGTGCAATAACATTTTTATGGCACTAGTGCCATAAATGACAACTTTCACAACAGAAAATCGTGTAAAAAGTTGTCACTTTTTACATGATCGTAGATAAAAACAATTAACAATAACTGAAACTTTCAAACAATGTGGCAAATCGGCCAAGTGGGGTGCAAGTGATGCAAAATCGATTAAAATTACAAAAGCAATCGGAGAAATGATTGCTTTAGTTAGACAACCAGCCATTTTCGATGGTTGCAGACTTAGGTTTTGTTAACCTTTTAAATATAGTACAACCCAAGTATAATATACCTGGGAGGGTATATTTTTCAGAAACAGTTATACCTAAGTTGTATCAAAAATGCAGGGATATTATTTTTTCCCATATACAAGCTGCTACTATAATATCTTTGACATCTGATCTGTGGACATGCGAGATTACCAAGGAAAGTTTTATTAGCTGTACTGCCCATTGGGTAGACGAAGAATTTGTTCTTAAGCATGCCGTACTAAATATAAAACAATTTGTAGGAAGTCATACAGGGGAAAGCATTGGAATGATTTTAATAGAAATGTTGGCAGATTGGAAAATTGACCATAATAAAATTTTGCTATTAATAAGAGATAATGGGCCTAATATAAAAAAAGGTGCTAGAGAAGCTGGTTTTCAAAGTGAAGGTTGTTTTATTCACACCCTTCAGCTTGTAATACAAGATTCAATATTAACTCAGCGGGCAGTTACAGATATGATAGCTGTAAGTAGACGAATTGTAACGCATTTCAATCACTCTCCACAAGCATATTTTAAACTGCATAATATTCAGCAAGAAATTAAATTACCCAAACAAAAGTTAATACAGGACGTATCAACTCGATGGAGTTCGACATATTATATGCTTCAACGTTTATTTTCTCAAAAAATGGCAGTGCCTTTATACTTGAGTGATAATGACGCACTTACATCACCTACGCCAAATCAATGGAATCTAATGGAAACTGTTCTTAATTTACTACAACCATTTGAGGAAGTTACTAAGAACATAAGTTCGAATGAAGCATTATTAAGTGAAGTTATCTCAACCGTAGCTACCATCCATAGATTTTTAAGTACATCTAAAAATGATTTACTTTTTAGAGTGGGTTCAACTAAAGATATAATAATTGACAATTTAAGTGACAGATTTATAGAATTAAAATCCAATAAAAACTTCTTAGTTCCGACTTTTATAGACCCCAGATTCAACACAGCTTTTTTTAACAATATGGATGTAGATACAAATTCAATCATTAAGGAGATAGAAAAGCAAATAATGGAGGAAATAGAGTCCAATAAAAATGATGTTTTGGAGGTAAACACAGTTCCGGAAAATAACAAAGATGCCAGTAGCAAAGCGGACAATTTGCAATTAGCGGAAGTACGACAGTCAAAAGCAAAATTACGAAAATTAAATGCCTATAAATCTATATGGGACTGTTTCACTGAAATTGTAGTCTTCCAACAATAAAAGTGCAACTAGTAGTAGTACCCCAATAGATGAAATTAAAAAGGAACTAAGTACCTACAAAGACGAACCAATTATTAACAGAAAAGAATCGCCTTTTATCTGGTGGAAAAAAACCGAAAAAATTCCCTCTTCTTCAAAAAATTGCAAAAAGGTATTTGTCCTCCAGCTAGCAGTGTCTACAGTAAACGCCTATTCTCAGAGGCTGGAAACGTTTTCGAAGAAAAGAGAAACCGTCTCAAACCAGAAAAAGGTGAACAATTAATTTTTTTGCACCACAATTTAAGATTGTTTAACGTTAAATAGAAAACAATATTTCTACTTTTACTTATAGTTACCATTACCTTTATAAGAGTTCCGTTTCGTGTTTAAGCTTTGTTAAAGCATTTTTACTATTTATCGTTTATTTTTAGTTACAAGAGTTCATTTTCGTTTTCAAGCTTTTTGTAAACATGTAACAAACATACTTGTGCTTTTCCACATAATAAAAATGTCTATTATCTTATTTTAGTTATAAGAGTACCTTTATAAAAGTTTGTTGTCCTTTTGAAGTTTTTTAACATTTTATAGACTTGTGTTTTTCTTTACATGATAAAAAACGTCTAATACATTAACCTTGCTTCATTTTATAAATTTCTACAGTGGCTTTAGTAAATAATTAATATCCGACCGGATACAAGCTAAAATCCGGCCTTACCGGATATCCGGCAAAAGCGGCCGGATAGCCGAATAACCGGATACTATCCGTGACATTCCTAATAAAAACCCTTCAATTACTTTGTGCAAATCACTTGATAATGACATCGACGATGCAGTTTACTTTGATAATTATTTTTCAAGTTTACAACTGTATGAATACCTCCTAAGAACTATGAAGATTTATAGTTTAGGAACATTGAGATCTAACAGAATTGGTGATTGCCAGTTAGACAGAGATAAATATTTACTAAAAAGAGGTCGGGGTAGCTATGATTATAGATCTAACGGCACCGTAATTATTACTAAATGGGCCGATAATAAATGTGTTCTATCGGGAAGCACTTTATATGAAATTTTTCCTGAGAAAACCGTAAAACGATATAGCAAAAACAAGAAAAAAGTGGACATTCCATGTCCATCAATTATTACCCAATACAGTAAACATATGGGAGGGTAGATAAATCTAATTCATTAGTTAGTCTATATCGAGTAAACAAACACCGTTTTTCATTTTATTTTTATATACTCCATTTTTTTGGGAATCCTTAAGGGGAAAAGTGAACAAACACGAAAAAACATATAAGAATCCTTGCTTGAATTTCCAATGCGATTACCGGAAGTCAAAATTTAAAAAAATTATGGTCCAGATGACTAGGGAAGCTGCCGCCATCTGGGGAAAAATGGACAACAAAGAAAAAGATGAGATTAAGTAGGTATAGATAATCAACAAACGTCAATGTCAAGCAATTTATTGGAGGCTGGTCGTTTTTCTTCCAGTGAAAAAAGCTAAGTCTCTTGTTCGTTTTAATTGTTAATTGTTGATAACAAGGGCAGATTGTCCCTCAAAACGTTTTGTGATTTAATATTTTGGTAATTGTTTACAAAGCCCTGAAGTGCTAAAAACGCTTACTTTTGAGGTTTTATGGGGTGTGACTTATGTTTTCGGACTTCATGAATTCAATTCCAATGTCGGAAGGGTCGAAAAACTAACGGTTATACCACAAAAAAAATAAAATGTTGTCGCACTTTGAGATTAACAAAAATTAAGAAACACTTACTTGTAGAGATTTATCGAGTTTTGCTTATTAGTTCGGGCCTCGGCAATTCATTTTTGGCGATAAAATGGTTAAAAAGTCAACAGTTTTCCCACAAACAAAGAACATTTTATTTCCCACCTTTGAACCGCTTGTCAAAATGCAGAACGCAGTCGTAAATTCTTCGCGGCCGTAACCAGGACAACGAAGTAAATAATGTTTGATTACAAACAAATGGATCTTCCATTTGTCCTTGCATTTTTGTAATTTTTTGGCAATTTCTGCAAACCGAAGAAATTTTGTGGATTTTCTGGTGGATCATGCTCCGGGTGCGATGGGGTTGCATCGCTGAATATAAATTCATTTACCTACAACTGTCGCAAGATACACTACGAGGATCGTTCTACCCAGAAGAAAAAACGGCGTAAATTACAATGCTCCTTTACTAAATCTGCCAGAGCTGGAACTTTCTTTTGGAATAGCAAATTGTCGCTGGAAGATATCGGCTATTTCTGCGTCCTTTGGTGTTTGATCCGTTACCCACGACAAGAATTCATAAAACGAGAACTACAATGGTCTTCAAGAACCATTGTGGATTGGTCTTCGTTCTGCCGAGAAGTTTGCATTAATTGGGCAACAAACAACTCCCGGAAGATTGGTGGTCCCTGAACAGTCGTCGAGATCGACGAGGCTAAGTTTGGGAAAAGAAAATTCAACAGAGGTAGGCGAATTAAGGGTCAGTGGGTCTTTGGGGGATTCGAACGCGGCAGTAAGCGGGTATTTCTGGTACCGGTTCCACAGAGAGATGCTGATACCCTCCTAGAGGTTATCAAAGAGTGGATCCTGCCTGGCACTACTATAGTGTCTGATTGCTGGAAAGCATATAATACGTTGGGTCAGGAAGGTTTCACTAATCTCCGTGTGAATCATTCCCTGGAATACGTGAATACTGACGACCGCACAGTTCACACCCAGAACATTGAACGGACGTGGAGGGATGTTCGAGGTGGAATCACCCGTTATGGTCGATCTGCTCCTCATTTTGTCGGTTATCTGGCGGAATTTCTTTTCAAGCGAAACTTTGAAGCCACTGCTTTTTTTTTATAAATAATTATATGTACGAAGCGGGTTTCTATTTAAATGATTTTTAAATAAACAAGGTAGGTATCTATCTACTTTATAGGTAGTCTGTGGGTAAGAGCAGTGTATTTAGTTACATATAGGTTGGTAGTACTTGCAGATGACGCATTTCGATATTGTTATTAGTAGAGAAGTGATGGAAGTGAGGTTAAGGAGTGATTTGTGGAAAAACGATAAGTTTTTCGTGTCTTCCGACATCAGAAATAGATTTCTGAGGTCCAAAAAGTTTTTAAAAAAGTAATTTTTTAGCGCTTCGGGGCTTTGTAAACTGTTACCAGTTTAGCAAACGCGGAGAGAACTAAACGCGGAAGACCCGCAAGGAAGCAAGCAGAAGTTCCGAATAAAATCAAAGCACCAGTTTTACCTCGACCAGTGGAAGCAGTTAGAACTGACACTGTTGCACACTAGCCAGTCGTTGCAGAAACTGCTCCAAGGGATTTACAAGAATAATGTGCCAAAAATGTAATCTCAGATTATGTTTAGTTGATGGAAAGAATTGTTTTATTGATTTTGATACCAATAAATAATTGAGGATCTGAGAATGATAACTCGGTAAAAACCATTTTAGCGAAATTTGGTTTTTATCGGGTTTCAATTCTGTACCATTCAACGCATTGTTTAATATGAAAACTAGGTTTATCCGGTACCTAGTTTCGCTGCTAGATGTCGTTAATGTATATCCTCAATATTACTGAGAATGAAAACTAGGTATATCCTGGATATACCTACTTTTCATTCTCAACGAATTTGTTAATTTGTTAATGTGTGAGAAATATGGCACTAAATAATTCCGGTATTGATGATGTTCTAAGTGAAGAAATTGATGATAGTGACGCCGATCCTGATTATTGTGAGTTTGAAGATGTAGTTGTGAATAAAAAACACAGATTTTTAAAAACTTTGAAATGTAAAAACAACTTTCAACGTAAACATAACCTTCAATCAGAAGTAGGTAGTACAAGTTTTACTTGTAACAGTGAGTTCCAAATTATTCCTTCTGAACGCAGCAGTGAAAATGATAGTGATACTGAAACTTTACAACCCAAATCAAAGAAGCGGAAGAAAAATAAATTTACCTGGAAACAAGAAATACGAAAATCAAATCGAAATAGCGGTAAGCCATACATTTCATCCAGTGGCAAGAATGTCCCAGCGCGATTAAATTATGATTGCAAGTGTAAAAATAAGTGTACACAGAAATTGCCAGAAACTGTTAAGTTAAGCATATTAGAGAAATTCAATGACCTGGGGTCTAAGAATGTGCAAGACGCCTATATTTTTGGGCTCATATCAATCTCTAAGGTTGAAAGGTAGGAAATACTTTTCTTTTTGTAGTGAGGTACGTAATGACGGTATCTTTTTTGTTTGTAGGAGACGACCTGATTTAATGAAAAAGAGGTTGATGGACAAAGGTGAAAATCAAAACGCTTGTGATGCTGACCTAATTGCACAATCGAAAAGAAACACAAGTTTACACTATAAAGTAGGATTAATTTTATTACTTTATATTTTATTTTCTACAATATTTTGTTTGTTTTAGGTTGTAATAGACGGACAAGATCACTCTGTCTGTAAAATGGCTTTTTCTGGACTCCACGGTATAAAATTTGGACGAGTTGACCGTATAGCAAATGCAAAGAAAATAAATTCTACCCCTCCCTTAGATAAAAGGGGTACTTCGCAAAACTCGAGATCAAGAAAACTTCCTAACCATTTGGTAGAGCAAATAAAAACCCATATCAATTCATTTCCGGTCCGGATTTCCCATTATACAAGAAAGAAAAGTACAAAAAAATACCTATCTCCCGACTTAAGTATACGTAAAATGCACCAACTTTATGTAGAAAGATATGAACCTGAAATGTTTGCTTGTTTTAAAGAAGATAACAACACCAAGTTCAAAGTATCATATGAGTTTTATGCCAAAATTTTCAACACGAATTTTAATTTATCCTTTGGTAAACCTAAAACAGACGTTTGTAACATTTGTGATAAGTACAAAAACCAGATAGAAGCCAGCCAGGGAGAAGAAAAAGTTAAATTGAAAACATCTCATCAACTTCATTTGACAAAAGCTAATAAGTTTTATGAAGACTTGAAAAATGTATGCCAGAATGCTAAAACTGACGGACATATTGACGTGGTTATTTTCGATTATCAGCAGAACTTACCTGTGCCCATCTTGCCCATAGGAGAAGTATTCTACAAACGTCAGTTGTGGGTATATAATCAATGTTTTTATTCTGGGAAAAGTGGTCTATCGTCGATGTATATGTATGATGAGGCTATCGGAAAGAAAGGAGCCAATGAAACTGTTTCATTTCTGAAACACTACATCGATAATAATATCGACCCTTAAGTCACAACATTGTATATCTTTACTGACAACTGTATTGGACAAAACAAAAATTTGGTGATGGTTGAATTTTTGTCCATGTTAACAGCAACAGGAGAGTTTACCAAAATCATTCACAGGTTTCCAGAAAGAGGTCACTCTTTTCTACCTTGTGATCGTAAATTCGGTCTCATCGAGAAGGAAAAGAAAAAAATAACATATCTATACTTACCAGAAGAATGGATGTCCAAAGTTTTGCAGACTTCCAAAACATTCAAAGTGATCAACGTTCTACCAAAAATGATAAAAGATTACAGATCATATTTGCAAACATTTTTCAAGAAAACCTTCAAAAATTTTACCATAACGAAGTATAAAAGTTTTTCCTATGAGAAGAAAAGTTTAACAGTTTCTATGCACCACAATATTGAAAACGACCCGACAGTTCACTCTTTGTTTAAAGAGTCTGCCTCGTTGGAGACATTAAACTGGGAGAACGTCAAGCACCTGTATCAAAGTAAGCTTCCAATAAATCCTAAAAAACTGAAAAATCTGCAAGAACTTTCTGAATATGTACCCCAAGCATATCATGAATGGTACCGGTCTCTGAAGGAAAACAACGCGGAAGCAAGCGAAACAGAAGCAGAATCCGATGACGAAGACTAATAAATTTATTTTTTTCTGTCATGTTACCAATATATTATCTTTGTAGTTAAAAATTTGAATTAATAAAAAATAAAGATTATTTCATATTCTTTAAGTTTGTTGTCAAGATCTAACCCGAAATCTACATAACATAAAAAAAAAAACTTAATTTTTTAGTTTGGTATGAAAACTAGGTAAATCCATTTTTTCAAATCGGTTTTTTTTTTAACAAGAAGATATATATTACTGCCATTTGAATTAAAATAGTGGTAGAAGTACCAATTTAAATCAAAAAATAAACGAAAAGTCCCGAGTGACAAACTAAATAGAAAATAATAAGTTTTTTTGCTCTCCTGAAAAATTTGGTTTTTGGTTTTTACCTAGTTATCATTCTCAGATCCTCAATTATTACTTTGTTTGAAAATAAAATATTTTGGTTCTTATGAAAGTTTATATTTTGTTCCTGTATTGCTAAAAATAAAAATTTGCAAATATTAATGATTATTTTTTTCGTAGCGATCTGAACCAATCAGAAGGCTGGATTTAGTTAAGTTATCTTGTATAATTTCGATTATACAAAATCGATTATACTAGAGTAACTTCACTAGGCAACGCAATACATAACTTTTGTCAACTTGATGTTGTTTTCATGGAGATGGCTTTCAGCTAGATCAATACAAACAAATCGAGCTGCCAATAAAATATTTATTTGATCCTAATATTAAAATTTACTCAAAAAATAATCAAATCGAATACAATGCGTACTTCGAACAGGTTATACGTCTCAAACTTCCTGCACAATAACAAATCGTGTCAGTTTGACAGAATAATCCTCCCGCTGACGCGGTCGGACTATTTAAACTGTCAAACTGACACTCTTTTATTATTGTGCAACAAGTTATCGACATATAACCTGATAATATCGAAGTACTTATAGTATTACTTCTGATTATTCAACACTATAATGAACGAACCAATGAAAATTGTTCAATTTGTCAGAAACGGCCAATCAAAATTGATTGTCATTGAAAACACCTAATGTCACAGTGTTTTCACGCGAGCCCGATTGATTTTAATGGTTTCAATTTGGTGAGTAGCCTTTGACTGACATTTCACCAAAACGTCAAAGTCAAAGTTTGCAAATCAGCGTCGTTCTAAAAACTCATTAATCGTGTTGGAAGCTCCAGTATTGAATTAATAGTGGAAAACGTTAAAAATGT
Organism: Agriotes lineatus; assembly: GCA_940337035.1. NCBI lineage: Eukaryota > Metazoa > Arthropoda > Insecta > Coleoptera > Elateridae > Agriotes > Agriotes lineatus. The sequence continues at coordinate 120,931,760 of OW679199.1, forward strand.
GTGCTGTCGAACACGGTAAAAGTCATCTGCCCATATTGTTGAATAATCTTTCCAAATACCACTCAAGGCAAAATTTTTTGAGAATTTTCACCTTTTGTGGTATTACCCTTGATAATTATTGTTGTTTATAGATGTAACTACCGTTTGCTATTTGAAATTTGGTCACCACACCAATAAAAAAAATTCATCAATGTAGCCATTTGGCTACAAAATCAAATATTACTTCCTGTTGATGTCAAGTACATGATACGGTAATAAAGGTCATTCATCTATGTAGCGCAACGATTTACCTAAAGAATATAATTTTACCACCACCAATAACAGCGGTGACTTCTACAGGGTTAAGTAAAGTTTACAACACAGTATTATTATCCAAATATCACATCTGTAAGATGTCCACCACCTGCTTCTATGCATTGCTGCAAACTGCCTCGGAAATTTAACATAACATGCTGAAGTACATTTTCATTAGCATTTAATATTATTTCTTCCTCAATTAAGTTTTTCAGCTCTTGAAGTGTTTGAGGACATCTTTTGTAAACTTTAGACTTCAAATAGCCCCAAAGAAAAAAATCTGGAGTAGTTAAATCAGGCTATCTCGCCGGCCACGGAATGTCGCCAAACCTCGAAATCAAGTGACCAGGACTTTAGCGCGAATACTCGTTGATTAACAGGTCAATTAGCCATAGTAGGTGAAACGTTAAATATCAATGTACGAATAAATCGTTTTTTGACAAACGTCACATCAGTAATGTTTCCATAGCAAGCTATCAAAAACCATTCAATTCAATTGCTGCACCCTGCATATTGATATGTACAGCTTAAATATGTTAAAAGTGTTGTAGCCATTTAAAATTAATTCTAATAAGTACATTGATATCTACTTTTCTCGACCAATTTTTCTTCGTGCACGGTAGTTAATTGGTGTTAGGCTACAAGGTTGATGCATGTAGACAAAGGTGATATTAAACCTTACCGTGCTACATGAGCAAAAGTAAAATCAAATACTTATTATGTTCACGATTTTACCATTTTGGTTTCTAGTTTTCGTGCATATGCATTTTATTTATCAAAATGTGTTAGTTGATGGTAATATTGTTTAAAATTACTCAATTTTTGATGTGTCATTACACTGCTAAAACCAAGCCGAAAAGAAAATATTGAAAGTTCTAATCCCAATCAGCTCAAAATCATGACAATGGCACTTACCTGTTGTCCATTACTGTTTATCTAGTAATTGTTTATTAACTTCTCCGTTGCAGATATTTACATAATATAACATACACAATACCTAGAATATAGAGAAAACCAGCTTGTACTCTCAGACAAAAATTGAAAATTTGATACATCTGTTCCATATGCATATTTTTTTACAATCCCCTACAGATTGTAGTTACTTATTAAGCATATTATGTATTTCGGCTGGTACAACCACGTTTATGACCCAAGAAGTTCAGACGCCAATAGTAACTTGCGATTATATCAATCTGAAATGGGTGTGGTCAGATTACTCTTCCCCACAGACCAGTCTCATGGAAATGTCGAATGGTGGTGACCAGACCAGGTACCAATCCAAAGGACTGCAGAAAAAGTCTGCTTGCACATAGATTCAATTGCTTATTGCAAGCCTGATGCTCTTACCGACTTTGCCATCCGGTGCTGTACAGTGAAATAAGTTGGTGTACAGCATGGAAATAGCTTAAAACAACAGCTGCCATTGATATATTCAATAGAAATAAAATTTGTATTTAACAACATAATACTTGCAGCTGGAGGCAGAGCAACTTAAGCCTCCTTTAGACACCATTTCAATGGAAAATGCAAAAGAAGAGTATTGCGTCAAGTAAGAAAGATATTAGGATGAACAAATAAACCCCAATGTCCTAACAAAACAAAAATATCAGATTAAGAAGTACCTTCCAAATATAAAATTTGAGTTTTTAGAAGAGGTTAAATTGATATCCTACTATCGACAACTAGGCCCTTTGAAGGACGATGATGCAGCTCCATCATATTATCTTCTCCATGGCGTTTGTAATTCTGTAGTTGAACGAACTGTTCCTGGACCATGAAGTTTTAGGAGTGTTCAACTTCACAATCATGGTATCTTGGGGGCAGACTGACTGGCAGGCACATGGTTTAATTCCGAATTTATCTAGTTGCGTAGACAAGTTGAATAAATACTTTGGGAGTCTTATTGTGGCATTTGTTGAATGTAGATGACGTTTCAGGAGACAAGATGTAGTAGATGGTGTATGCAGGTTGTTCCAATAACATTGCAGATTTAGACGTCAGGATAATGCCGGTGTATTCACAGTATCATCGGCCATATTCTTGCTGTAACAAAATAGAAATTATTATTGTAACATATCGTATCAAATACATAATGTATGAAAGAAAACAAAATCAAATCAGTTCAACAGTTTTAGGAGAAAATGAAGACAGGAGACCAACGAGCAAACTTAAAACTTGAGAATAAACAATGTAAAATTGTAAGACTAAAAATTAAATTCTTAAAATTGCTGAAGGACTTTAGGTTACAAATATTACAGAGAGAGGAAGATCCATAGTCAGACAACTTTCCATCTATCACTAAATTAATGAAGAACAGGAAAGTACCCACTAAGGGAGAGGGAGAGCAACAAATTAAACAAAACAATAAGATTAAATTGATATCAAGTATACGTAGCAAGAAAAGGTAGAAACACATCAATGATGCCTACATACAAACAACAAATAGGTGTGATAAAATCATTTCTTCTTCTTCTTTCTCTTATTATAGGCCAGTGGCCTGTTTTAACCACAAAGTGGTTCTGTGAGCCCTCTTTGTCTTTAAGCACGCGTCACACTAGGCTGCTTACCAGCTGCTGCTGACCAGCGGCTGGCAGTAGCACCAGCAAGCAGCGACTGGCAACCCGGTCACACTGTCGGCTGCTACTCGCCAGTTTGTTATTCGATATTCAGCAAGCATTTCGTCTGTGGGTTCCCATAAAAAACAACTAATTAAGCGGTTGTTAAGGGAGAGTGTGAGAGAACTTTCTTTAGAAATGCTTAACCAGTTTAACTACAATCAGAGACGATGGTATGGTGGGTTAGGCCGTGGATACTAGGGGTGTTCGATATCACAAACTAAGTATCGAATAACGAATAAAATTAAATATCGAATATTATTCAATATATCGAAATTCGAATAACTATCGAATTATTCGAATAAATTAGTTATTCCAATAACTAATTTATTCGGATAACTAATTTATTCGAATAATTTGTTGCAATAACTTATTCGAATATACTGGTTATTCGAATAACTAACTAATTCCAATAACTAATTTATTGAAATAATTATTCAATTATTCGAAAATTATAAACTATTGCTCTACACCCTATTTTATTGGATTTTAGTTTTAGATAAATTATTGAACATTCACAAAACTAATGAACAAAACGAACGAAAAAATACATTTGTGAGCAATAAAAAGTAAGTCATATTTAAAAGTAGGACAATGTTAGAATAATAAAGGTCCTTTGAGAAAGTAGAAATGCAGAAAATAATTTACTGTTCACCTTCGAACACAAACGTAAACTGTAATTTTTTTAACAGAATTGGGCATTGATTTACTGCAATGATATTTTAAATTATCGCTAAAGGGGTATCCCCACATCCCCGATTTACGATTCTGACCAATAGGCAATATGTATCATTACTAGAATAAGTGGTTAAAAATCAATTAACAATTTCTAGAAATAGTAATCTTCTGTTTAACCTATTCTATCTGATATCTGATACAAGTTTTCTGACTTATGGTGATTAATGGCCATTTGCTAAATACAAATAGTAGTCATTAGGCAGGCATTTGTTTTGGTATTATTGTAAGGAAATTGAAAAGGACTAACAATACTAATGATTAATGATAACTGACAAGATCATCTAAAGAACTTTTCAAGCAATGATAATAAACAAAATAAATAATCAAGTACATGTAGGCACCCTAATACAAATCATTTATGTCATAGCCAGCTTGATAAAAAATGAAATTGCTCTGACATTTTAATTTTAAGTAATTAAAATGTTTACTGTTTGATATTTATAATGTGGCTTTGTATTCTAATAAGTTTTATTTGCATAAATAAGTATTTAATACAATAATTTTTTATTCGATATTAGCATAAATTTATTAACAATAAACTTATTCGAATTATCCAATAAATAATTCTTGGTATGAATTTATTCGAATAAAAATTTATTCAAATACATTTTTATCCGAATAATTACTTATTCGATAATTCCAATAAATTTATTCGAATAATTCTTTATTTGATAATTCGAATATCTTTTATTTTAATATCGTTATTCGATATATCGACTTATTCGATATATTATTCGAATTATCGATACAAATGCACAGACCTAGTGGATACAAAGAAGAGAAGAATTAGGAGCATTTTCAAGACTCTTTCAAGAGATGAAATGTTTTAAGAATGACGGCCCCTCAATTTCAAGAATTGTTGGATTTAGTTGAACCTTTAATTAAAAAATCTGGTGTGATCTTGTGATACACTCACAGAACGTCCTTTTACAGTGATCTTATAATTAGCCAAAAATTTGATTTTAAATTCTTAAGCATTTGTCAAACATTTTCAAAAATTACAAATTCTACAAAAACAGTACAAAATAGAGCATTAGTTGAAGAGATAAATTTTCTATAAAATTTTAAACTGAATTCAAAAATGTAATAATATACCGGGTGGCATTTTGGCACAATGCACCACGCTTCGATCAATGGAAGATATTCTAGCTCTCGGAATTATTTTCAAGGTGGATTAGGTATTACTGAAGCCATTAATTATCATATTTCCAAATTGGAATTAGAAATTGAAGAAACAGACTTAGCCAAAGGTTTAGTGAATCCAAAATATCGCACAGTAAGATACTGGTATGATTGCTGGAGAAAATTTCACCTTGGTCCACGTGCTGGTGTTGGCGTTTTGAAGGTACGTATTTATTAACCTACCCTAAATTTCTTCTCTTACTTATATTTTAATTGCAGAAATAAAAATAAGGCAAATATGAAAAATTAGGAATTACTATATAGAAGTTCAAGAAGACCCATTTAGCATTGTTATTGTAACACCTTTAATGAACAGGGTTCATCAGTTATCAACTGCAAGTGTTCAATAACGTTTATATTAACAGTTAGTACCGCAGGAGCTGTGCCTCTTATCATTATAATAACTAAGACACAGACTATGGTAGATTATACATCAGCATTTCTGCTTGTCCAAAAAAGTTGTTGGAAATATGCGTTCGGTGGAAAAGGTGCACCAAAATTATATATGACTTGACGATAGTGACGCAGAGGGGGGAGGGAGGGGGGGGTTGGGCTACATGCAGTATTTCCAAAGGCCAAACTGCTACTATGTAGTTTTCACATTGGACAAGCTGTATGGAGATGGGCTTTGGGAAAAAAAACATGGAATTTTGAAAGATGATCGTCTAGTCTTTTAAGACGGGGACCGCTGCACTTTTTCCTATAAGATGGCAGCACCATAGAAACAACACGGTATTTTAAAATCTGTTAGACGTCGTTCACAATTAAAATTAACCAATTATTTTCATATATATTGTTAGAAAACAACACGCTGAAGGGTGTGATCAAATTTCACCTGGATGCGAAGTCAAATAACAGAAATATTAAATAAATAAAATATAAATATTTGAATTTCGTTTTGATCCAAACTTGACATGTTAATAGCTTATTCCCTAGATAATGTTATTATAAAACTAATTGTGGAATATAAACCACATTGCTAGACAAATAAACCTAAACGACAGATTTTAGTGCTAGAATTGTGACACTGGAATACGCGTTCACCATAATAGCTGCCCTAAACTTGGGCAACTGTTTGATAGATGGCGCCGTCAACTGTTCTGTGACGTCACATGACATACCTGGTGATTTGTGAATTGCGATTTTGGTTATGTAAATGGAATCCAGTTTTAGCGGCAAAATTTTGCGCGTTTATCGCAAAATTTGAATTGAAAGCGGTAAAACTGAAATGCGTTTTGCTTATGATGAAGGAATGGGGACACAGTGCTACATAAAACTCATTATCCAGCTAGAAGTTTCGTATGGACATGCAGAGCACGATGGCGGGAAATTTAAACTTTGCAATGTATTGGCAAATGCCTGAATTTATTGATGAAGATAAAATATTGAAAAATACACCTTTGCTTATGAGCATCTTAACGAGACTCCTTTGGTTGCCACAAAACTCGACTCACCGCCTCGTTTTGGCAATCAAACTCGTATCGTGAAGATGCTCATATTCGAACTTGTATCGTTAATATCTATAACATACCATTAATGGAAAATAATAAGAGGCTTTATAGTCGCATTATAACGCAGAGAAAATAACAAAAACAGAGAGTATCTATTATTAAACTACTTTATTTTCAATACATCGTCGTTTTCGTCCTCTCTATTGAATAAAAATAGTAATTAATAATAAGTACATAAAAATGCTACAAATTTTAACATAAGCTATGAATTCTAAAAAAAAAAGGCTCATTCTATTTATGGTAGTTTCTGATGATAATACTTTCTAGATTACAAGAGTTTTTTAAAACTAAAACGTAAGAAAAAATATAAAAACGTAAGATTCACGTGAAAAAGAGTTTTTTTTAAGAAAAACATAAGAAAAGATTTAAAAAACATACGATCCATATAAAAATTAGTTTTTTAAAACTAAAACGTAAGAAAACATTTAAAAAAACGAAAGATCCATATGAAAAAAAGTTTTTTAAACTAAAATGTATGAAGAGATTTAAAAAACAAAAGGTGAACATGAAAAGCGTGTTTTAAGAAAAACCTAAGAATGAGTTTTTTTACAAGAAAAACGTAAGAAAAGATTTAAAAACATAAGATCCATATGAAAAGAGGGTTTTTAAAACTTAAACGTAAGAAAAGATTTAAACAACGGAAGATCCATATGAAAAAGCGTTTTTTAACTAAAATGTAAGAAAAGATTTAAAAAGGTTAATATGAAAAGCGAGTTTTTTTAAAGAAAAACCTAAGAATCACTTTTTTTACAAGAAAACGTAAGAAAAGATATGAACAAGTGAAAGATTGATATTAAAAGTATTTAAGCAAAGAATTAAAATAAAGATAAATATAAAAAGCGATGGACTTGTACGTAAGAAGGACTGTATTAAGAAGAAAATAGAAAGGGTTTTAAGTTAAAAAGAAAAAATAAGTAGGGAACGAACAACGAATCCGAAAAACAGAAGCACATCAGATATTTGGCCGAACAGTTCAATTCAAGAGAGAGAGAGAGCACTAGGCGCGGGTTAGAGGCAGTAAAAACGAACACGAGATTTGCGTGCGCGAGCGACAGAGAAAGAAATGCTCCTACGAGCGTTAGGTAGGTAGCGAGTTCGAAGCCAGTTCAAGGCAATTTTTTAAAAAATCCTTCAAAGTGCGTATGCACATACATAACCCGTGTCATCTCGAAAACTGAAATTGGGCGTCGCAGAAGCAAGGGCAACATGCACTTCCAACAATTTTCAAGATCGAGCGGACCACCCGCCGAAGTCCGAGAATAGCGAATGATGCGAGCGCAGCATGAAACATGAAACCAGCAAACACGCGGGGGCGGCTACAATGCGATAAGATAACAGCCATTCAACGACAAATCAGTTCTTGGAAATGCACGCAGTAGTAGCCTCTGTCTAAAACTTTAGTGCCCTCTCTTTGTTAGAAGCGTGAACGATACATCTGCTACCCAAATCAATTTATTAGTCCCCACTACTACGGTCCCGCTCTTAATAGTATATTATTATACAGGGTGAGTTTTTTTTCATTATCACTATAAAGATCTCGGAAACCGTGAAAGATAGAAGATTGGTTAAATGGAGAAAGAATTGCAGTTTTATGAGCTTATTCGAGATGTGCTTTTGTTTCTCTGAAAAAATCCAAGGCCTACTAGATACAAGCAAAACATTAAAATTACTTAATTTCTTAAAGTCGGTCTGGCGCCGTTATTATTGAAAATAGAAAAAAAAATAATAAGAATAAAAGTTTTAGCTATTTTTAGGGTGTTTATCTTACACTTATTAATTTCCTTCTATTTTAAAAAAATTTAACTTATGTTATAACTCAAAAACTATGAAAGCTAGAAGAAAACTAATAAGAGTAAGATAAATACCGTAAAAATAGCTAAAACTTTTATTCTTATTATTTTTTTCCTATTTTCAATAATAACGGCGCCAGACCGACTTTAAGAAATTAGGTAATTTTAACGTTTTGCTTGTATCTAGTAGGCCTTGGATTTTTTCAAAGAAACAAAAGCACATCTCGAATAAGCTCATAAAACTGCAATTCTTTCTCCATTTAACCAACCTTCTATCTTTCACGGTTTCCCAGATCCCTATAGTGATAATGAAAAAAAACTCACCCTGAATTTTGTGATTGCCTACAACCTATTGAATAATAAAAATAGAATTTTCTGATTGCTTGCAACTTGCAAACTAATGAATTATGAAAATAGAATTTTATGATTGGCTGCAAACTGTGAATTATGAATCATAATTTATGGCCATTATACAGGAGGAGTAGACAAATAGTAGATTATATTATAAGTGAGAGAAGTGCATCATTATTTGCGAGTGAGAATTTTGAATCACGAGTCCCCCAGCACGAGCGATACAATTTCTCACGAGCTTATAATGGCATTTCACTCACGTGTGATATACGACGTTTTATCTTACAGTAGCAATTATTGTGCCTAAATAGTTTCCGCAGTCAGAATATGTCGCGAAATAAATTTATAATTAGTCGCCTATGATTTGTGATATACGTTTGGCAGTACTGAAGTGTATTGTCAGTCTACATCAAATTTGAGGTTCGTAGGTTAGGTTTTGTTTGTTATTTGACACAGCTGACGCAAAACTTAACCTGAAAATTACAAATTTGACATAGCTTGACAGTGCTACCAACAATGCAGTAGTATAAATAATGAAAACTCACTTGTGAATAAAACTTCATTTTAGTCACTGAAAACAGTTGTATAATGTATGGTAATAGGCGCTACTGTAAGATAAAATATATTAATCGCTTCATCGGTGGTAACAGCAGATAATGCGTTTAAGATTGCTCTTGCTGATGTAGTTGCCAATAAATATCCTTACTGTAAATTATACCGGGTGTCTTAAAATGAATTACATCTAGTATGCTTTGAATTTCCCATAATGCAATCTAAAATTTTACTTGAAATTGGCAAGACTGTAAGTCTATGTCAAATTCGAGTTAAGTAGGTTAGGTTTTGCGCCAGTCTGTGTCAAAAGTGACGTTTTAAGAAGATGCAAAGCTTATGATGTTGTTGCGCTTGTTGATTTTTCATCCACCGTTATAGAGCAATATTACATCAAGCGGTTTCGAAATTTTGCAAATGGTTGTTGTGATAAACATCGACTTTTCCTTAAAGCACAAATTAAGAAAGCTGCATATTTCTCCAAAGAGGTGATAGTAAAGAATGGCCAATATTGCTTTAAAGTGCCAAGCGAAAAAACGTATGAACTGTATGACGCAGACCTCCAGATTGGTTATTGCTTTTGTGAAATTGGAAAACTATGAAGTTTGTGCACACATCAAGCCCCCTGCTTGGGGTTTATTCTTTTTTATATATAAATAAAACTACTGCTGATGACTGATATAACATGGCAGTACTAGCGCTAGGCGAAAAAGCTAACAAAAAATAATTTTATGCACCAATAACAAAAAACTCTAATAACAATAATAGGAATATGCACGACTTGCATGAAGAAGGTGCAGTTAATATGTCTCAATGCTCAGCCAATGGTGATGACAACTTGACTGTAGAAAAAAATGCAATTGAGACAGAAAATGCAGAAGGTGCTGATGATAGCACTTTCCTTAAACTAATTGAAATTTTAAAAACGAAACATCAAATGGGTCAAATCGGTTAATGCCTAAAACGCTTGGAAAAGTTAAAGCATAGAGGAAGCTGGTATACATATTTAAGTACTTTTGGAACCAATATCGCATTATTGTTAAGCTAATTTTCCTATTGTCCTGTAAAATATATAATTTTTTCTTTAGCACGATATAAATTAATAGCTAAAAATCTTTATATTTGCGAAAAAGTAGTTTGGCCATGTATCCATTTAAATTTTCATTGAAAACATTTGTTTAGAAGCGGTAAGTTGAAATTGGGTCAGTGTCATTGAATCTAGGGACTTTTTGACCTGTTTTTAATTATTTCTGTATTAAAAATTCATTCTTAGCGCCAACTCCTTCAGAGTTTGTAGCTATTTTATTTGTTTTAATTTTAATTTTTATACTATGACGTATTAAAAAGTATAACGATCTTTATAATGTAATTTGCTGGTTAATTAATTAATTTTTTCTTCTCCAATGTGGTGTTCCGGTTCCTTGAATTCCTTCGTTGTTCATTTCCACTCCCCAAGTACTGTTGGTTATTTTAAAGGTGAGCTTTTCTATTTCTGTTGTTACACTTTTTTACTTTTATTGCATCTTTAATTTTTAAACTTTTCAGTGATCAAAATGTCACTACTGATGATAAAGTAGTCAGAAAATGCATAAGTAGTGGACAACCAGCAGTCACCCGATAGAGTGATTGATTAATCAAATCCTACTGCTGCTGCGGCTGCAGCTGTATGTAGATCAGCATTGTCATGAAAAAGAATGCCTGATGTTGCAGACTAAATTGAAGATTACGCCACTATACAGTTTGTTACACAATAAAACGACATAAATCGAGAAAATGCAAGAATAGTGTGCCCCAACTACGTTACGGTGTCCTGTAACAAAGTTTGCCAGCTATACTCAGTGGGAGGAAAAGGTTCATTACAATAATAGTTAATTAGGGCAACGACCTGTTACCTTGAATGAAGATGTTAATTGCCTTGAAACAAACCAGCGCCCTACGTTGGACGCCAGTTTGTTAAAGGACATCATAACGTAGTTGGGGGCAAGCGATCCTTGTTTTTCCTGTTTTATGTCTTAAATGTCATTTTATCTTGTAACAAACTGTGTACCCCCATAATGTTGAATTTAGCCTGTAACAAATCTTTTAAGGGTTCCCAAAATAATGGTTTTTCCCGACGGCCATTTCCTTATGGACAAACACTGTCCGAGCTTTATTGGTTTATTCAATGATTGTTTTCCTGTCTCATTAATTTTCATTCACTAACGAACAATGCGCTACGCTTCTCGGTAAAGACCGTATTAGTGACAGCAGGAAATGCAGACTGGAATCCTAAGATCCAGTTCAAAAACTCCATGATATTAACATTATAAACATAGGTAGAAATTGACATTCAAATTCAACAAATTTTTAAGCTAATTTTCCTATTGTCCTGTAAAATATATAATTTTTTCTTTAGCATGATATAAATTAATAGCTAAAAATCTTTATATTTGCAAAAAAGTAGTTTGGCCATGCTTCCATTTAAATTTTCATTCATTTGTTTAGAAGCGGGAAGCTGAAATTGGGTCAGTGTCATTAAATCTAGGGACTTTTTAACCTGTTTTTAATTATTTCTGTATTAAAAATTCATTCTTAGCGCCAACTCCTTCAGAGTTTGTAGCTATTTTACTTGTTTCAATTTTAATTTTTATACTATGATGTATTAACTAGTATAACGACCTTTATAACGTAATTTGCAGGTTAATTAATTAATTTTTTCTTCTCCAATGTAGTGTTCTTTGTGAATTTGATTGCTACCTCGCCTTCAGCATTTCAACCTAACCTCAATTTTATTTTTAACCTACAAATGTAACACGTGCTTTTATTAACAGTAAGTTAATTTTCTTTACTATGTACAGATGTACACTATTGTTAACCATATGCCTCTGTAGATGTACATTTTGGGCTGAAGATGAAACCAGTCTGGTTTTGAAACATGTCGGCTTTTTAATAAATGTGAAGACTACCGAATTTTATTGCTTCGTACTAAGAAAAAACCTTTTATGTATAATTTTCTCAACATTTTCAATGACAACCTGTAGCTGTAGCTATAAGTATTTAATGAGAATTGATTGAAAAGAGCAGAAATTGTAAATACACCTTTAATATTATTTCCTCATTTCGTAGTTTCACACAGGAGTATAAAATTTATTACTGCGTTTTTCAACTTATGTAATATGTAACGAGTAAATCCCTTTATGAAACTACGAACATATTTTCCAAAGTGAAAAGAATCAATCAAATAATTAATATCTTTAGTACTACTAAACTACTCACCTAATGTAGTTGTTGATTTAGTACCCATCGTTGTCGTTTGCGAAAGCGTCGACGTATTGACACTGCTAGTAGTAGTGGTCGTGCTACTAACTGACGTCGTGCTGCTGTCGTAACTTGAATCCTTCACCAACTCACTACTTGCGTTGTAACTACTGTACTGATTCCCACTAGGCGTATTCCATAATTTGAGCTACTATTGAGTCCTGCTGTAACAGATCAATTACCGCATTGATCTACGCATATCCTGCGTTTGCTCCGTAAACTGATTGACTAGTTTGCTGGTGGTATTGATTGTTGGCCGGATAAGAATTCGCTTGACTAATAGCTGGGAATGCCGCTGCGTTAGAGTTTGAGTTCGTCTGGTATGAACTGACCGACGAATAGGGATTTTGATAGGTGTTACCAGCAGTGGGTGTGTTGTACGAAGGCGTGTTGTTGTTCACGAACTATTTGATGTTGTCTGCAAGAATCCCACAATTACATATCCCCCGATTTAAAGCTACACCATTCAATATTAATTATAGGATATTCAGTTTGCCAATCATCTGCGTAAGATGGTTCATTATAAAATATTACAAATCTGACAAAAGACTTGCCAGAAATTACTATTTTACAAATTCCCAACCCTCAGTCTCGTCATCGTATCATCATTATGAAGTTTACTGAAACTAATTCGAGTGCACAATGATTCTTGTAGTTTTCACAAAATTTATGCGATGAAAATAATTTTGAAAAATTTTGCTTAATAAACATGTTTCTTTCCCACACACTTGAAAACATTTAATAGCACACTACCTTAGATGGTGGTGGAACCCTCGCCCTCTGCGTTTTTTGTCCTAACTGGTTGGTGTTGAGTAGGCGTCGGAGTTTCCGTTGCGTTTGTGTAGTTGCTATTAACGATAGAGTAGTTGCTGCTGTTGTATGTGTTTGCAACCGGAGAAGTGCCATATTGCTGGGCAGAGTTGTATGGCTGCGAGCCCGTTGAGTTGCTGTTTACATATGGTTGTCCACTGCTGTACGGCTGGGACGGATGACCACTTCCATACTGCGCCGCTTTCATGTTTTCATTCAACTGCTGCGTCAGCTGAGTCAAGTACTGTGTCTGGGCAGCGTTCAAAGTGCCAACCATTGATGTCGGCATCTAGAAATAAAAAGCTCATTAAAATTGGAACATTTGAAAACAACGAAGGAACCAAGAAATAATGCCTCCATAAACTTTCTTGACCTAACTTTAATCAGACAAACTAATGGAAATATATTAACGAATTGGTTTCGAAAGAACATAAAGACAGATAGATATCTAAATTTTAACTCTGATACCTCAATTAAATACAAAAAAAGTGTAATTAACAGCTTGGTCGACCGAGCTATCAAACTATCTTCACAACAATTTCATAAAAAAAACCTAGAAATCATTACTAACATTTTAATATTAAATGAATATCCAATATATATTATTAAAAAACAAATTAAATATCGAATCAATACAATTAACAATTACAATAAATTTAATCAATCAATAGACCTACAACCCAATTGTTTGGGTAAAGAATTTAATATTTCTAGCATTGTAAACCAAAAAAAAATATATTTCCATTAACTATATCCCTAAACTTTCTGAAAAAATTGAAAAAGAACTAAATAAACACAATATCATAACAGCATTTAACAACCACAATACATTAGGTAAAAAAATTTTTCACAAACTTAAAGGGTAGGACTGAAAATAATATTCAATCAAATATGGTTTATCAAATTGACTGTAATAACTGCAACTCTTTGTACATAGGATAAACAAAACAACTATTAAAACGTAGAATTAATGAACATAAATATTCAGTTAAAATTAATAATTTATCCCCATTTACTCAAAAAACTGCACTGACAGACCATGCCAATAATTCGTTACATAAATTCAAATTTAATACACCTACGGCCGGTTGCAGAAAGCAATGTTAAGTCTGGTGTTAGCTAACGTCGCGTCAAAGTGAACAAAATCGCATCAAATTTTGTTTACTAATGTATTAGTTACCATAAGCATTTGAGATTTGATTCGTTTTTGTTCACTTTGACGTCGCGTTAGCTAACACCAGACTTAACGTTGCTTTCTGCAACCGGCCCCTAAGATCCTACATAAAGAGTAATTTAAAAAAACGTCTATGCTTGGAAATGATTGAAATACAAAAAAGCCCCAATGCTACAAATTATTTAATATCACCGATATTGATAACCTCAGTTCTATATATCATAATTTGTTTAAATAACATTTTGTCTTAATTAAATTTAATATTTTACATTCATATTCATTGTTATTAAATTTAAAACTAAGTAAATCAAATTTTAACTTAATACGTCTCTGCTCATGTCACCTGTATGTTCCGAATTTTCTACCTTTGTGCATGCATTGATAACGTAAATATGTGAACGACCTTGCAAGCTTCCTTTATCTGTAATAATTTGAACTCTGCCTTCATAAGAGCTCGTTTTCTGTGTCTTTTTATTAATTAAACCTTAATATGGATTGCACTTAATAATGACGGTGTTTTATTAATTAAGTTTTTAACCTACACACTTTGAAAAATGTCGTGAAAGAATTAAATTAATCATGTAAGTACACATACTTGAGGAAAAATGTATTGTAATAATAATAATAATAATAATCTTTATTAGCATTAAGCTACATAATTTAAACAGTCAAATTTCCCTTAAAATATAAATAACAAACATATTAATAATAATAATAATATAGATAATCCAAATAATATAAATAATCGAAAATAATAAACAAAACCATATAATAGAATAATCAAAACTATAAGTATATAAAAAAAGAAATTAAGATTAAATGTCAATATTATCTATAACATGCTTTGCGCAATTGCTTTTAAATGTTCTTATACTATCACACCTTTTTACATAATCAGGTAGGGAATTATACATTATTAGGCCTTTGTAAAAAATGTTATTCTGCATAGAAGTAATTTTTACTGTTCTTATGTAAAAATTGTTTTGGGATCTAGTGTTGTGTTCATGTATCTCCTTAACAAAGGTAAGCTCCTCTAACAAATGCCCAGGAAGCAAACCATTT
>OW679199.1:120947232-121083901 GCA_940337035.1 Agriotes lineatus
TGTCAACTTTACTGAAAACAACCTTAGTCGCAAGGTTGCGTTCGCAAAATACGAAGCATTGTATTATTTGGCGATTATTCTGATTACGCTTACGCTTATGATTTAAACTGCTTAATTTATTTTCAGTAGATGCGCGCTGCCGTGTGGTATCATTAATTGTTGGTCTCTCACGATCCTTAGGGATCTTATAGGTTTGATAGACAATTGCAATTCTTTGGACTTTAATGTTTCAGTTTGATTTGGGCCATTCCACCACTTGATTTCTTGAGATATTTTAATACTTAAAATTTGATTTTGGACTTTTGCAATTTGAATTTTGGCATGATGGAAAATCTCTTGGCGAATGGTGTGGAGATGCTACATCAAGTAATGAGGATGTCTGACTAAGGATGATGACTCTGTTATTCCCAGTCTTTTACCATGTCGTGCCACGCAAATGCAATAGGACATGAGATTAGAGCACGGATTGTGAACCACGCACTCTTGTACTGGAAGAGGTTTCAGGTTGCAAGTTTCGACCAGCATGGGGACAACTACCTCAGCAGTGATGTGTACTGGGCCGATATGTCTCGGGGGAGAAAGTCAACAGTTTACACATTTTGGACTTTCTTACCACGTAGTGCAACGAAACGACTGCCATTCTGAAGGCTCATAAAACCGTGCAAAATATGGGTACTCTACCAGTTATAAATAAAATTCATATATTATAGCTGTGACTTCCACGTTAGGTAAAATTTAAAAAATACAGATATCTGGCTATATACCGAGTTTTTCACCTAGGTGCGAACATAGGGAAATAGCATGAGAAATCCTATATATGCAGATACTGCTTGCCGCTTGAATTGATAGTGGTATCAATCGAAACACAAAAAAATTGCGCTTAATTTGATACTACTTTACTGGAATTTGTTGCTTGTTCAAGATAGAAATAGCTTAAAAACTGTAATAAATATTTTGCATTTTATTCACAAAAAACAGACCAGCCATGATCAAATTTGTTTATGCCAAAATAAATGTCATTTTCTGTGAGTTACCACTTCACATATTTAACTAATTAGTATGAATAATAATGTTAAATATTCTAATTAAGAGAGGGTATTGATTATCAAAACATTTTACAGGGCGTCAGTTTAAGTACAGTTCGTGATTTATTCCCGGTTAAATTTAATAACCGACCTATTCCATCTGTATCAACGACTCACAAGTTGAAAATTGAAACTACAACCACATTTATAGCAAGTACTCAAAAAGTTCTCCATTCTGCTGTAAACAATAATCCAATCTGTTATAAAATGTCTGCCTTACATTAGCCAACTATCTATCTGTGATTAGCCTACACTCCGCAACGATTGCTTCCCACAGAGAGTCAAAATGTCGGGGGCGTTTTCTGTAAATTTTGTTTTTAAAATTACCTCACAAAAAGATGTCGCATGGTGCCAAATCAGGAGATCTTGGTGGCCAGTTGATAGTGCCACCGCGACCAATCCAGCAATTAGGAAAGTTATCACATATACATTCCTTCACATTCAAACCATAATGCGCTGGACAGCCATCATGCTGAAACCAAATCTCCTAATTTTCACGTGCAATTTCTCCTAATGCAGGGCCAATCTGATTAAAAGTTCTAAATAAGAATCCAAATTTCAATTTCCAACTATTTCAAACAGTCTTATTGTTGAAAATACCAGCTCAAATATTAATTTTCTGCGGAAACTGCGTTCTTGTGTGAAGATCCGTCCAATTATTTTCTTGGGACCAGTATCGAGTGTTCTGCGTATTCGGTTCATTATTAAGTATGAACGTACATTCATCTGTAAAACAGATTGACCGCAAATGGTTCCTGTCTTCGTGTGAGCGTTCCTGCATGACTTCGCAGAATACACGCCTGCTTTCTTCACCGACTCGCACCGCATAACTCTTGATGGCACTGAGGTTTGTAGGGATAATAACCATGCTTCTTCAGAACTTAATGTACTGACAGTGTCGATACGTTGCACTATCGAGCAATACATCTTATGCTGGTTGTTTGATTAGCACTAATCAACCACAAAACTCTTTCTTCCAGCTCATCGTTGGTTCTTCTATTCCGTTTGCCTGTACTGTTAATGTCTCGATTTAATATTTGTTTAAACTGCAATATTAAAACTACCTTTTGGATCACCTGCTGCTACACTTGCTGTAGTTTCAATTTTTTACAAACTTTAACCGGAAATAAATCACGAACTGTGAGTAAGCTGACGCCACTGTAAAATGTTTGTATAATAAATACCCTATCTTCATTAGAATATTCAACATTATTATTCATCACAATTCGTTAAAACCCCTCACCAAACAAATTGTTAACAACTGCTAAATACGTATTTCGACATCCAAGCTGTCATCAGTAGCTACGAAAAACTTACACAGCAAAATGGCAACGACTTTACAGCTATTTATATTCTCTGACCCGGAGAACGTGGCCGAGGGCCAATTAACATGGCCGAAGGTCAATTTAACTTCAATAAATCATACAAGATGGAGGAAGGTATAAGTCCACCATCTTTGTTCAAAAGTTTATTATCTCGGTTCTTAAAAATGGCCAAGCTTTCAAAAGAATTTAGTTGCTTTGTTGAAGTTGAAGCCTTTACGATTTTTAGGTCATCCTCCTTTATACTATGACCCGTTTCGTAAATATGTTGGGCAATACTCGATTTTTCGAATCTGTTGAATCTAAAATGAGCTAAATGCTCTTTCAACCTAGTACCAAAATTACGACGTGTTTGCCCAATATATTTAGAATCACAATGGGAACATTTAATTTTGTAAATTCCAGATCTCTCTAAAGTCCTCAGTTTGTCTTTTGATTTCTCAACAAATTTCTAATATTGTTGTTTGAACCATACACAACTTTATAGCCCGATTCTTTAAAAATGTTTGCTAGGCCCTTTGTAGCCGGGTGAAATGGAATTTAGATGTACTTGAGTCCTTCACTTCTAAGACTGACGGCTGTCGATAATTTTGGAAGAGAAACCATTGTACACAGCGATGCTTTTTATAGTCTGTAGTTTAGTGGTATATCCATCTTTGTTTAAAGGAAAGGTTAACAGTCCATGCACTAAGAAATTTAGAGCAGACATTTTGTGTTGATAACAATGATTTGAATCCGCTAAAATGAATCTGTTTACATTGGTTTCTTTTCTGTAAACATCGAATTCCAACTTATTTTAATCTCTTATTACTAAGGTATCCAGAAATGGTAGTTTTCCTTAGTTTTCATTTCATATATGAATTTTATGCTAGGAAATTTGGAATTTAACTGATTCAAAAAATTATCAATACTACATTTAGATAAATCAAAAACAGTCGTCCACATACCTAAACCAAATCCTTGGAAAATACTGTGTTATTCTTAAATTCAGTTTCGAATTTTGACATAAAAAGGTTGGCAACGAAAGGTGAAAGGATGTTTCCCATTGCTGTTCCTTCGTGCTGTTCATAGAATTTTCCATCTATTTGAAAGCAATTCTGGGACATGCAATGTGTAGTTAATCTAACTCGTCAATTTTGTTTGAATCCAAATTATTATCCGTAAGTAATTCCCGCAGATATGTCATAATTTGTGGGACTGGTACGCTTGGAAACAAAGAACATATATCAAATGCAACTAGAATCTTGCTTTCACCAAGTTCGAAATCTTTATATTTATAAACTCCAACGAGTTTTCGGCCGAAAAATTATTTTCAAGTTTTGGCAAGTTTCTAAATTCATTTGTTAACCGTTTTTCCTGACTTATGTATCTTAGGTAAACAATACATTTTTGGTATTTCTAGATTAGAAGGAGTCAGCTTATATCTAAGAGCTGGAGTAATAAGTGTGGGACAGGACCTTATCACATCCTGTGTGAAGAGAATTGCCTGGATGCTGAATCGGGATTCCGTTACTTGCGCTGATTCTGTCCCTAACGTTTTTGAGCACAAGGGTGAGACTGCACCCTTGTTTTAAGACAATGTAGTCAGATCACTCAAACGGACGGTAATTATTGGTGACTACCTTGAAGCGCAGCATCACGCTTGATAAGTTTAGGCTTGGAAGGGTAGCACCGATGTGAATGAATCATGGAAGGGTAGCACCGATGTGAATGAATCAAACATTAAATGTCGATTGTTTTATTACAAAAACAAAGTTCTATTTATACAAACATAATTGCATAGTTACTACTATTTCAAAGTGCAAAGTATATTTACTGCGACGATATAACATTTCATAACATATGTCAGCGTTAAGCCAGTTTATTTCCGCTTATATCTGCAATTATGTTGCACTGAACTCTGATTCTAGGTCGTGCATTTAAACTTCGTGCATATGAAATCAGAATTATATTTTAAACCTATGAACTGGATTTCGTAAATTTTAGAACTGAAATTTAGATTCAACACTGTGTTTTAACAATCATGCCTCTTAGGGGAGACTTTTTTATTGCTTTTTAGGGTCCATTGTTAAGCAATGTACCTACCTATGAAAATAGTCCTGTTTATCTAAAATAACAATCGTATTACCTTTGCCAACTTTTAGATAAAAACATCCCTTGTTGCGCAATTCCTTAATAAGTTCATGGTCTTTTTAATCGATTCAGTGGTTTCACCTTTTCTAACTTTCAGGTTTTCCGAAATTTTAATTTTGCAAGCTCTTCTAATGAATTCTGTTCGTCTAAAGTGGCAATTGATTGTGATTTGGTCACGAGCATATCGTTTCCATTTTGCTGTGTAAGTTTTTTGTAGCTACTGATGATGACAGCTTGGCTGTCGAAATACGTATTTAGCAGTTGTTAAATATTTGTGAGGTGAGGGGTTTAACGAATTGTGATATTTTCAAACCACAGGCCCCAGCAGTGCTTTATTATTATTAATAGTAATTAGTTAAATAAGCGAATTGATAACTGACAGAAAATAAAATTTATTTTATCATAAGCAAATTTGATCATGGCTGGTCTGTCTTTTGTGAATAAAATGCAAACAATTTATTACAGTTTTTAAGCTATTTCCATATTAACCAAGCAACTAATTCAAGTAATTACAAAGAAAAAGAATAAATTATAACCACCAGTTTGACTCCCAAGTTTTTAGAAGGTCCACTCCATTTTTCGAAATGATAACCTTAGAAGTCTCGATTCCATCGTTGCAGTAGAGCTGAAATCTATTTTCATGTATGAAAAGCATGTTATAGGAAATATTGATTCGCTTCATGCATGACTCCCACGAACTATTGTTTGATATCATTCAGTGTGACAGATCATCGATACATTTACGCGTCTTGTGTTTGTTTTTATTTTCTATATTCAGTGCTCCAAGAAAGAGCTAACGGAATGTCAAGCGGATAACGCTCGGGTTTTAGATATTGAATTACCGAATTCTGACAGTTTTCTGGCACGTTTGCGTTAAAAAAATAAATACCAGTACTGTAGTTCCAACTGAAGTGGCCAAATTTATATAAAATGGGTAAACAACATATCTTAATCATCATGAGGCTCTTTTAAATATGGAGAACATAAAACAATGAAATAATCATCAGGGTGAATATTGTAATTATATTACAACGAGCAAACAAAGATTACAGGGTAAAATATGGAGTTGTGAAAATATACTGAATTATGCGAAGATTTATCTCGCTATTCGAGCCACGACAAGGGAGCACAAAAAATTTATTAAACATTTATAGCTGTTAAATTTTCGTAAATATTTTGACGGGAAATTATGACGTCAGTCAGAATTAATTAAAATTGCAAGAACGGGATTTAGAAGCTCAACCTTTCCTTATAAAAAGGCCACTGCAAGTGGAAGGCGGATATCAAAGTAACAAACGGATTGCTGTATACGTACTTAACTAAATAAAAAGCGGAGAAAATAAAGAGCTTCGAATTTTCTGTAGAAGAAATCAACTTCGACTACGGCCACAGAAGTAAAAGCGATTTTCGTCGACAGCTTTTACTATAAAAGAACTGGAAAATCTAGTTAGCTTTGATAAGATCCTACTCAGTTACAAAGGCTGTGAATTTAGGTAATTTATTTTCCCAAACGCGCCCATTTAAATTCACAATTTCATTCAGGGAGGCTTAGCGGTGTAATTAGTATACCGCGTGATAAGAAAAGCGTTCAACAAAAGCACTGTGTTATGGAAAGTCTGCAAGTTTAACAATGGCCTTAGAAACATACAGCGTACCCCAATGTGGCTACTATTTCACTAAAGTAAATTTTAGCAACCACTACAGGTCCTAATAAATTTGAGAGCTATAAATTTGCAAATAAAAGCGAGCAAGGTCCAACTAGCGAATTACGAATTTAACTGCTGAAGTATAGTCGTTTTAGAACTAGACGAGACACTAGATTTATACTGGCAGTACTTATTTGTTGGCAGCACATTAGTTTGTAATTTTAAATGTTCAAAAGTTTTCATCTTGCATGGAGGGAAATTTAAAATGCATCAATGCAGGTAAAAAACATTCGTCATTGCTGAGAGAAACTTATGTCAGTCAAAATAAAGTTTAATTTAAATCAAAGTGATTTAATAAAATTAATAAAAACAGACGCCGCTAGAAGACGCTTTCAAATATTTCAAAGTAAGGTCACTATATCAATAAGGTACCGCCATTCCATTCCTCGCTTGAGAATGTGAGAAAATTGTGAGATAAGGATAACAAATACAAATTTTCCAAGTGCAATAGGGAAGACGCTAGTTTTTGGGGATTTTCTTTTTGGTGTAATGGCACCTGTAAAGTGAGGAATCTGTTAGGTTATGTGTTTTTATCCCCAGTTGGAGAAAATTGTGCGACAAGGATAGATATAAAAAATCACTAATGGCGGTACCTTATTGATATAGTGACCTTATTTCAAAGGGACAGGTAATTGCGAAATAATTTTGAAGTTGGAAACATATTTTCCGTGAGTAATGGAGCGTATTATTGTTAATACCCCGACTAATTTTTAGATTTCGATCGGTACTGTTCGTAAATATTTAACATACAATGTTCAGACTATAGAAAAACTTTCAACAGAGCCAAGCAATAACTATTTGGATAATAGATTTTCGAAATTCCGACTGGGCTGAAAAATTCGCGAATGCCAGGAAAAAAACGAGCCTTTCACTCTTCACAGTTCATTAGACCATGCTAGATTGAATTTGGAATACACAGAGACTACACAAAACTTTACAAATATATAAAAATATTCCAAAAAACACATGATTGATTCAAAATTTCCCTTGGCATGCAAACTCGAATTCTTTAAAAAATATTTGGAATATGCTGATGGCGAGGAAGACGTGACTTTTATTGAGATTGAAATCATGCAGGATTTTGGTGGTTTCCTATCGGGGTATGACCTTCTTTTAGACTCCAAAATTGAACATCGAGATTAGTACAAAAATATGAACAGCGACATTTTTCAAGAGTGGGTAGAAAATCAGATGGTGTCTACTCTAACTAGCATTGGGGGTAAATGTGTTATCGTTATGGATAATGCTCCTCATCACTAAGTGTTGTTAGGGAAGAGACCAACTATTAATTCCAATTAAAACACTCCACGTCGGTTGCATAAAAATAAAATTAATTTTAATGGAAACAGTTAAAAACAAGCTAAATATTGACGAGCATTTAATGCAAAACTAAATCAACCGTTGTATTTACAACCCCATTGCACTTATATGGACATTCTGTAAAAAACAACATAATACGTTTATAATCTTCTTTTTCTGTTTATAGACGATTCGGCTGTTTTTGTCCGATGTTGACTGTCACTTGTCGCGCCATCTTTTGGGCGGCCATCTTGGGGGTCTTGTGTCATGGGGTTTTCCGTTGCGAGCTATTTTGGTTAATCTGGTGTCTGCCATTCTGGTTACGTGTTCGTTCCATTCACGTCTCCGTTCTCTCGCCTACCGTACCACATCTTCAACTTTACATTTTTCTCTTATGTCGATGTTTCGTTTGTTTTTTCAATAGTGTATATCCGGCAATAACTCATAGTGTCTTCTTTTCAGTTGATCTCATTTGTCTTTTGGTTACTGCATTATCGGCTGTGGCTTCGGCCCCATAGGTCATGATTGACCTTACAAATGTTTTATACAGGGAGTTTATTATAACCCGCAATATGTGTAAATGCGTTTATTTTAAGAAGCAATATGGAAACATTACTGAGTATGTAAAAAGATAATAAATTGTACGGGGACAGGAATTCTATTGATCAAATAGTATAAAGACTTCAGTTTACTGCAAGTATGTGGGTTATTACATGTCCTGTTGTTCTTTCTGATGCTTCTTTTTCAATAAAATTACGGTTCATATATTGCATTTTAAAATAAACGCATTTACACATGGCGTGGCGTACCCTTAGAAACCAATAGTAACAATCAAGTCCTTATGGAAACGGAAATGCCTCATTACGCGTTATAATAAACTCACTGTATATTCTGGATTCACACTCTATGTTTAAGTGTTTGTTTGTCCAGATAACATGTTTTAAGTGTCCAGATATGTTAATAATGTCAGATCCAAATTCAAACGAAAAAATCAGAAAGGTTTGGGAGGAAGTCTTGAGTAAATACGATGCTGATAAGTGGAGAAACTGCGTTAAATACTATGGATCTCCTATCAGCAAAGATTGGGTGAAATATATGTGAAGATATTGTGTGGCTGATGGTCCTCCTGTGATAATTTCGTTAACACATTCGTCCGATTCTAATGAATATAATGAATATAATATCTTTAATAAACAGACCTAACAGAATTGCTAGTTCCATGCTATAACTTTACAGGCGGAACGGAAAAACCCATAGACTTTATTTCGCGAACTTATTTCCCGTCGGAAAGTGTTATTCTATACTTGACAAGGAAGCATTAACCTTATATTATGCTCTAAGAAAATTTTAAAATGATTTATTAAGTCAAAAACTATTTTTAAACGCACCATCGAGGTAAAAATAAGGGGATTCTGCAAACAGTAGCGAGTAGGCTACAGCGGTGGGAAATTTTCTTGTCGGGTTTCAATTATAAGACTGAACAAAAAAAAGGGTCTAAAAACATGGCAGCAGATAGATTTTCAAGTTTATCTTTGCAAAACACGGATTGTAACGCCCCGTAGTATTTTGACGTTGCTTGTGAAGTGCGCTTAGAATTTTGCTTCTGCATCTCTAAAATAAATAGCCACGCTCGCATGTCTTTCTTTTCGAATGTCGCTGCGAGGGAATTTTATTTTCCAAATGCGCAACCTTGGCGATAAGTGCGTTGCTCGAATTTTAGAATTCAAGCGTCGTCCTTCTCACGCCAGCTTTGGTTGAAGTAAGCCGATGCGGGGAATCGCTCGTGACTCATGTTTCCCCAAAGTAGGCCGTGCATTTTAGCGATGCTAATTGTTTTTGTAGACAAGCGCTTGAGCAAGTTTAAATAAGCGAGCTGCACGCGTCTCTAAGGTCCGCTTGTAATCGTAAGGTAAACTCTTAAGAACTATTTTGACAATAAAAGCAGTTTTTCTAGCAATAATTTACGCGTAGATCTAACAAAGGTCTTTGGTAATAATCACTCGTGTGGACCAAGTATTTTATTTGCTTATCAGGCGCATTTGCGTTTCAATTAGGAAACTACTAAACCACGCATACAGTGTGTACACGCTGCAATGCAGTTATTTAATGTAGTCCGACAAATTACTTTCAAATTAATTAGTTGGCATGCTGACGATCGGGCGCTTCTTTTGTCAGCGCAGCTGCTAAAATGTTTGCTGGCTGGCTGGAGTATATTTTAATTTGTTGTTTTGTCAAATGTTTTGAATTTTAATTACATCTATATTAATTGTATAGTTATGATTTGGTTTCACTTCAGTCATACCTAATTATTATTTACCGCTGCAGTGCGGCAGGATTTTACCTGGAATCATTTTGTCATTGTTTAATATTTCTTATATAACTACGCTTGTTATTTGTGACACTATTTGATGAGATAAAATCTATTTACTGTTACTCGTATATTTTCTTTGTTATTTATATTTACAACCCCTTATGAACCTGCTTGTTTTTTTTAGATTTAGGTTGTGAAGATAGAGGCATGTATGATATGCGGTGAATTGTTTTGGTAGCTAGACTTGATTTTTCTTGTGAATAATGACTGGCGCCCGTTTGAGTAAAAATTGGTAAGTTTTCGTTGTAACCTTAAGAACCGCTGCCTGATCCTTTTTCACGGCATATTCTACGGAGGGTTTGAAATAGCTACGGCTGTGCCACTCCTCGTTTTAGGGTGGTGCACGATCAAGATACTAAAGACGAGTTATATTTAATTAATTAAAACGAGAAGTGCACCCATTGATAGTAATCGCATTAAAATTGAATCTAGTTGCCATCCAATCCTCTCAAAAGTAATAGGATTTTGTAAACAAATGGTGGCCAAAACAAAAACGAAAGACTTAGATTTAAAATGTTATTTTAATAAGAAGAATGGTAATTGGCAATCCAAGGTTGTTTGATGTGGAGTCACAGGATTATAATTCCGAAAGCGCTTAGAACAAATTTACTGAAAGAACTTCATGTAAGTCATCAGGGAACATGTGGTGGCCCAAGTTAGTGAAGAAACTAAAAATATATAAAATCTTGCACACCGTGTTTAACAACAAGGGTAGATCCGCTAAAAGTTGCTTTAGTGCCTTGGTAACCTTCATCTACTTAGGGTAGCGGAACGTATACGTATCGACTTCCTAGAATTAAAGGCCCAAATTTATTTTCTAACGTTGGATAGTTACAGTAAATGTGTTGAAGTTCACGATATATAAAACAATGCCTTTAATATAATAAACTACGAATAATTTTTGCGAGGATGGGAATTCCAGAGTTATTAGTATCGGACAATAGTACTCCCTTGACCAGCAATCAATTTAAATTATTTTTTTAAAGAAACGGTATTATAGTTGTTAACATTTTTAGGCCGACATATAGCAAATAACGGACGCGGTTCAATTTTCTAATCCGAGGCAATAGACAAGGTTTATAATCAACTAACTTCGTTATTTGCGCATTGGCGCGTGTCGTTCAAGATTTTTCGTTAAAAAAGTATACATTTTAAGAACAATTTATTATACATATTTTAAAAATCACGTGATCCTTTAAGGCCGGCGGCTGTTATAATTTTTAACAGCCAGCGGCTATTATGAATGACTTTTCATCTGCTTTTAGTTCAGTTAAAATACAAGAACGGAACAGTATTACGAAGAACATTACCACTCCTATATTTTATCCTGCGTCCAACGGAGCAGCAGAAAATGCGGTGAAAATATTCAAAAACGTTCTAAAAGTAGGTTAATAGTGGAGTCGAAACTGACGCGTCGGTTTTTAATTAATTATCCGCATGCCGCATACAACGACTAAGGAAACACATTTGAAATTATATCAAGGGCGAGAATTAAGGACTTGTTTACATAAAATAAAAACAAACGCGTAACATGGCAACGAAACGCCTGATTACCGGGAAGGAAGAAAGGAGATAGTGTTATGGTAAGGGACTATCGTTCGGTAAAACTATACGTATAAGGAAAATAGCAAAACCAGCGAACAGAAAGTTGCTGTCAACGAATATATTGTAAATGACGAATCCATTGTTGCTGTTGAAATGGGATATCTGCATCCCTCCCCGGTAATGTTGGTTTTTACAGTTAAAGTCCAAGCCAACTTGTGTTTTTTTATACGTATTTTCTTATGCGATACATTTAAGCAAAGTATTTCAGAATTCTAATGTTCACAAATCCGGTTCTGCGCTAAAAGCGTATTGTGAATTTAAATTTAAGCACGTGCAGCAAGAAATGCAAGCTGTCAGCAGGACGAAGCACGTTTTTACCCATGCAGATTTTTACAAAGACGACGGTAGTCGCACGCAGCCTCTGCTAAAAGCTGCATATGTTTGCGACTCGAAGGTATAATACGCCAATTCGCCCAAGGCGATCTAGGTTAAATAAAAGCGACAAGTAGCCAGCAGCCGATAAGTGCAGCATATAAGTTAAAGGTGCAGCGAGTAAGCGTCTTCAAGTCCCGTGAACCCAATCTACGTAGTGTACACGTACAAGTACACCATTTGTGTCATAATTAAAATATAATGAAACGCTAATATACGCCACACAAAGTGGGGGATTTATGTAATTCGAGTACGCCGTCACGTCAGATGCCTGTGAGTCAACGGTTAGGAGAAATCGAGGGTTTCCAGTGTCAAGTATTGTAACGTACAGTCAATCAAGCGATCTAAGACGTTTTGAGTTGAAGGGTAGGCAGTAGCCAATTCCAGGTAAAATGTTTTCGGGTCAACGTGATAAAGTTACGTTCAAATGCGAAAATCTTTTGCTAGCGCGAAAGAATGTGTTTCGTCAGCGAATAATATGTGTGTAGCTGGCGCTCGAATTTAAACAAAGTCCGATTCAAATAGTATCGGCTTCAGAAAATGTTTACACTGCATTTTTGTTAAATACATTTTGACATTTGAGTTTTCTAAAGACAATATTTCTAAGTTATTTTTGATGTTTTACGTTGCTCATATACGTTTGCAACATGCCTGCGAGTTGTCCTAAGCTATATCGCAAGTAGGTTATTTGATGATGTAAGCTTCTTTTCATTTATTGGATTCGTGTTTTAGTTGTATTTTCTTGTGATTTATTTAAAGTCAGTTTCACCCTGAGGCAACACTAGGGGGAAACCAGATTTCTGTTTTGGAATATAGAGATTTTCATAAGCCACTAACTGAGGTATTAAGAAAGTTTCGTGTAGCTACACTGAGCTAGCTAAGAAAAAATGGCAAATTCTTGCTCAAATATTAAGGAGTACGAGATGTGTTGTTCAAATTTAACGTAACTATGGGAGGGGTGATCAACCGCTCCATTAATATTGTAGTAAACAACCAGCAAAGTGTAGATAAGATGAAAATATGCAAGAATTCGAAGAAGCGCAAGGGAAAAGAACGGTACCTGACCGGTTTGGTGACAATGTTGGTGTCATGAAAGAGTTTAACTTTAGATATAGTATGAGCAAAAAGTAACTCCATCAAAGATACCTTTGGAATTTTGAAGTCATGTGTATTATAACACCAGAAAATTAGAAGCTGTCATTTGACATTTGTTATGATTGTGTAATATTTTTTTTGTCAATTTCTGAATATATTATTTTAAAAAATATTACCAGAACATAAAATATTTATAATAGAAGCTTATTTTCGAAATGGACAACGGTTGGACAATGGTAATTGGCTGTACTCTGCACAGGCTTGTTTAGCTGAATTTAGAGAAAGATTTCCTAACCTTTAAATAACAGCAACGGGCTTTTTTATCAAGTACGACGTACTGTAGCTGCTTTCAGGAAAACTGGTAGTGTAGCAGACAGAGCAAGAACTGGTAGACCACGTCTGAGAACTGCGGAACAAATTGCAGATGTCCAAAATCCAATGCAAAACGAACCCTCCACATCAATCCGGAGACTTGCTCAAGAAGTGAATTTGGGTTATGGTACTTCCCGTACCATTCTAAATAACGATTTAAATATGCATCCATACAGACTACAAATGTATCAAGAGCTCTTACCTCCAGACTACGATAATAGTATATTACATCCCGAGATGGGAAGTGTTTCATTACCGTCGAGAGATTAGTTAGCTGATTGAGACGCGAAGCTATTATCTCGAGACTAAGAAAACTTCCTGTCGAGGTTTGTATACTATTTTATTCGCAACCACTTTATTCTAAACAATAATTGGAAAAAGTATTATATTATGATACGACAGGTTGCGACGCGCATGAATGGATCAACAAGATTCCCAGTGTCCTTACCTACTCAGCGGTCGGGAATGTACGATTTCCCCCACTCAAATGAGGTCAGGAATGTTAACATTACATATATGGTTGCGAATAAAACAATTTTATACTGTAGTAACTGGTTTTCGCAACATTATTGTTGCAATGTGTCTCCGAAAACATGAAACGACGTGTGCTTGCAAGAAGAAGGAAGCATTTTCAGCACCTCTTGTAATGTGTAAGTATAAACTCTAAAATTTTGAAATACTTCTCGACTTTCAATTTGTTTACAGGCTGGAGGTATTGTTCTGTGGGCAGAAGTGAGGTTAACGTCTAACAAGAACTTTTAGTTTAGTAGTGTCTCCATTAACACAAACGTTATGCTGATTTTATTTTATTAATTTTGTTCTCAATGCTCTCCATTGTAAGTTTAATTTTCTGTTTATTAAATTTAGTAAGTTTCCTTGCAAGACTGCATTTTTTAATTTAATCGTCAATAACGTCATTGACAAGAATCAACAAGAATGAAAAATAAATTTTTTAGTGTTATAATACACGATTAATAATACGAATTAATAATACGAAAATCGTTGTCGTGGACCATTTTAAATATTAATAAAACTAAAGATTTCGTCTTGATCCACATATATTTTAAAAAATTCCCGAACGTTTTCGGCTTATGCCATCTTCAGGGGACGTTCTACAAATAATTGACAATGAAACAAACTTTTTAACAAACTAAAAATGACTTACAATTAACAAACAAACAAAATCACAAATAAACAGCACAAACTCGCTACAATTGCCACGGTGGGTTGACTAGAACTGGCAAACAAATACAGCGGAACATGCGCGCCGATAAAAGAAAATGTAAACAGCGAAAAGGACCCCATTAAAAATACTTAAGGGGATCGGCAAACTTTTGAAATACTCCGATCCTGCAATTGTTAATTGATCGTTTAAATTGACCTGTGACTTATTAGACAAAACGATCTCCAAACACTCAGCAATGTTGAGCTTCACTCCCTTATCGAAATAATGTAAGATTCTACAAAAAGACTCCCTATCGAAATTATGATCGTTTTCGTTGATATGTACAGCAAAGTTCGATTCAATTTTGGATTTACTAATGCAATTAAGATGTTCGCTAATTCTGATGTTGAAAGCTCTATCGGTCTGTCCTATATATGTAGCTCCACAATTGCAAGTCAAGCTATAAACGCCATTTTTCTTTAGGGAGCCAATTTGGTCTTTATTTCTCACCAAGAGAGTTTGTAAATTGAAAAAATTGGAAAAAGCAACATTAAAATCATTACTAGCAAATAATTTCTTGAAAGAATATGAAATTTTTCCCACAAAATGAATGGAGAAATAAGGTTTGGGTATAGGTGGAGAAATTATAGGGTAGCAGAAGGAATCAAATATACGCTTTCTCTTTTGTTCGAAAATTTTTCTGATGATATATATGGGGAAGTCGTTCTTTATGGCAATATATAGTAATGTTTTAAGTTCTAACACGTAATCTTCGTAAGAGAGGGGTACGATATGTAGACGATGAAACATAGAATAATTTATAATACACGACTTCAAAATTCCAAAGGTATCTTTGATGGAGTTACTTTTTGCGCATACTATAGATTAAGTTAAGTTGGTGTCAAACTTAAAAGTGACGTGTGTGGTATAGTAGACGTGTTAATGCTGTGTAAGTTCGGGTTGGCCCACGTGAATGAACTGTTTCTTACCTAGAAAGGGCTGCTGTTTAGTTTTAAGCAGATGAAATGCGAATTTTATAGTTATAATATACATAGGGTGATAAAAAATTATTTTCGTCTAGTATGGTTATGGAATAGTTTCTAATTTATGAATATAACTATAATTCACTTAAAAATCAAATGTTAGGTTTGATATTTAAGTATAAACCTAGTTGTCTTCATAAATTAGGAACTAGTCCAAAGCCATACTAGATGAAAATAATTTTTGATCATACTGTAATTCACTTGTAGGGCAAATCTGTCTTCTTTATATTTAGTAAATAAATGTATTATTTCCGGTGTTTATCTTTAATTAGTTGGCTTTGCCACAAGGATATAACAGTAACTACATTAGGGCGCATTTATGTTCGATGAGGAAATAAAATGTGCTTTTATGCGTAGTTTATACTGAAGGTCTTTTCCTATAGAAAGGTGATTTGGTCATTTAAATAAAAAGTTCGTAATTTCTGCTTATTGTTGAGTATTCGGCAGAAGAATTAAATGAAAGTTTTCAAATGTAAATGAAGTCGAAACCTAAATATTTTGTAACCGAAAAATATTTTGCTGAAGATTTCTAGAACACGAAGTCGGACATCGTTTTTGAAATTCCTTTTTAAAGCGAACTTCACGTACTTAATACAATACATAAATATTACATAGGAAATTTATAAATAGGGGGAAAATATAAAATTTAGATTGAAATCCAGCTTGAACAAGTTAATATTTATCCTTTATACACAAAACAAATATGCAACATACAGCATTTTGATATCCTTCTCTTCTTAACGTTACCTACATTTTGAAATTGATATAAAACACAAAGAAACAGTATCATCATCATCACAGCGCCAACCTCAAGATAATATCAACTCTTTGTTATACTAACACTAATCCCCCCCGTTTCCCTCTATATTTACCTTATAAATTATTGTAACGGAAATTAAATTGGTTGTTCACATTTAATCTACTATATGAAATCTATTTAAAGAGCTTGGGTGAGATAAACAACGAGTGCACCAGACAGGAGCTAATTTCTGCATTATTAGTTTGAACTATTAATTACTAAACCCACGCTAACGCCTATATTGTGGCACGACAAGTTGGGGATTCAATCTGATTTCACATGCTAGATTACAGTTGACGCTTGATATTACAGCTTGCAGCAACGCTAACGTGTTAATTAACCAGTGCACCAGAGCGTTCTGTATAATAGCTAATGTTTCTAGCATAGAATAAAAGACCGAATGGTTTCCTATTACGTGCACACGACCAAAATGGGGATTTATTTTTGGTGGCCGCAACGTTTAGACGACGTTCTTGACACTTGTGAGGCTACGTTACAATGACGTGTTACGTAGCGGCGACGTTGCGGCTCAGTAGCCGCGACTGTCACAGAACTTGCTACGTTTTTAGATTAGTGTTGCTTGCTTTATTTTGCAACTGATTTTTTTATACTTCTGTTTCATTCCTCCATAACTCATTTTCAATTTCCCTTGCTCAGAAACTAAATCGGGTACTATAAGAATAATATTATAATGAAAAACTTACGCTCCTTGTCGATGGCATGAGTTTCCAAATTAAAACGAATGCAAGTTTACTGTGAAACATACTAATTATACGTCCAAATCAGACCGCGCGCCATTCAAAATAGCATTTTTACTTAAAACATTGGATTTAAAATATTTTATCTACTCCTACTGCACAATGGCCATGAATTATGATTTATAATTCACGGTTTGCAGCCAATCATAAAATTCTATTTTCATTATTCAATAGTTTGCAAATTGCAACCAATCAGAAAATTCTATTTTTATTATTCAATAGGTTGTAGCCAATCACAAAATTCATTCTTATTATTAAATGACTTTTGAAGTTAACAGCTGTCACAAATGTCATAATTCTGAAATATGAACACAAGGTTCCTATTGCATAGGAGTAGATAAAATATCGTATTATATTCGCGATTATGGCCATTATTCACTCAGATGACTTGCGCCACGCGCCTTCGGCTTGTGGCGCAAATGTCATCTTCGTGAATAATGGCTGTCATAATCGCTCATATAATAATATACTATAACATCATGCCAGAAAACTGTTTTGGTTCTTTGAAACTTCAAACTAATTATTGTGTACTTATTTATTATATTTAGTGCAGCGAAGATAATACACTATTTTTAAAATCCATTATGATGTCAAGATTCATGTTTTTTTAATAATGGCGTCGTAAACCTTTCCCATAAAATTAGTATACCGATGGGGCCACAATTATATATAACAGCAATGAGATAACATGAACAAGAAAATAGCACGTATTGCTCGAGTAAGAAAGAGATAAACATAGAAGCAAATATTCGAGTAGGCTTGACGCCTGCTATAATTATGACATATGTCAACTAATCATGCCTACTAAAATATTTTTTTCGTATGGTCATCTCTTTCTCACTCGAGCATTCTATTTTGTTGTTCATATTATCTCATTGCTGTTATATATAATTGTGGCCCCATCCGTATTTCGGAACAAAATAATTTTGAAGTCGTTTTAACTAATAAATATAACTAGAAAGTACTTGCCACTTGACGATAGTATGACGGAAACTGTAAATATGTTACTTTAAAGTAGTATTTACTGTAGGAAAATGTAGTGCCATTAAAAAAGTCCCAGGAGAGTTGCGGCCACAACAAGCTGCCTGTTTAAAGTTCCCGTTACCACTGCATTTTCTTCAGATGATCGCGTGATATCGCACAAATTAGTTATGTGTTTTGTAGTAATGTTAAAGTTATGTTTGTCTTTCAGAGCTTCAAGTTTTTATAAAAGGTAGTAATGTCGGTTTCCTTTTTGTTATCAAACTTGCCTTTGTTAACAAACGCCATTTTTTAAAAGATGCATTGCTAACTACCCAACAATTCACAGCATGATATTTTATCAATATTGGGAACTAGTTGGGGAAGGTTATTTCATAGTAAATTTAAGAGATAACACACACTTTACAGTAACCACGCACAGTGACAGTCTATTCTACAGTAGCGGAAACGGTATTAACACTAATAAATATTATATACAAGTTCCATAACTTTAAAGGGATAGTGAAGGTGTCTAGAAAGCGCGACAACCATCAAAACTACTTCCAAGTAGTTGCAATTTAAGCCACATTTTAATGGCATAAATTTGTCGCCGTTACCGTCGTTAGACACCTCCACATTCTTAAAACTTTAAGGTCGTCCCAAAGCCAACTACGATATTTCCAATACTGGGACTGCTACCTACTAGTCATATACTACTACAAAGTAATCAATAGTGGTAAAAACTACGTGGCAGCAACTGTCGAGTTGTCAATTGAACTTATTTATATATCAAAGTCACAGTTTTAGTGGCAGTTACGCAACAGTTATTCATTTGAGGTTCCAGTCTCAGTTACCGATATTTGCCAGTTGGGATCTACTACCTTCATCGTTCTTTGGATACTAGTACTAAGTGTCTGCGTCTTCCGAACAGAAATGATAATGCTAAATTTCTTGGCAGTCAATTTCGTTTTGTAAAGTAGTTTTTGCTGGTTATCTTTTCTAATGTTGTAACTATGTCATCAGCGTAATTGTTTATTTTTGTCCTTCTAAGCTATATCCTCTTGTCTTATAACGACTGTAACTGGTATTTTCTGAGCCATCTTGTTATCTTGCTCTTATGAATTATATATCTTTCTTTTATTAATAATGTTCACAAATCTGTGATATTTACTTTATCCACGATTTCCATGAGGGCGGATTTATTAAATTCGATTGCTCTCTCTCTCTGCTATTTGTCAACTTGTAAACTGGTCTAAATCTCTGTTTCTCATTGATTCATCCATAGTTTGTGAGATTTGCCTAAGCTCCATTCTTAAAAATAGGCATTCCCTTACATTCGCCTGCATTTTCCTTACCGTTAGTGTTTTATCTGTTTCACCCCCCCTCACTACTTGATTATTTCATTTATAATTTAACAGGTCTCCATTTTACTCTTCTCTTTTATAATGGATCATCTTGAATGGGTCACTTTCTTGTGTTTTCCTTAGAGGTCATGTTTCATAACTGTTGAGGATTTTCTCTAGAGCTTTCGTTTAATACTATCAATTTTCTCGTTTGCCTTGTTCCTTCCTCTTATTAATGTTTTGAGTGTCTCAGCTGGTAGCCATATTTTGTTGTGTGGCATGAGAAAAACTTTATGTTAATCATTTCGAGTGATTGTTGTGTAATGCTCTATATCCTGATTAGCTAAATTGTTGTTAATTACGGGAGCTCTTACATTAGTATGTCGAGAAAGGTGCACTATTCTGTGTGTTACTATTTACTATATTACTGTTTTTTTGCCTGACGGTATTTTCGAAAGCGTATTTATGTTATGGATGAAAGGGTAGAATGTGTTGTTAAATCGTAATTCATTTTTACAGCATACGTGTATCGATTGTTCGCAGTTTGTAGACACTTGAACTTATTCTGCCTTTCACGGTATCCAAATCTAATGTAAATCTTGTGTATCTCTTGGTCTTATTTGCGCCGTGGTTTGCTGGACGCCTACCTATTCGTTTACAGTTCCTCTCATGTACAGTCGTGTTCAAAAATGTGTTCTACAGCGACATTTGTAAGTTAATTCGTGATTGTGTTATTACTCAACAAAGGCTATCCTTAATTAGGTAGACCTCTAGATGTATACTCTCAAAATATTTGTATACTAGAACGCGCGTAGCCAGCCTAAGTCTGGCTGCGTGTGGCGGCGTCCACGTGCTTACGGTCGGCATGTGCGCTTACAGAAACCTGCGCTCATAGAAACCGATATAGCAAGCGCGCGTGTGGTAGTAGTATGCAGGCCCTTCATGCTGCGTGTGCTGGCGCCACTTGTGCTTACGGTCTGGACGGCCGGCGGCATCGGCTCTTATAATATAAGATACAACACTGTTTTGAACTTTGTGTAATTAACTGATGTTCACAACGCACAAATGCTGTACAACATTTTAATGAACACGGCTGTACTTGGCGCTACTCCGCATCTGTGATTAAGAGTTCCGAAGACCGGTTCGATTCCCTTCTGCAGAAGGTTCCATTTCGCTGCTGATCTATGCCTACGCCACTGTGGGTGCTTTACCGACCATTTTCCCAAGCTAATCTAGCCTATAAGCATCCGAGCCAAGTTCGATTGCTGTTAGTTGCAGAAAAACGTCAAACTTTGCCTTGTGATCTAGTACGAGGGCCTTGCTGGATATTGGCGACTTACCTAACTTTACCGAATCATTTTACCAAGAAGTATTGCTCTCGACAGGGGCTTTTCAGGCCCCTCGAGTTTTGATTGACATGTGTAGAAGTCATTTACCGTTATTTATTACCATTTTATGTATTTTTCACGGAATATTTAATTTGCTGGCATGCTCTGCATCCCGACATTGGCGGTTATCACGTATAACTGCTCAATAGAAAAGACATTCTGACAATGGAATAAAAATTGAAATCCCAGTTATTTACTCCGAGTAATTATTTTTACTTAGTTCCGAACCCTTTGCTGTAAAAATTACTAATACAATATCTCGGGCACACGACCTTCAAAAGATCCAAACAAGTATTTTTTCTTGTGTATTGTTGTGTGGGACATATCACATATTGCAGCGCCAGTGAATAATAATGATGGTTATTCTGTCGCGTACAATCAGAATGCTTTATTTTTTTCAGTACTGCGGTAGTTTCTCAAATGTCGAAACCACTAGTCCTGGGATAAATTTCGAGAATGTGCTTCAGTTTAACCCACATAACAGTTATGTACATTTTGATAACGTCGTAACTCGTACTATTAAATTTCAAAAGAAATAAAATTGGTGTAGTAAACATGTATTAAGGAGGTAATTTTTATTACCTTCAAAAACCTCAAGCGAAAAGCACATTAGTTTGTAGTTTGTACATTGAAACTAGAATATCGATGAATCCTGAAAAAAGATACCAAACCACTACCCCGATTTGTACCCATCACCATTTACAATTTTAACTACTAGAAAATGCGGTGTGCAACTTCCCTTCCAAGGTCTACTAACGGGTGTCCCGCGGCAAATTTCATTTTTAAACTTGAAATAAATTTTTTATTTCTTCAAGTATTTTATTGAAAAAAATTGCAAAATAAACCTCAATCTTTGGGAAATTATTTGTGAAACAGCACATCCGCCAAATGACGTCCCTCACGTCGTACCACTTCTTCCAAACAAACTTGAAAATTGCGCATCACACGCATACGCATAGCACGTGTAATTCCACGAATTTCTCGGGCGATGTTCCGCTTTAACACATCCACAGTGGGTGCTGCATTCTCGTAGACTTTTGATTTGAGACCAGGGGGGGGGGGGGATTTAGAGTCCCTCTCTTAGAAATGATGCTATCCGGGAAAAGTTGGCGAAGCCATTACGATATTCGCGGTATGAGGAGTAGCCCTATCTTGCATAAATCAGATATCTTGATCTCTGTTAAACATTATCCGACGACGAAGAGAAGGCCACAGAAAGTTACTGATCATTTCCAGGTATCGTTTGACTGTACCAGCCACTGTGGATGTGTTAAAGCAGAACATCACCCGCAAAATTCGTAGAATTACACGTGCTATGCTTATGAGTGTGATGCGCAATTTTCAAGTTTGTTTGGAAGAAGCGGCGGTACAACGTGAGGGGCGTTATTTGGTGGATGTGCTGTTTCACAAATAATTTCCCAAAGCTTGAGGTCTATTTTGTAATTTTTTTCAATAAAATACTTGAAGAAATAAAAAATTTATTTCAAGTTTAAAAATGAAATTTGCCGCCGACACCCGTTATTAAGAAAACAAATATGGACTCTCCTTGTAAAACTTCTATAATCCAAAAAAAACACGAGATTGTCTATTATTAAATCTGAATTGATCGCATTTATAAAGGAAGTATTTCACCTACAAGCTATTTTGACGGGGGGTCATTGTCCCATCTATCAACCGTTTATATTTACACTTTTGATCGTCTAAAGCGACCAAGTGGCCTTTTCCTCACTTCAGATTTGAACGACTAACAGTTGCCTGGGTACCTGCACGACACACATCATCCACCAACTCCATTCAAGTCGTGCACATGCGATATACATTTACGGACAGAGAACATTCACACATAAACTTTTCCAATAACAGCACCTACCTGCAAGGATGTGTAGCTGTGTTTTCTGCTAAACCTGAACCCCCTTTCGTGATGCTCGTTCACGTGACGATGTCGGAGAAGCAGAATCCTCATGAGCTGCGCTTTGTCTTCCTCTCGAATCAGATCTTCCCTGTACATATCTTCGCAGATTCTGTAGGCGATGGCCGGGAGGTCCTTTTCTTCCATGTCTAAATTAACGAGTCCATCTTCAAGACACTTCCTGAGATTCAGGAGCGAGTGGAAACTCAGCGAGGCCACGTGAGGCTTGCCCCATCGGTCGACACCCTCCTCCACGTCTTCCTCGTACTTGATCCAGCGAGCGGTTTCTTTCCATTCGCGGTCTTCGTGGAAGCCAAAGAGCTCGTCCAATTGAACGAATATCTAGAAACCCCCCGCGTATACAGAAATAATATCTGTACAATATTGTGTTGTACTTACCGCATGTGGGCTGTGGTCGTACATCTTCTTCATCAGGGCGGTGTGCAGTTGGTCCAGACCGTCTTTTCGACCAATGTGGACGATGGACGGTCTGGAAGTTTTGTGTCTTCGTAGAGCTCTAGAATCATCAGAGCGGTGGCTGTCCAATTGGTCCCTGTCGGCACCTCTAAGCGGCAGATCTTCGGGTTGAGTGGAAATCCTCCGGCTCTTGTTGGCAGAGACTTCGTGCTTCGAGGATCCCGTTTGCATCCGCGAGGCCGGATCTTCGGGAAGCGAGTATTTGCGCGATTTGGAATGACCATGGTGATGTCTGCTGGAAAGGTATATAAAGGCATCAGTAATTTGCTAATGTATAGATAATGACCGGTATTTTCATCCTACAACTTTAGATCTGATACTAGTCGGTGATAGATTTATTACGCTTTTAAGGTATTGTGTAGTAAGTTATAGGTTTTTTTGAAATGGGTTAAGCATGTTATGTAATGTATGCAATGGATATTGATAGTAACGACAATTTAACCTGATACTTTATTTTCAACACTGCAACTACATTTGTGAAAAATTAGGCAAAATTTCAAATAAAACTAAAAGTGCCACGCTGAGGGCATGGGGAAGCTGCTACGACGGATGGCAGAGAATATTCATATAACGGTACAACATGAAAGACAATGGAAGATCTGCGGCAAAAGTGTAGCTATTGGTAAAATCTGATCACAGGGTGAGTACATGGATTATGCAGAAAAGTTGAGTTTGGATAGCAACTAAGATGCAGATTTAACTAATGAGAAAAACCAGCGGAGGCGAACGATTTTCTCTGATCTTGCGTTGATTTTAATAGAGAAATTACTGGATATGAAACCAGTATGTCATGTTCACAGTTCAACATGCGTCATGTTTGTTTCCTTCTTTAATTATAGGGGTATTGTTTATTTTGAATTTATTGAATAAGAATAAATAGTAAATTAATACTGTTATTTAAGGGTGTAAACCAGGCTATACAGTACTAATGTTCATAAAAAAGATCCCCATCTTTTGCCAAGCAATAGGCTTATTCTCATTCATCACAAAAAAGCGTCAGCAGCACATGATGCACTAATCATTCGCGACATTTTTACTGAAAACTAAATCACAAACATATACAGGGTGAATGAGACCACCCGTATCAGTATTTTTTTTAAAGAACGGTGTGTCGTAGAGAGTTGGGATAAAAAAATTTATTATAAAAGTCATACTAAAGAATCGAATGGTGATATTATTATTTCTCGAAAAAGTCAGCATCACGAGTAGTTTTGTCAACAATGTCCAGAACTCCAAAATTTTAAATGGCACCATAAGTCGAAAAACGTATTGTTGAAAAGATCGTTAAAAAAGAAGAAAGTTTTGTAGGAAAAATTATTTTACTACTACCATCCCTTTTAAGTAATATTCGATTAAAGTTATTAAATTTGAAATTCGTTGTTCACAAACAAAATCGAAAAATCGGCTTTTAAAATCTAGTTACCGAATTAAACAATGTTACAAGTGTTCAAAATGTTATTGACATTAAAACGTGTGTGTTCATAACGATCCTTTATCCGCAAACGTCACAAAAGTGACAACTTATGTGTCTTTATTGACAAGGTAAAGTGTCACTTTATCTGCCTAAGCAGATAAAATAGCGACTTTTGCGTACTTTATCTGCCTAAGCACATAAAATCGTTGCTCTCTTTCTTTATTTCTATGTTTGTTCGCTATCTCCTCCAAAGATACTGGACCGATTAAATTGTATGATGGCTTATTTAGATCGTAGGCCGGTTTTTATTTTGAAAAAGAATACGAAAAAGTTTTAATTTAAATAAACCTTTAAGCAGCAGATCGGAGCATCTGTCGCCGTGGGTTATGGTGTGACAGCTGCTGTGGCCGTGTGCTATTAGCTCGGGTGATTCAGTATGTTCATATATCATTACAGTACCGGGTTATTTGAACAACAGAGGTTGGCGCAGGGGTTCAGTGCTCGCCTTTCCCGCGGGTGGCCTGGGTTCGATTCCCGGCCGATGCATCCTTTTTTTTAAAATTTGTATTAATGAAATTTACCTGAATACGTTTGCGGATAAAATAGTATATGTTATTCGGAGTAAAAGTGACTTTATGTGGCTTAGCTGAATTATTTGCCTCACTGACGTTCGGCTAAATAAACTTCAGCTTCGCCACATAAAGTATCACTTTTACTCCAAATAACATAATCTACTATTTTTTACGGTGATACACACATTTTTTACTTTACACAGACACTTATATATTAAGTACACATAAACTTAAACTGCAGGCAGAGCTGGGCAAATTACTTTAAAAAAGTAATTAATTACTAATTACTAATTACCGCCCAATGAAGTAATTGAATTACCAGAGATTTCAATTACCCACATGAAATAGTAATTCAATTACCAATTACTTAGTAATTGTAATTGTACAACATCAATTACTTTCAATAGAAATTATTGTCATATAGTTGTATTTAGTAGAACTTTCTTGCAAGATGCATCTATCATTAGTGACGTGTCGATTCGTAATCATAATCTAAAAATACTTAATTTTTATGTTTTGTTAGCTACAGTAACCTACATACTCTTTCATTTTTGAAGGTTTTTTAATAATTAAATCTTGTAGCTACACGCACCGTTCACCAAAACCAAAAGTGTTTAGTTTGTTTTGATGTAAGATGTTAGTAAATAAATAAAGTCAAGGATAAAAATTATACAGGGTGTTTCAACAAGAATGCGACACCAATTGGTCATAGATTCCTTAGGTTATAATAAACCGATTATACCGGGTGTCTTAAAATGAATTACATCTAGTATGCTTTGAGTTTCCCATAATGCAATCTAAAATTTTACTTGAAATTGGCAAGACTGTAAGTCTATGTCAAATTCGAGGTAAGTAGGTTAGGTTTTGCGCCAGTCTGTGTCAAAAGTGCCGCAAAACCTAACCTACTAACCTTGAATTTGACATAGACTTACAGTCTTGCCAATTTCAAGTAAAATTTTAGATTGCATTATGGGAAATTCAAAGCATACTAGATGTAATTCATTTTAAGACACCCGGTACCTTAGTATAAAGTCCATTCCGTAAGAAGGTATAGGGACACAAACTGACGCAAAACCTAATCTGCTAACCTTGAATTTGACATAGACTTACAGTGCCACCAACATATTATTCATACAATAAATATTTCAAAGGGAACTTTATGGAAAAACATTTATAATCAGCCGGTATAAACTTACAATTACAACAACAGTGATGACAGTTAATGAATTCTAAAGCTTGCTGTTGACATTACTTCTATATTCCATGGCCAACCGTTATGTAATTTCTTTTTTAACACACCGTATAAAAACGAGAAAAAATACGTATTTCATAGAATTACTGTCAACGCGCGACAAATAAATTGCTCAGGTTGCTTTTATACACTCCCCTCCAAAAACAAACCGAATCATTGTTTTTAGGTATATTTCTATACAACAGATAATTTTTAAATGTCTGAATAAGCATTTAAAATTTATTTAATGAAGCTATTTTAAATTATTTTTTTACCGTAGGTATTATAATCTGTAATGTACTTAATAACACAGTGACCTTACGTCACTCTTAGTAACAATTAAAATTTGTGTTTGTTTCGCTTAAAACAATTTATTAATTATTTTCTGTTTTAGTGTAAGTTTATCCAAGACCTCATAAGCAGCATGCCACGACGAATGGAAGCTGTAATAAGAGCTAGAGGTGGAAAATGCACAGTACTAATCAAAGTTGAATTGTTTTTTGATTTTTTGAAATCAAATTGTTGTTTTTCATATTACATATCTTTTCATTTTCCTGATATTTTTAATGCAAAAATTGCTAATTTTTATTATTATTGTTATTAAGCAATACTTACATAAGTATAGAATGCATATTCAGACATTTAAAAATGATCTGTTGTATAAAAATAAAATTTAAAAAAAAATGATCCTTTTTTTGGAGGGAAGTGTATTTTTACTTCAAATTTCAAAATCTTATCGACATATTTAATATTGGCTATTAATTTTATCAAAATATTTAATAATACCTATTGATTTTAAGTTTAGGGCAATAAAATATCTGAAACTACAAAAATTGGGTTACTATTTACTGTTCTTTAAAAAAACCTAAATGGAATTTGGTGAATAATTATTAGAGAATCCAATATTTGACTGCATCGTAATTAGCATGGAGGTTTTGTATGTTTCGTTCGTCAACGCAGCAGCCTGTATAACGTAAAGAAGTAATGTTGGATGAGGTGAGTGGAATGATAAGAATTTTTATAAAACACCATTTCATGCGTAATTTACCAAATGTTCAATGCAAGAATGCGGTAAACTTATGCGGACTTTAAATTATATTAGTACCATATCCCGTACTACATTTTTGAGTCAACCTGGCATGGAATTTTTCAATTAGGTATATTTTATTTGTGTTTTACGCTGTTTAAATGTTGTTATCGGATTTTGGCCGTTTAGTGCAGTTCTTCACTCAAAAACGTAATTTTCTGGACTTAACAACTATGACACTTGCACAGCAGTGCAACCCAATGCTAGTACATCGTTTAAAACAAGCAAATTGAAATGAATAAATAATTATTATGAACTAATTTCGTCTAATGAAGCTATTTTAAATTATATTTTTACCGTAGGTATTATAATCTGTAATGTACTTACCGCAAATATAGCTTTAGCGTCTTACACAATAAATAAGTATTAGTGTCACTATTATAAGCTACAGATCACATCTACATACAGTCATTCACGCACCAATGATCGTGGACGCGTCGTACAAAATGCAAAAGTTGCTGTTATTCGACTCGTCAGAGAAAATCATAAATTATGCTTATATTGGCCCCGGAAAACCCTATTGCAATTTCCTTAATATGTAACTTAATAAGATCTTATCTTATTTTTTGTGTTCTGGAGATTTGGCATTTGGTAATTCAGTAATTGAAATACCACAAAGTCATTCAATTGCCTCAGGTAATTTCAATTGCCACAGATAATTCAAATACTTGTAAAGTAATTTAAATACTTTAGAGTAATTTAATTACACAAAAGTAATTGAGTAATTGAATGTAGTAATTAATTACTTTAAAAAAGTAATTTTCAAGTACTTTTTAACAAAAATGGAAATTCCCAATTACAATTACCGCATTTTGAAAAGTAATACAATTCAAAGGCAAATAAACAAAAAGGAATTTAATTAGTAATTTAATTACAAAGTAATTAATTACTGCCCAGCTCTGACTGCAGGTAACCTAAATTCAGAGCTTTGTATAAAAAAACTTTGTGGTAAAACAGTGGTAGTACAGTGTGCGATATAATTGCGACAGAAAGACTGAGACAAAATAGTGTGTTTCGTTCTTGTGCACCGCTTCGTTGGCAAAAATACACAACGGTCCTTAAACGCTTGTGACTGCAGGCTTGCATGCCGACGCTTGCATCGCCAGCAGAGGCCTAACATCTCAAGCGGATGCACGTCACGTCGCGCTGTAGCTTTTGCTCGGCTCCTAGTTAACGTATTCACGGGGCTTGGTTCAGAAGATGTTTCCTGCGAAAGAATTCCGGCAAGAAAAGTCGTATATTCCAAGGAATTCTTATGGCGTATTACGAGTGTCATCTCCGAGTACGGTCAAGGCCGGATTGACGTTTGATTCCCATAGATTACGTATGTTGAAATAGTGTTATTGTCGTACAAATATCGGCAACCCCATTTCATAATTTAGAGCTGCATTGGTAATATAAATTAAATTACGTGGCGCATCCTTGAACTTCAATTTTGAGCTATCACATACGCACAATGCTATTGTTATTGACCCGCCCCCCCCCCCTTTCAAAAGCAGGTAATATTTCACAAACATTCATTAATAGATGAGATGATTGTTCGTCATTACGAGCATAATACACTAAAACAATTTATCCGTGTGAAACCAGATTTGGATTTCTATGTGTGGAAATGATGGGTATTCTTATAAGTTCTCATTATATTGCGGAAAAGAAACGGACGATAATCAATCTGAGAATCCCCTTGGAGCTCGCGCGGTAAACACTATGTTGTCAGTGATGGAAAGTCCTACTTCACATAATAGTGCATTGT
Source organism: Agriotes lineatus (assembly GCA_940337035.1). NCBI lineage: Eukaryota > Metazoa > Arthropoda > Insecta > Coleoptera > Elateridae > Agriotes > Agriotes lineatus. The sequence continues at coordinate 120,976,492 of OW679199.1, forward strand.
GTATGTAGGACGAAAAGCGTAACATTCCCAGACGACTGTGAACAACACAGGAGTCTGGAAATGTTGCTTTTTGTCCAAGATAAACATACTATTTTTCCGCCTAGGACGGGAATATTATTCCTGTACAGTTTTATTGTAAATTACCCAGCAACGGCTGATGTAACGGAATGTTTGACTTTGCTCAACAAAATTTTGTCAATAATGTGTCAGTTCTAGTACGATTGGCGGAAAAATATATTTCGATAACTTTTTTATAACCGTGGAACTATTAGCGGATTTCGGAAAAATTGGATATCTCTTACCAATCATGGTTCTTCTCGCATGTTAAGATATAATCCAAATTGTTTTTTCCGTTTATTGTTGTAAAGTAGATGTCAGTAATGATTCTTACATAGCCGAAAGTGCGAGTCCGTCTCCGTCGTGATAAATGCAACGTTTGGGCATGCAGCGATGTGCCAGGGATATTTCAACTTACGCAAATTTAACAAACAAGACGGTCAGTCGCACGCAGCTTCTGCCGAGAGCTCGCCGTGTTCGCGACTCATAGTACGCGAATTCGCCCAAGGCAATATAAGTTAAATGCAAGCGGCCTAAGATGGCCGTACATCGTTTGCTGCGCACAAGTAAAAAGTGCAGCGATTCAGCGTTGGTAATTCCACAAACGCATTTTTTCGGGTGTATCGGTGAGTATAAAATTTTTTATCCTATTTCAAGGGTATATTTAAAGCGTTAGATACTCCAATTTCTGCCGCATCGAAATATGCCTTTGTCACAATTAGTGACGTCAGACATACGGGCGGAGCCCAACCCAGAAATCGGGGGTACCCATCATTACGCCACCCAGGAGCAGGTGATACAATCGAAGACGTGCCGTTTTCAAGGGTACGAAGCAGAGTTTCAGGTAAAATGCTTGCGAGTCAGCGTGATAAAGTTGCGTTCAACTGCGAGCCTCTACAAGCTTGAACGAAACTGTTTTGTCATCGAATAAAAGGTGCACGAAATGCACGCGCATTTAAACAGGACCGGCATTAAATAAGTATTGGCTTCAGGCAATTTGACATTGCAGTTTTGTTACAAGACGTTTATTTTATTTACGTTTTAAAGACAATAATTTTAAGGCCATTTTTTATTAAACCAATTTCAATGTTAGACTATTCGATTTTCTTTTATTTGATTTGTGTTCCTTATGTTGCTGAGTTTTGCAGTCAATAGATTAAAAATTGGCTTTTCGTATTCATTATTTAAGTCAGTTTAACCCGAAACAACATCACAGGGGAACCACTACCTGAGCTATTAGGAGAGCTTCATGTTCACTAAGAGATAAAAGCGCCAAATAATTATTCAAATAGTATGGCGTACATGACGTCTTGTTCAAAGTTAAGTAACCCGTGAGGGTGGAAAGCAAATCTACTGTTAAACTGTTTGCACGCATTTATTTCTACAAATTATTTTTCAAGTAATATTTACCTGAATATTTTAGTTTTTATCTATGAGCACTACTGTAAATGATCATTTCTATACAGCTCATAATAGTTAGTTATGTATTAAGGGCAAGTTTAGTTTAAAGCGCGAAATTAAGCGGAGAGATTTAAATTTACCGACAGCTATAATCGTGAATAATCACAATGCACATGGTAATTACATGGAACGTGTTATTTTATTTTGGTTCTTGAAATCCACAAAATTCAAGGATTCAGTACTTTGGGCACAGGATATTACGTGATCGTTGTAATGGCGCTGTGATTTTTTGATGTGCTATGGTTTCTAGATTGTTGGTGTTGCTACATTAGATTGTTGGCCTTTGTTATACTCCTTAGCAACTTTATAGGTCATAGGGCCACAAAAGGTATATTACGCCCGTTATCGAGGGACAATAAGATTACGGTTACAAAACAACATAAACTAAATAAAGGTGTTCTTATGCGTCCGTGAAGATCTATTTATTGCAGAAGGGCGTGGCCAATCGTAATTCGATTCGCATCATCGATGCTATGAGCGTTATTCATGAGCCATCATTTTCTTGTATGTCATAAGTTTTTATTAAACTTATCCAGACCAACAAGTCCAAGTTCCTATTGAATAGTTGGTCGTAGATAAAGTATTGTACATGTACAGCACTCCAATTTTAAGGGAATTACGCATTCGTAGAATTACACACTCGCCGCTACGCAGATTGTGTGTAATTTTTTCCACTAGTGCGTAAATGCTTCTAAAAATTATAATGTCGTAATATACTACGTAGTAATTCTCTATACGTGCAACGTACAATAGCACCAAAGTATCATAAATTTGAAATCCTACTGAGAATTATCTAACTAAATTTTGGAAAAAAAAATTAACGTTTCAGGCATCACTTAATTGACAATCACTTTTAAATTCTCCACAAATTTCGAGCTAGCTACTGGTTGCTAAGGTTTATCCAGCATTTACACTACGTTTCGTCTAATAAATATATTCCCTAACGTCACGTGAGTATGAAACAATAAAACGATCTAATGCTTATGTGCTAAGGGTGCAAGAAGGCGTTTATGGCCCGCGGCGTGAAAATTAGAGCCCAAGGCGTAGCCGCGGACTGTAACACGACAAGGGCCATAAACACTAGTTATGTACGAAGTGCACACAATATTTAACGTACAGAGCGGAATATTCACAATAAAAACCAGATTTATATTTTTTGGCAACCTACGCTGGCATTGCTTGTTAACCTAACAAACAGTACAAAACAGGCCCTAAAGTACTTTATTTTCCACTGATCTATTATTTGTTGTATATATCTGCATCCGAGGTATATAAAGCAGTAAATAACGCCTAGGGCGTAAAGAGCGTGCGTAATTATAATGCCCGCTCATTATGGCCTCTCATAATGAGCTGGTATAATTATTAACTTTCAGGCCAGAGGTGTTCGGCCTTGGAAACTTGTCGCCCTCGAACGGGCATAAACATCTTCATAATGCCCTTGGTATATAACTATTATGGCTCTTGGGCTGTAGAGTGACACATTGTGCCCCCAAAAACAGGAAATAAAGTGACCAGTTCCGCCCGTTCGTATATAAAATGTGTTTACATCTGTTTTCTCTGGTCAGTAGAAGAGAACAGTCTAAATCATTTGCGTATTTGCTCCATACGCACATGACGTCAAGGAAAAGGTCTCTGAGACAAACTATAAATAAATAGTCATCAGCAGGGTCTACGTTCTTAAGCAAATACTTTAAAATTCCAGTCAAGAGGTTAATTTATTTTGTAAGTAAATATTGTCGATAATTCTGTTATACGGAGATGAGCCATAATCTCAATTTTTTTAAAATTTAATTTTCAGCAAAAATTAAATACACACATCAGTACGACGTTATTCTAGAGATCTGGAATCACATAATGTACGCATTCGTCTAGTATTTTGGTATCACAGTGTAGAGTGTTCGTATCACAGTGATGTGTATGTATTTAACTTATATGTGATGCTATGAAAGTGCCGATTTGTTTAACGAGCTATACCTTTTAAACACGAGCGTTAGCGAGTGTTAAAAGTGTCTTCGGGTTAAACAATGCTACATTAATAACAAGTTGTGAATACTATTTTTCCAACGTTGCATTTCCTCTTAAATAACACTGTTATTAAAGTGCGTTAAAAACCGATTTTTACTTTCATCACTACTGATAAGAGTAATTACTTTCATCACTGAGTTGTGCAATTGCCTAATCGGATTTTACTTTCATCACTGACTTGTGCAATTGCCCACGTTCTTTTCTAAATTGAGTGATGGAAATGTCATTTTCATAGGCGATGTTGAAAGATATATTTTCTTCAATATTTGCTGTTACTCAAAATTGGGCATCTTTTATCGTCGTTGTGTATATCAGATTGGAGGTCCTTATTTTACGAATTTTGCGCTTACAACTTCGGAATGAGGCGGTGTCCGGCTCCCATTTCGGGGAAATGTTTGAGTTTTAACTTTATTTCCAATGCTATAAGATGATTTCTTACCCCTAAACCCTCTTCTGCTTCAGACCAGTGTGCGTCCTCGGAGACCCCTCCATCACATCTAGGAGAGCCGCCGCTACCACAGCAGCTATCCGAATAGGAAGCTTCACAAGCCCCTCCCCCCTTAATTTACTGTCGACCTCATATCCACCTAACCCGGACTAAACATTATACAAATTAACCTACAACACTGTCGAGAGGCTGCTGTTACTCTACGCAGAGAACACTGCAGCAGGACACTGTCGCATTAATACAAGAGCCTTGGATTGTAAAATCTAAGATCTGTGGATTAATTAACCGTAATGACACTGTTTTTACAGATAGCACCCATGAAAAACCAAGGACGTGCATCTACTGTCCCGAACATTTATAAGCCTTTGCTTTGCTACACCTCTGTACGCGTGATATTACGGCGATACAGGTGAGCTGTAGTATAAGCGAAGGGAATGAAGATGCAATTTTCGCATCGGTTAACCTCCCCAGTGACTCAACTGACCTCCACCCGATTCTGGATAAAACCTGGAGACTCTCCCTCTTAATGACCTTGTGAATGTATACTGCCGTGTTTAGGCCCATGCTCTGTTATGGAGCACTTGTCTTGTGGCCCACGGCAGACAAGCTACGGCGGCAAGTAAACTGGGACATGTGCAACGTCTTGCCCGTCTTAGTTCTACAGGTGCTATACGCACAACGCCCACGGTCGCTTTAGATGTGATCTTATGCCTTCCCATTGATATTTTCGTGGAGGAAGTAGCCGTAAGAGCCGCCTTGAAGCTGCACTATAAGGGGCTGTGGCACACAGCAGGCACGGGAGGCAGGCATACTCGCATTATGAATGAGGTCGTCGACAAAATCCCTCTTCTGGACGCTATGGTAGACTACCTCTCTCTACGGTAAACTACCTCTCTCTACAATATGCCTTCAATAGAAAATTTAATGTCTACGAAAAGGCTGGGGTTGCCCAGCATACAGATATATCCATCTTTACTGGCGGATGTAAAACAAAGCATGGAACCAGTACCGGAGTTTTCTCTGACGATCTGAACCTCTGCCGAAGCATACCACTAGGCAATATAGCCACTGTCTTCCAAGCAGAAGCGGAGGTAATTGGAATAATGCATGGTGCAAAAGCAATTCTTAAAAGAAGAATGGAGGATCAATGTATTGGTATCTTCAGTGACAGTAGAGCCGCTTTACTAGCCTTGGGCAATTGCAAAATTACCTCAGGTGTGGCACTGTAGTTCCGCGAAGCTCTCGAGGACATTTAAAAAAAATAATGTCGTTTCCCTAGTATGTGTGGAAGGACACGACGGCAACTACGACCACGAGAAGGCCGATGAGACTGCGAGACTGGCTTCCGAACAACTTCTGTAGGGGGACAGAGCCCCCAATCCTTATATCCCTGACAACATTAAGTTCTATGCTACATCAAAAAACCTTAAACAGCTTCACACAAAGATGGGTTAACATGCAAAGCTGTTGTCATGCAAGGGCTGCTATTACAGCGGTCTCGACCAAGATAGCCAAATATTGCTTGCAATTGTCCGAAGGAGCCTTCGATTAGTCGTGGGTATCGTATCTGAACACTGCACTCTAAACTAACATATGCACAGGATGAGACGATGAGACTGGTGGACAGCCCAAACTGTAGCGGCAACGAGGATGACGAAACAGCAGAACACGTTCTGTGCTAGTGCCCAACCTTCGCAAGAGAGTTCAGGCCCAATATGGTCAGAATCAGCAACACTCCAATTGCGGTCGTCATTAAGTACATTTAAAGGATTGGATGGCTTGAGTGATACCCAACGTGGAGAGCTGCTGGGAGGTAGCACAATAAGCCTACTTAATGCGGCCTAAGTGCGTGTGAGGTAACTCACCGTCCACATACAATCCAGAATCCAGAAGATACTCTTTTTGTGCTTCTTCTAGCGACGGTTGCAAAACCGACTGATCCTAAAAATCATGTGCAGATTTGGTGTTATGGATTATTGAATGACTGCACATGTCTGGTTGATTCAGGATTTTCATTCTATTTGGAAGCAAAATCGTCTGCAGGCCGTCCGTAACCTCAGGTTTTTCTTTTCTTTCTAGTTTTTCAAGTAATTCGGATGTTGTCCACGTTACCTTTGAGGCACTCGCAACAATTTTGGAATGCAGAAAAAGCGTACATTGGTGTCCACCGTTTGTTGACTCATGTGTCGTACGCTTGGAGAAAATTACAACACCTAGTGGCACGGAACCGTTCTAGCTTGATTGAAATTCCTACAATCGTTGGACGCAAATGGTCTACGATCAAAGGTCAGGTTTTTTATATTTCACCTTTTGAGTAGCCGAGGGCGCAGTTGCCACTCCTGCGCTTTTCGCTGCATTGGAGGTTACTTACTGTAAATTTTAAATTTATTCTACATTTGGTAACTAGTAAGCAACTATGAGTTATATTTTAAAAATATATTTGATTTGTGTGTATTCTGAACCTATACTATACTTTTAAGTGATAGAAATAGTAAATGGGACATTTTCCTGATATACACGGTCACCCGGTGATTATGGGAAGAATTTATGTTTTAAAACGATGCTTACTTCAATTAGTGTTTTATAAACTTCACCCGAGTCGATTCCGTTCGCTTCTATCAAATTCTACTTGCGTAATCCCCGTATATTATTTGTTCATTGGTTTTTTCATAAAAATAAATATATAATAATTTGAGTTCTGAGTTCGTCTTAAATCTAACGATAGTCTAACAATGTTGTTTATTTGACTTCCAAGTTTGCCTTGCATATATGAATTTGGTGTTATTTACATATTACACATAATTTTGAATATATTCAATTGGACCAGGAACCAGCCTGGCATAACATTGCTTAAAGTGTGGTAGTTTTAATTGACTCTGGTGCTGTCGCTGTATCCCACGGGCACCTATAGGTTTGCTGATTAGTGGTTATGAAGACCCGTTTCGTTAATCTAACTTGGGACCCAAATTCGCCGAGAAGGTCGAGCTGGTCAGAGTTGTACGCCCACCTAGGAATTGCGAAAGCAAGGATAAACTAAAATAATAACGAACGTGAAATAAACTTTAGTGATCGTTGGCAGCAGTACGTCTCGGATATATTTTTAAATTTTAACACACAAAAAATAGCCATTCACAAGTTTTTACCATGTATAAATACGTGCTCTACTCATTACTGTAATGGTCTTCTAATTTGAAACGTTAACACCGCGCTTCGTAAAAACGAGTTTTTAGTCTTTCATCTCCTAACGAATAAAGGTAAAACAGTTGTAACAATAATAACACCCCTTTCATCTTTGCCACAGCTGCGCATCGATTCAAGTAGAGAACGATTTTTAGTTGGTTTAATCATTCAAACGCTTACAATAAATTCTCCGGTCCGTCAGCCTAATAAAACTTGTCACTGAAGAATTACTTGCGTTTCTTTACTGTCTACTATTTGGAAAGGAAATGGATGTTTCGAATGTGAACTCTTGTGGTGCTTGGGGTGAAGTAGGTGCTGACGTTTATTTTGTTCCCCTGTTTGTTGTTAAAATATTCATTACATTTCGCTGATACGCCTACACATATCGCTGTATCGTTACAGTTATAGTTCAGGCCCTGAGCATTTGATTCATATGTTGACACTTGATCCATTAGTTTTGAAATGTCTACTTTCAGGGCGAAAAGAAAAATACGCAAAATAAATGAATATTTTATTAAATTTACTTTAGTCGACATTCAAATTTTTTCACTGAAGCCAATTTTACAGACTTTTAGTGCCTAACTGAAAGAAATTGCTAGAAACTCGACATGAATACTGAAATCTTCTTTGAGGACCAATTCAAATACGAAGCTAGAATAAAAAATGGGAATGCCAAGTCGAATTTTCCATGTAAAATAAGTATCTTGCTTTCCTTCAGCAAATATGTATTAAATTTCTCCAGGGACACACCTCCACATGTTGCTATTTGCAAAGTACGTTGCTTCAAGTAGCACTCTTGTAATAAATAAAGTAAGAAAATGTAAATATACAATAAACACTAACTTCTGAATTTTGTGGTGGCATTTAGTCGTGCTTTACATCCAGACAAATTTATTGTTTAATCGGGGGATTTGCTTCTAATGTTTAACAATGTAATTTAATCCAATTGAATGTATCAGCGGAGAGGAAACAAAGACATGTAACAAGAGCAAAAGGTTTCATCACGGAAATTCGTGGCAACTTTTATAATGTCGTTAATTGCGAATTACCAAAAGTTACTGAATTCCCTTCATTAGTCCTTTCCATTAGCTGTAACGCTGTTATGACGTTACAAGCTTGATGTTGCTCGTTACGTTTAGTGTTCCTGCATTAACATCGTGAAAAGGATATAAATTTAGAATTTGGCGTGGCTTTAGCTTCTCCGCCCTCCGTACGTTAATATTACTAAGGAAAATGAGAAGATTCTATTCGCAATTAACGATTTTTGAACAACAGTTCCGACTAACTGCCAAGTGATAATAAACTATAATATAAATTACTTTTCAACTACCAACCCATTTCCACTTCTTTTCGGGTTCGTTATCTGTGACGAAAAGATCAACTTCTAGTATCCTTGTTGATTGATATGACAACAACAAAATAACAAGCCCGTTATGAATATAACGGTATTTGGACTGTTATAGAAAATTGTTTTGTAATTGGTTACAATAGAAACAACAATCACGCATTATTTAGACAAACAGTATTTGTAATATTCAACGGTATTTTTATTTTTATTAGTTGATAGCACAAAAAATAAGGTACTGAATTTCATTATAAGATTCCATGTAATTTGCAAATATACAGTCCGCTGTTTTTAAATTTAGCCCCGCGTTGTAGTAACTTTATCGTGAACTGAAATGCCTCAAACTATATATTATTGAAATCAGACTTAAAATCGCTAACAGTTGGTTATGTTTTTATTATGTATGTCTTTTATATCTCTTTACAATGCAACACCTTTTATTTTTCTTGGTTGCTGTCTGCCGAAATTGTAAATTCCATCAGAACAGTTCTTAGGTGTCAAATGTGCCTGCAACAAGAAGAATGTCATTTTGAACAACTTCTATAATAATTTGTTAGAAATATTAAAATTTCATATTTATTGGTTTGGTTTTGCATTTTTAGTAAAAAATAATAGAAACAACCAGCTGATAGAGCTTTAATTCTGATTTCAAAAATATACAGGGTGATTCAAATTAAGTGCGCACCATTGCTATCTTTGTTATTATTGATTTTACAAACTAGGTTAAATTAGCAAACTAGTAGTGTTTTCGGTGCTGATGAATATGCAATTAATAAAAAACAATCGAATAACTCGTTGGCGACAAATTAAAAAAAATAATATTATTTTAAATGAAACACCCTGTATATTTTTCAAAAACTTAAAATAAAAATGAATTTCTGATATAAAAGTCTTAATACACTATTGTCTTAAAATGAATACTAAAGAAGTTATCTCAAGTTTCAGTTTATAGATAAATACATACATTATTCTACTGAAAAAATTCATGGCAGGCTTGTTTTAAGTCTGATAACCAGAAACAGTAACAAAACAATAAGAAATAAATAAACAGTTCTGATGTTTACATTATTGTTTTTGTTTTTAGTAGCAGCCTACTATGAATTTTTCGTAAGTACGGTGTATTGTTGATATAGGTAAACTAAAATCTCCCCTAACTTCTTTAATATTCATTTTAAGACGATAGTGTACTAAGTCTTTTATATCACAAATTATTTTTTATTTCAAGTTTTTGAGATATATACAGGGTGTTCCATTAAAAAAAGTTTTTAATTTTATCGGAAACTCGTTATTCGATTGTTTTTTATTAATTGTATATTAATCAGCGCCAAAAACCCTACTAGTTTGCTAATTTAACCTACTTTGTAAAATTAATAATAACAAAGATAGCAATGGTGCGCACTTAATTTGCATCACCCTGTATAGTTTATAGAATTTCAATTCAAACTAAGGTTTGTGAGGACACTTTTTTGAATTTAGCGCTTTCTTGCATTTTCCCGCATTTGTAACTCAGTTTGTAGTATTTTCCCGCATAACCAAGCCTAAATTAACAGTTTAGTTATGTTTTCAAACTTTGTTCCGGTCGTTTCAAATATTAGCACCTCCCCGCCTACTTATATAATTAATTCAGGTTCAGATATGCGTGTTGAAAATTTAGATGTTTTCTGCACCAGGTGAAATGACGTAGTTCGCTTATCGTATTTTAATTGCCGCTCTGGAAGACCATTGTCTTCGGATTTGTCATCAGGCAGGCCAGAACTTCCCCGAAGGCACAGGCACATTGCTGAGTTAAGATTACATCATCATGCTGGAACTTTCCACGCGGTTCATAAGTTCAACAAGGTGCGAAGGTAAGTGGCGCGTGCGCGTTTCCATTTGCTTTTAGAATTTCTTCCCGGAGCAATTCATTCTGATCCTCGCTACCGTCTTAAAAGAATCGAAAACTGTGTCGTCTATTCCGCGCCCCCAGCAGCCTCGGCTGTTGGAGTGCGCTGTTTCGTTTAATTAATTGTGTACTTTTCGTTGATTTTTGTGCCCTCTGAAGAAGTCAAAATTAACTGTCTGCTTTTCGTTGATTCTTTTGCCCATTGAGGTTGTGAGTTGTTTTTGATTCGTGGGACCCCTTTGCTGCTCTGTGAAGATGAGTGTCGGAGTTGAAGTAACGTTAAATAAGTTAGTTGTGGTCAAAGAATCTTTAACGGGGGTTTGCGAGACCTTCAATTACCGCTTCAGCGGACCAATTACCGGATTCTCGAAGATACCAGCTCTATCTTACCAAGACGTGGTTGAAGTCTCGTTGCGTCGCTCCTTTATTGGAAGCTTCGTCCCGGCGTCTATTCACCCTCCGAGAGGATTATTACCGTTTCAACTCCTGGCTGTGGTAACCATAGTCTCGAAACCCTGTTCCCATCTCGGAGCAAACACCCTTTTAAGCTGATTTTCCCAGTTGCTGGCAACTTTCTGGATTCCGGAAACCAGGTAGTTGTTGCTAGTTATTTACAGTGCATTTTAAACCCTTTCGTGCGACGTTGTTCGGAAGAGGTACGTGCGCAATTTTAGCTACCATCGATGCGCACCTAGTTTAAGATTTTATGTTTCACTTTTGATAAATTTTCAAGGAATATCGGCGTAGTAAATTTTGTTGTTATTGATTTCACGATTGCTGATGTAACTATTTATTGTAAGTAAACGTCGTTCCTGTCAAGTAACTTTAAAGCTACTAACCCATTTTTGGGTTTCATATTTGTGCAATTATTTCACCCGTTTTTAACTCAGTAGATTACATTTAATTACGTATTGTATGCATTATTATTTCGCATATCAACTGTTGCATGCGTATTTGTACTGCGTTTTCTTTGTAAGAAATAAGAGAAGAGTTTTAGAAAAAATTAAGCAAAGTTAAGTTCACTGATGCTGCTCGCTGGTTGAAATCAAGCACTGCAACCCCTTTTTAAGCTGCGTCCATTTGTTTCCCCTTTTGGAGTGAACGGATTCACCAACAATAGTGGCGCTAAATATTTAACACCTTTATCTCGTTTATTGGATCGTAGCCCTAATATATAAGGTCGTAAAGAACCCGGTCTTCTAGCTGAGTTTTTTAATCCGGATCAACCTTTGTTACAGCTCATCGTAACGGGGTTAGGGCAACGAATCTGTGTAATTATTTCCCGATTTTGTCGTGATGTAGTTTTTAAGATGTAACAAACTGAGGGTTTTGGTTTTAACGAGTATTTACGTAGTAACAATTTTTTTCTTTGTCTTAAAGAACGGTTTAGGTTGTAATAAGTTGTTTTAAAATTCTGGAGATCATCATTGTTTGCATATTTTCAAGTAGCGAGCGACAAAATACTCTCTCATAATAATGGCGCTCGTTCTTCAGAAAACCTCAACTTTTGCATTGTCGAAAGCGAGCGCCAACGTCTTTCTTTAGCAGATAAAATGTTCATTTTTTCCGTAGCAATTTCCCTTCTGAAAGATCTCAGGGTATGATCCAAGCACAGCAACAATGTGGCATCTGGTTGGTTTTTAATAATTGTATCACTTCACCAAAAGTATTTTCGTTCTCATCAGATAAAAAAAACACTCTATTTCACTATGTCAATTCTCGTCAACTTCGAGTAGCAGATATAATGGCATTCAGTTTAATCTAGTATGGCCATGGAATAGTTCCTCATTTATGAATGCAAATACGTTTATACTTAATGTCGAAATTTGACATTTGTTTTGTAAGTGAGTTACAGTTTCATTCATAAATTAAGAAGTATTCCATGGCCATACTAGATGAAAATACTTTTCGACATACTATATTCAGCCTTGCTAGTGGAAGGTGGAAGAGAATATTATACATCATTTGCAAATGTGTTCTATACGCACACACGTAGGTAGTATTCGAATGATTGAGCGTTGGTACTGCGGCATTTACTTTTTTGGCCAGCATTCTGTATTCAGAACTAACCGTTTCTGGGCATTCAAATCTTCAAAGTATTTAAAATACGTCATTATGCGAGTACCCGAATACTGTATAGAATCTTTGTATGTAGATACAGAGAAGAAAGCTTCGATTCGAAACCATATATTATTTCAAACACTAGTTTTACTAAATGTTAATGAAATTAAGGCTTGACTTCAAGCCGTAAGTGTTTGAATTTTAACATTGAAATGTTTATTTTAATTTAGGAAGTGTGACGGTAATACGGGGCTCCAGGTAGCGATTTGTGGGACGCTTGGAAATTGCACAGTTTTCGCGAATTTTTGCAAATTGTACGTATTGCAGGAGATTGTTGTTGGTATAATTTTGAAGATCTCGTCAAGGGCGAACTTTATGGAGAGGTTGTAAAAATTTAAGATTCGACGCGGCGAAAATACGAGGGTTAAAACGATTTTTTGGGCACGAAAGCGTTCGGTGTTGTTACATCGCATACTTCTTGGACGATCCAAATATGATTTGGGGCTAGTTGGAAAAGGATGAACCAATGCTCATCGTACTGGCTGCTTTTTTTGGTCTGCGATGCACGGGGGCGAAGTTACAAGGGCGTAAAGGTGAGGTGCGTTTGTAGTAAATCGGATGTTCGCATAAACAGGGGGAAAGAAAAAATGTCGAATTTTGTTTTTGGTAGTATGTGGATGAATCTGTGGGTTTTAAATAATTTTACGGCCCAAATGGATTTGGGGGTTGCAAAATGGGGAAAACGTTATAATTCAGATACTTCCTACTGGTCTATTGTAGTTCTTAAGAGAATTCGGGATGCGGTTGAGAGAGCGGGGATTTTTTTGCCTTATTTTCTCACTTTTAAATAAGGAAAATGTGCAATTGTATTTGATTCTGGCCTTTTGTGAAATTGTAAATTTGTCAGTAAATATTAAATAACGTGATACTAACGGAAGGTCGGATTGTAGTTTTCTCTAACATAAATAATATTTCGTGGGGATAAGCGATAAGGTCATTACCGCCCTGCAGCTGTTGTCAGACGGTGGTAGAATGGTAGACGGCCACTGGCAGGGTTGGGATATTAGTGTCAGCTGTTTGTACTAAAACTTAATGGTTGTAATAGAAAAAACATGGTAGGGACTTTAAAAATATAAGTTACTTAGTTTGCTCTGATTCAGGATTCAGGTTTTTAGGTGGTTTTCCTGAGTCAACAGAGTACCTTCTCTGAGGCGAATGCCGGGGCAGTACTTCTCCACCTTTCCTGGCCTCTCTTCCATTCTCCACCCCTCCTTTCTCTCACCCATCCTATAATTCCTGTTCTTGGCTGAAGAGGGACGGAAGGTCCCTATAGCAGCCCGCCCCCAGTTGGGGGAATTGAAATAACCCTGAACCTTTACCTTTTTTTTAGTTTGGACAATGTAAATGCTCGCCAAACAACAAATTATTTTAAAATGTATTTATTGAACGATTAACACAAAGCTAAATATACATATTGTCCATATTGACTACACAACTCAAAGATCTATTCGCATCTAACCTCTTTTTCACACTGCCCCGGTCCTCCTAATAAAAGCAGTAACATCTTTACTCCAGTTGTTATATTTGCTATTAAAGCACGTTTCATGAATAAACAAAATAAACTATGAACAATAATATGTGCAGTCGCCGAGCAGATAGCTTGTAATTCATCTTCTAAAGTTATACCGATGGGGCCACAATTATACAGTAAATTTATTACAACGCGCAATGTGGCATTCCCCTTTCCATAAGGACTTGATTGCTACTATTGGTTTCTAAGGGTACGCCACGCCATGTGTAAATGCATTTCTTTTAAAATGCAATATATGAACCGCAAATTTATTGAAAAAGAAGCATCAGAAAGAACAACGGGGCATGTAATAACCCACATCCTTGCTGTAAACTGAAGTCTTTATACTATTTTATCAACAGAATTCCTTCCCCCGTACAATATATTATGTTTTTACATACTCAGTAATGTTTCCATATTGCATTTTAAAATAAAAGCATTTACACATATTGCGCGTTATAATAAAATCCCTGTATAATTACGGCCCCATCCGTATAAAAAAATTTGAATGTAATATCGAATTTAACATCTCTATCTAATTGCAAATTGATATTAAATTGTACAAGATGCTGAGAAGGTTCAAAATTGTAGTACGTATTATTTATTAATGATCTGCTATGCAGTAGAACTTCGCAGTAACGTTTCGCATGGCGTATAATAAACAAACTAAAATGATGTGAACAATTGTAAAACTTTTCTTTATTTCTATCCCTTAGAAATTTTTCAGATTTTGCAAAATTTTATGCCAAACTTGATAATTAGCCAAGTTCATTTTCAATGTATGAACGAAGGTTGATAAATTGCAACTTCTGCAAATTTTGTTTATTTTTAGTTTTACTTATATTAGTAAAAATAAAGATTTATTAAAAATACATATTTTATGTCTTTAATATTTGAACGATAGATTTTTTAAGGAAATTCAGAACACTTATACTCATACTTCAGTATTCTACTACCTTTTGAGTTACTTTTTAAATCGATGGCGTCATCTTACGAAGAAAGTAAAATTATTAGGGGATCATTGTTACCTGAAAAGTCATAAAATAGTAATTATATTATAGCAAGGTTTTTCCGAAATTCGTTAAAAAACGATTCAATCAAATGTTAAATTGTGGAGGGGTTTAAATAAGTACATGGATTCGAATACTCCGTATTCGAATATACTTTGGAATCCTGTATTCGAAACACTTTTTTTAGTGGTACTGCATTCAATATTCGTATTCGAATACTGTTTTCCGGTAATCGACCGGTAGTCGGGAAAAATATTGCCGAGATTTTTTTTTCTGCGTTTTCATTACAGCTATAATCTTAATCATTCTCTTTAGAACAGGATGGGCAAACTTTTTTACAACGGGCCAGCTGCAAATTAAAAAAATTGTGCGGGCCGCATATAAGAAACTTATGATAATACAAACACTGAATGATGAACTCAAATTATCTTTCTATTAACAAAATAAACCTAGTATAAAAAATTACAGAAATAAAACACTCATTAATAGATACACTATTTAGAAAACGGCGAAAGATATATATGGAAAAAGGTTATTTAATGAGAAATAGTGTACAATGAATGAGGCTGCGGGGCATTGTAGGAATGTTTAAAAGTCAAAATGTAAAATCTTTGTTGAGCCGCACGAGAAAGTATGGCGGGCCGCGGGTTGCTCATCCCTGAATTAAAAGCTCATTTTCATACAGTTTTGTTAAATTGTAACTCGATTCCTTCAGCGTTTAAGCAACTGTCAATTTCTTTTTTGAAAAACAATGTGCTTGAGTGACTAACTGCTTTAGAGGAACTTATGGAGTTTTACAGTCGTGTGTATTGTAATACCATAAATAGCACCTGATTGTAAACCTCATTTTAACTTTATAACTAAATTACACATTTTATGGGTTCTTGCATAAATCGTATTATTAATAACAGTTATCCAACTCATAATAGTAGATTATGCAATGAGGGAGTGAAATGCGTTATTTTGCTGAGGTGCAACCTCAGCAAAATAGCATTCTCTCCGAGTTGCATATACTATTATTTTGACGTTGCAGGAAGAGTTAAAACGAAAAACCTGTGTATGTAACACGGAGCTACACTTTCCGTACATTTATATTATCGTCATTACCTCATTTTGTAAATACAGAGACATAAAAAAAGATTTAACACCACGTCACCCTTAATATTTGAGGATTTAGTGAATTTAATATTCTAATGTTGCATGCCAGTAGCGATTTAATATTTTTGAGCATTGACGTACGTACGTGCAGTAGTTTTAAATTCTCACCTTGGGTTCATTTTATATCTTATGACTTATGACACTCCATTTAAACCTAAGTTACTTACTATGGAATCGTTCCGGGTAAGTCAATTATTTTATCTTCATCGGTGTTGCTATAGACTATTTACCAAATTAATTTGAGTATCTTCAAGAGCTTTATTACCGCACTCAGTGCTTTAATGGATATTGCCCTACTCTTTTTTTAAAAACAAAGAATACGTTGAACCATAATTTATTAATGAAGATAAACTATTGAACAATACAAGTTTGCTTATAGCACTTCACGAAACGAGGTTGATTGCCAGAACGAGACGGTGAGCCGAGTCCTGCGGCAATCAATCGAGTTAAAATGCTCATAATCACACTAGTATCGTTAATATCTATTATATTCATCGGTGTTGTTATAGACTATTAACCAAATTAATTTTAGTATCGTTAACAACTTCATTACCGCACTCTTTCTATATAAAAAATACATTGAACCAGAATTTAGTGATGAAGATAAAATATTAAACAATATGCATTTGCTTATGGCACTTAACGAGACTCGTTT
This sequence comes from Agriotes lineatus, assembly GCA_940337035.1. Lineage (NCBI taxonomy): Eukaryota > Metazoa > Arthropoda > Insecta > Coleoptera > Elateridae > Agriotes > Agriotes lineatus. Next base: position 120,993,344 of record OW679199.1, read on the forward strand.
GATTGCCGCAAAAGTCGGCTCACCACCCCGTTTTGGTAATCAAACTCGTTTCGTTAAGATGCTCATTATCAAACTTGCATTGCTAATATCTATTATCTTCATCGGTGTTGTTATAGACTATTTACCAAATTAATTAGGATACCGTTAAAAACTCATGGGGTAATGGATATTACCGTACTTAGTGCGGTTATAGATGATATTATCGCGCTCAGTGCGGTAATAGATATTACCACACCGTTTTTTATAAAATAAAGAATGAATACATTCAACCACAATTTATTGGTGAAGAAAAAATACACGTTTGCTTATATCATTAACGAAACTCGTTTGATTTTGGCTCACCGTCTCGTTCTGGCAATCCAATTAGTTTCTTTAAGATTCTCATAATCAAACTTGTATCGTTAATATTTGTAATATGTCGCACGCCACTGCTACGTTCAGATTTAAATATTGTAAATTTTGTTGCCACAACAGTGTTAAATGTGTTGCTTATATTACATGGTCTTTAATCGTTTTCGATCTCTGTAACATATTAGCTTGTTGTACAGTTTTGCGTTAAGTAATAAAAATTTATAAATTCGCAACGAACAAGTAACAATTCAATGTACTTTAAATGCGTTCTTCTAGTAACCACAAAACAACTCGGCGTTTTGTAGTTTTTAATACTTTACTTTTTTCGAGTGTTATGGCATCACATGTCGATTTTTTCTTGAAGCTTTAAAAAAAAAAGAAAAAGAAGTATCCAGGAACGCAAACAAGAAGCAGCCTAAAGGAACAAGGACCTCAGAAGTTTTCTAAAAAAAACTTGATAGTATTTAGAGCTGCATGAGGTCCCGCATTTTTCCGGTGAAAATATCCTTGTTGCAATTCGCCATTGCGAAGTTGTCTACAGTGTGTTTCACTTTTCATGGAAGCACCCCTGTATTTTATTTGTTTTTGTATGAATCGATTTGAATTTTTTACCAGTTGTAGAACTCACCAAGAGGCATCTATTCATGTCCTTGAGCGCAAATGACGTTATTAGCCTGGCCTACTACGATGAAGAACATGGGTCGTATTGTCAATATTTTGCATCGCGTTAGAGTTACAGCAAAAAGTTATTAAGAAAAGTTGTTTAGAATCAAAAGAATACCCCAGATACCGATTTTTGTTTAATAATTCGAATTTTTAATTTTTATCCATAAATTTGTCGAAGTCCCAAATTTCAACTTTTAATTTGGTATCAAATGGTGCCATGGAGAAACAGAATTTTTATTATTGTTGCAAACGTCATTAGCTATTAATAATGGCTGAATTAAGTTAAACTGTAGCTGAGAAAGTAGAACTAATTAGAATTACTGGTGAAAATTCAAGATCCAATAGAGAAGTAGCTAGAATATTTAATGGAAGGCATCCAGGGCGTGCACCTATTTAACCTGGAACTGTTTAAAAAATTAATCAACTTTTTAATTTGTGTCAGGATAAATAGGTGCACGCCCTGGATGCCTTCCATTCTAGCTACTTCTCTGTTGGATCTTGCATTTTCACCAGTAATTATAATTATTTCTACTTTCTCAGCTACAGTTAAACGTAATTCAGCCATTATTAATAGCTAATGACGTTTGCAACAATAATAAAAATGCTGTTTCTCCATGGCACTATTTGATACCAAATTCAAAGTTGAAATTTGGGACTTTGGCAAATTTATGGATAAAAATTAAAAATTCGAATTATTAAACGAAAATCGGTATCTGGGGTACTCTTGTGATTCTAAACAACTTTTCTTAATAACTTTTTGCTGTAACTCTAACGCGACGCAAAATATTGACAATACGACCCACGTTCTTCATCGTAGTAGGCCAGGCTAATAACGTCATTAGGGCTCAAGGACATGAATAGATGCCTCTTGGTGAGTTGTACAACTGGTAAAAAATTCAAACCGATTCGTACAAAAACAAAGAAAATACAGGGGTGCTTCCATGTAAAGTGAAACACACTGTATATACGATTGTAGAATGTTTTTAGACTATCGTTTCTCCAAAGAAATATAAGGTCGATAATCTTTTATGAGCAAGCTACCCAAACACTTATTTTAGGAGAATACAAAGACGCTCCAACAAGGAAATGGGCCGTTAGTGCTTCACGTATTCTGAATTCACGTAGATACGCGTTGAAATATAACTAAGATTCAAGGTGTAAAAAACTTTAAAAAAGGTTTTATGAAACATATACATGCATCATATTAATGCAATTTTCTAATTAATGAGAACGTGAAAACCCTCCATCCATTTCTGTGTTTAACTATTGCTTTATATGTTACGTATGCCATCTCACAATAGCTATCGGTTTGTTACTTTTTCGTATGTACGTACAAGGTGCTTGCTTCCATTTAGTTCAATTTAACGGACTTCTCCTTTCAGACAGATATAAAATTTATCACCATAAATTACAAAGTATAAATGCACTTACAGTAATAGCAAAAGCGAAATGTAAATTTTAAAATTGAGAACGTGGTTGTATAATTCTTCAACAAAAATTTGCACATCCGCCTATTACAGGAAGTGCTGGGTTAATAAGAAGAGAACAAATCGCAAGCCTACCTTCTCTTATGCTTCTTCTCCTTGTAAGCCTCTCCCTCGTTGTTCGTGTTGCTGGCGAACTGCACCTTCCTCTCGGGAGAGAACTCCGGGGGGCTTCTGTAACCGGAAGGGTCGGAAAGGATGCATTCAGACTCTGAGCTGAGGGCGCCGACGTCGTCTTCGTCGGCGAAATTGAACGGCGTGTAGTGAACCGTGTGGTCCGAGTCAGTGATATGGAAAATTGGCGATCCGATGCTCGACGGCGTGTTGGTCGAAGCCGAGACGATCTTGGCGGTGGAAGTTGGGGACCCGGGGCTGATGGGGGTCCCGGACGGTGTCGCGTTTGGGGTGATATGTGGGGACGTTACACGACGTTTCATAGACCGCGTGGCCTTGAGCGGCACGTGGATGTGAGGGTAGCTTTGCTTGCGATGCACTGTAATAAAAAATACAAATGATAAGGAATTGAATACTTTTGGTTGAACAGTTGGCGTTCAGTATTTTTTCACCAACTGGCCGACGGCGCCGGTTAGGTTTATAATTATTTGGGAACTTTCGTAACGTTAATGTATCGGTGTTTAGTAGGTACTGTTAAATTTATATCGAGAGATAAAAAAAACTGTTCCTCTACAGGCTGTGGAATGAAAAGTCACGTCTTTACTTGAGTCAGCTGGAATCCACTACATAAAATCGTTGGTCTCTTTGTATCTTTGTTCGCTAGGTCCTCCGACGATACTGGACGGATTAAGTTGTATGATGGATTAACATGTCGCTAATTGTTAGACTTAGATCGTAGGCCGGTTTTTATTTTAAAAAAAGGTTTTAAATGGATTGTTTAATTAGCAAAACTAAGTATAGTTCAAGTGATTTATTATATAGCACTACAGCAGCGCTTCATTCAACAAAGTTCCGTGGCTCGGTGGTAGAATGCTCGCCTGCCACGCGGGCGGCCCGGGTACGATTCTCGGTCAGTGCATCTTTTTTTTTAAATTTATATTCATGAACCTCTCCCAAATTTGCGAACCGAAGCGTAACTCGGGTGATTCACTAGTTAAATAATAATGAAACGTCATTTTTAAGAGCAGAAATCTTTTAACAATCTGCCAGATTCGTAGAGAAATTGACAACTAATTATTATCTGACACAAGTAAAGACGTGACTTTTCATTTCACAGCCTGCTGAGGAACAGTTTTTTTGGATCTTTTTTGGATTTTATAGAGTGAATTATTTGTAATAACAACAACTCAATAAATACAGAAAAGTATAAATTCTGTATTAACAGCTGTGAAAAATCGAAGTGACAGATTAATTGGGAGTGAGCTAAAGTATTTATAAGACATGAGAGTGAGTTAAAGTACTTATAAATCACGTGTGAGTTATTACCTATATAGTTCAACCGAAATCGGTATAATTATAGCTACATACTACAGAGGAGTTGAATGAATTCTATTATAAACTGGGAAATGTAGCCTTGGTAACTTCTAAAAGTCATTAAAACTATATACGGTAGCGCAGCTATGAGGCCGTGATGAATTAAATGTTTTCGTGTACACCCATAGCCGTTTGGATCAAAAACCATTCGAGCTGGGAAGAGTATCGAAAAAATATGCAAAAATATTTGTTCTGATCGCTATGCGTCTGGAAGACTCAGCAGGAAGCTGGTATGCTGGTTCGTATTGTACACGCTTTAGGATAAGCAAAAATTTGCCGAGATAAATATAGGACGATATGAGGTTGCAGATTTTGGCAACCAAACCATAATTGCAAGTGGTGACAAATAGTGTATTAAAACACAAGTTGCAAAAGGCATGAAATTGTTGCATGCGTCAAAGTTAAAAAAAGAGTCGCTTCGCGGGCAAGTGCAACAACAGGACTTATAAAGCGAGTTTTTTATACTATTTCATCTACTTTGCATAAAAATAATTAAAACATTTGATTTTTGATATTCCATAAATGTGACAATCTGTCACCTGTCTGCAACAAAAGAGGCTATTTCAACATTTTTCATATAAAAACACAGTTTTCTGTTTTCAGTGTTTTAACAATCTGATCAAGACATCAAAGTAGATAAACAATATTTTGAGGGGTAATATAATAAATAGTATGCCTATTATCGATAATTTTTTCGTAACGAAATGATATTCTAAAAAAATTATATATTATTAGGCAGACTATGAATTAGAATTAGGAAGAGAATATAATGATTTAAAATATATAGGAGCGAGAGCGTAATACTATTTTATTACCTGAGTATCAATGCTAATGATCAATGTTTGTCCGAAATACACTTTTTGCTGGACCGAACCTCGAAAAATCAGCTGACATTTCTAAATTAGTTCATTTGGCAGACGATACAAAACTAAGTTAGCGCGTACCAAATCGAAAATCGTGAGTCGCTATATTATCAGTATGGTAGAAGGTCCTATTGGTCAATGTCTTAAATTTAAAAGACACTGATTGGCTCAAAATTTAAGGAATTATATTCTCAATATTATCTTTTGAGCCCACCACATAGGTGATCTTATCCTAATTAAAACTATTTTAGTATTTTTCAAATTAAACTGCACATAAAGAAGTTACCACAGAAAATGTTTTAACTCTTATATAAAAATGCGCACCGTAAGAAAAACTACTTTTGCTAGATCGAATAACGGTTGAGTGTCCAAAATTATGTACGAAATAGGTTTCCAATATCTCTAATAATACTGACAAAGTAAAGGAAAACACTTACTAATGTGAATTACATTAAGTCGTAAAGCAAATAAACATTACAGGCGGTAGGATTAGAACCAGCACTTACAAAGGGAATAGAATCTGCAGGCCGATGCTTTACGAGCTGGACCAGGTCAACTCCCGTGCTTATCGTTGCATTATAAAGAGGACGGCGACGACAGGACCGATCGCGGACAAACTGCCCCTGACCGGTGATGATAAAAACGTGACAAACGCAGGCACAACACTTGTTTATATATAAGGATAGGTCAATCATGCGCCATAATTCTGAATGGAATAGTTTCAGATCGCCCAAATAGAAAAAAAGTGAATATGCGGAACAGCCAAATCAAGACATTGCTGTTTTCTTCAATTCTACCGTAATTATCCAAAATGAAAAACAAAAAAATATACTGAAAGATCCAGGAACAAGAGTAATTCTGGAGAGCTAGAGGTCATGGGGTCAGTTGAACTAGCCAATGTTTAGAAATAAGTAGATAAAAACTCGTCGTAGTTATCATATCTAACACTCTCTGGCTTCTTACTTTTCCCAAAACTCCAATAATTTGGAGATGAAGGTAACAAACAACTAAGACTCGACTACTAACCTCCAAAAGACTTCGACCGATATTATAAAATTTCTTGCATTTGAAATCAAGGCTCTCGAACAAGCGCAGCTAAAACCGACCTGCTGGTTGAGATATGTAAATGATACATTTGTCATCTTGCCACACGGACTCCAGACATTGAATCTATGGAAGTGGACGTCCTGGTGAAACATAAATCAGATGGTAGTTTACAACATGCAGTCTATAGAAAGAAAACACAGACAGACAGATAGTCTATCTAAATGTTAACTCACACTATCATCCAATATAAAAAGCAACAGTTCTCCAGACTTTGGCGACAAGAGCCGTTAGTATCTCAGATGCAGAAAATCTAGAGAGAGTAAAGCTACATCTGTTTGAATCTTCTCAAAAGAACGGATACATAATTACCACCATACGAAAACCGCTAGACAAAACTATGACACAAAGGGCCAAAGAAGAATCCCCACCTCTGGAAGGCTTAGCATTTCTACCTTACATAAAGGCTCGACTGATAAGATAGAGCTTGTCCTGGAACGATGCATTGTCAAAACTGTGTTCAAGAGTAAGGAAACTTTGGGTAACAGCTTCATATCGGTAAAAGACAAAATTCCAAGTTTAAAAACCGCTGGCATATATCGCATTCCTGTTTCTTGCGGCTCGAGTTACATTGGACAGACTGGTCGTTCCGTTGACCTAAGACTTCAAGAACATAAAGGCGATTGCAAACACAAACGCATCACAAAATCAGCCGTATCTGAGCATACATTTACAAATGGGCCCACCTTAGAATTTGAGCACGAGTACTTGTCAGAATACTTCACTACTTCCCGCAAGTGATACGTGAAGCGATAGAAATAGAAAAACATTCAAATAATGTAAACAGGGAATATGGTTTTAAACTTAGTAAAACTTGGACTCCTGTGATACACGATCTAAAGCATTACAACCACTGTGCGTCATACGGCCACGCCCCACGATTACATTGCACTTGAACGACCAATCAGCGTTACGTCACTCAGCGTGCCTGGCACAGAGTACTATAAATAGTTTCACACCGACCTTCAGTTCTTAGTACCACGTACACTCTGATGATGCAAGCTGCAAGGTCTTGCAAGACGTTAGTGAATATGGATGCACAAACAGCAACAAGGTCAAATCTGCCTCGTTCTCAAAGTGCTCAAACAACACGAGCCACCAAAGAGCATGGCCATCTCGCGGATTCTTGCTCGAGTTCACAAGGTGCAATGCACATTAAACCAGAGAATGCTGGCATCTAAGCCGAAATTCTATGTTAAAAAGAATATGACAAGGAAGTACAATAACAATGTCCAGCTAATTGGGAGATACGAGTATAATGTGGAAAAATAACCGTGAGGGTAGAAAATAAAGTAAGAATGTACAAGAATGTAATACGACCAATTATTACATACTCATCCGTAACTGGTGCTGAACGTAACAGTTCGCAAGAATAACAGAAATGTCTAGTCCAAGGTCGATCACTGGTCGTACACTAAGAGACAGGGTACCTAGCCAAAAGTTTATTAAAAATGGGCACAGATTCGGCAGTGTTTGTCAGTAGAAGCAACTCCGTAAATGTCGAAGTAAAACAGGCTGCGTCTAAAGAAAATGAAAGAAAAAGTTAAAAAAACCTGAATTGACGACAGTGTTACAGTGACTACACAAGACGAGTTGTGTTCTTAGAGGAAGTTGTGCGGCATCTGGATGTGCTCTCATCGTTAATATTTAATATTGAATCGAAGAGGATTATTAAATAAGTGAAGGTATGTGGATGGGTAAATTCTAAAAGTATATGCTGAAAATGTAGTTCTACCTACGGAACAAAATCAAACCTAATCATTTGTTTTAAAGAACTAGCATGAAAAGGATGTAATCACCTGACATAATTATGTTGAAGATATACCATTGGTAGCAGATAATTTTAAGGATTTATAGACAGTGACACAACAACTATATGCGGGAACACAAAAGATCGGATTAAACTGTAACAAAAAGAAGAAGAAGTTGTGAATAACATATAATATGAAAGAATAATACGCGTAGGAGATGATGTAATGAAAGGAGTTGGTAGTTACACATACCTGGCACGAGAAATACGGGTTATCAAAGAAAACTAGACGGTGGAAATCAAGAGAAATTGAGTCACGTGCTAAAGAATAAATCAGTACCACACAATCTAAAATCTAAAGTATTCGACATGTGTATTTTGCCAGTTCTAACCTCCGGTGTCGTTTACAAACAATAATGTAGAAAAGCCAGCAAAAGCCCGGAGATCTATCTGAAGGAGAGATGCTTGGAATATCCCTAAACGATCCAATATACAGTGCGAGTGTAAAGTCTGGAACTATCGAAATAAAACTTTTATCAAATGTTTTTGAAAGAAATCCTCGAACACGTCAATTTTTATTTTAAAAAATACATATTCTACTGTAATTGTCACTTTTCGATTGTCTTTTGTTTTTGAGTTATGACGTTAGCGATAATTTTTTTAAATGGAAACCCTAATTTTTTATGATGAATTTGGACACAGCATGAAATTCTAAGACCAAATACGCTAAAAAAAGTATGATACTGTATTTTGAAATTTTCGAGAAAATCGTACGGTTAGCAGATCCCCTCAATACTAAAATTTTAATTCGTTCTTTTTCACTCAAATATTGCATCATTATTTATTGAATTAGGAGCACACAACAAAAACAGATAAACAAACTGTGAAGAACTGTCATAATTTTAGGGCTAACTCATTGTTTCATGGCTACTTGACTTTTATTAGATTTTTGTTTTAAAACTTTAACGGCAATTATCTCGAAAATTTCAAAATACAGTACCATACTTTTTTAGCATATTTGGTCTTAGAATTTCATGCTCTATCCAAATTCATCATAAAAAATTAGGGTTTCCATTTAAAAAAATTATCGCTAACGTCATAACTCAAAAACAAAAGACAATCGAAAAGTGACAATTACAGTAGAATATGTATTTTTTAAAATAAAAATTGACGTGTTCGAGGATTTCTTTGAAAAACATTTGATAAAAGTTTTATTTCGATAGTTCCAGACTTTACACTCGCACTGTATAAGAGATAAACCAAAGTGATACAGAGAGAAGAATGGCGCCTGGGAACTGGAAATGGGTGGACATCAACGAACGAATACAAGAAAGTAGATGCAACAACATCATTAATGGACGACGATCCTGGTACGAAAGATAGAAGAGAAGAAAGTCTCAGATGCGTTGGGTGCTCGATCTGAGAGTAAACCATGACAATGCAAAGTAAAACAAACTTTGTTGAGAGGTAAGTAGGGTGAGAGTTATGCATGGACGACTAGGAATTCTAAATAATGAAAGATACGTTTAAATGAAGTTGCAGTGCAATATAAACTCACCTTGTAACCTCAAAACAATGACATGCAGTCGAGAAATTTCATTTTTATCAGAAGACTTCTCGTCTCAAATGAAGTAGGAACTGTATAGACTGAAACGGGCGTCGGTGTGTGTTTGCATTCTTTTTCATTGTTAATTACATTTAATTATTGTAATCTATCAAAACAGAACGTGCGGGTCGTTCGAAATGCATTCCTTCGGAATCAATATATTGTCGAAAATGGTTGTAAACATTTTCGAGTCACTACTAGATTTGCACAGTACTCTGGCATGCTCAAATTCTAGAGTGTGCCCATTTGTAAATGTATGCTCAGCTACGGCTGATTTTGTGATGCGTTTGTGTTTGCAATCGCCTTTGTGTTCTTGGAGTCTTAGCTCAACGGAACGACCAGTCTGTCCAATGTAACTCATTACTTCCCGCGAGTGATACGTGAAGCCATAGAAATAGAAAAACATCCAAATAATATCAACAGGGAAGATGGCTTTAAGCTTAGTAAAACGTGGACCCCTGTGATACACGATATAAAGCATTACAACCACTGTGCGTCATACGGCCACGCCCCGCGGATTACGTTGCACTCGGATGACCAACCAGCGTTACGCCAAACCGCGCGCCTGGCACAGAGGACTATAAATAGCTCCACACCGACCTTCGGTTCTTAGTGCGACTTTCACTCTGATGATGCAAGCTGCAAGGTCTTGAGAAACGTTAGTGAATATGGATGCACAAACAGCAAAACGTCCAAATCTAACTAAGTATCCTCGTTCTCAAGATACTCAAACAACACGAGCCACCAAAGAGCATGGCCATCGCGCGGGTTTTTGTTCGACTTCACAAGGTGCAAGGCACATTAAGCCAGAGAATGCTGGGTGTTCATCTACAAATACTACGCGGTCTTAGCCGAAATTCTATGCTAAGGAGAATAATTCGAGTAACCGCGAAAGCCTCAAACAGTACAGAGTCACTATTCTCATTCTGTCAAAGTACGAAATCATGTTTCGTGCCATTTCGTTGATTGTGAAATACCAAAAACTACTAACGTGATATATTTATTTAAGTTGACTATTTACGAGGGGTGATCCCCATGCTCCGCCCCAGACTTGCTTTTAGTGGAGATACGAACCTTAATGCGGCAGTATGCCCATTAACGATATGTATCAACAGCGCATGAGCAGAAGCAAGTATGTATCTAACGTTGTTTGGTTACAGCAGTTGTTTGTTTCAAACAACTTGACAAGTTATTGCAAAAATGGAGCACAGAGTGAACAAAGAGCGGTATTTCAATACCTGTTAAAGAAAGGTATGAATCCCGTCCAAATTCATGCTGACTTGATAAACACTATAGGGGAGTGTGCTGTTAATTATCATTATGTGAAATGATGGTACCGTGAGTTTAAATGTGGAAGAACAGCGTGCGAAAATCAACATGCTGGTGGTCCGCCAATAACCGTTACAACTTCGGAAAACGTCGATAAAGTTCATGATCTAGTAATGCACGACAGAAGAGTCACTGTAAGGAAAATAGTTGAGGAAACTGGCTTTTTGTATCACTCTGTGAACAGCATCTGGACATGAAAAAATAATTTGCAAGATGGGTTCCGCGGTGTTAACCCAAACACAAAAACAATTCCAAGTTGTGATTTGTAAACGCCTGTTAATGAAATACAGACAGAATCGTCAGAATTTTTTGGACATATTTGTAACCATGGACGAGACGTGGGTTCATCACTATGATCCAGAAACCAAAATCCAAAGCATGGAGTGGAAGCATCATGGTTCTCCACCTCCTCGAAAATGTAAAGTTCATCGATCATCCGGAAAAGTAATGGCTTCTGGTTTTTGGGATGCCCAGGGAGTAATTCTAATTGATTTCTTACAAAAATGAGCTACAATAACAGGCAACTATTATGAAAATGTAATATCAAAATTGCGCGAAGCTATAAGGGAAAACATCGTGGCAAATTGAAGCGTGGTGTGCTGTATCACCAGGATAATGCACCGAGCCACACCTTTTGTGTTGCTATGGCTGCCATAGCCAATGCAGGCTTTGAACTACTTGAACATCCGCCATATTCTCCAGATCTCGCCCCTAGCGATTGCCGAGTGTTCCCCAAACTCAAGGAATACCTCCGGGGGAAGAAATTTTCATGTAATAATGAAGTAATAGATATTGTAAATCAGTGTTTTGCAGAGATTGGACAATCCCCCTTAAAGGAGATTGCGTAGAAAAATAAGGTGAAATAAATGTTAATTTTGTAACCGAAAGTTGATCAGGGGCGGAGCATAGAGATCATCCCTCGTACAAGCTTTGGTTGCTTAGTGAAAACACAGTTAGTTGTTTTGCTTTTATGTTTTTTTGTAGTGTGCTTGCAAAGAACTCCTAAATACAAACATTTATGACAACAGAATTCTGAAACACGTTTTATTGGACTGTAATATAATATGCAATAATTTTGATCGTGTGTGTAATATATGAAGTTAAAAAATGCCACGGAAGGTTGTCTTTGGCACTGAAGCATTTCTTTATAGTCAATTACAGCAACGGTTGCAATATTAAAATTTGTGTAAACTCTCTTGCTGAATTAATAAGTAGGACACAGTAAATTAAGTTATTCTAAAAGCTCATCAGTACTAACAAAACACTATCTACTTCAAATCGTAAAAAATGTCTGCTATTACGTCATATTCTGATGTCAGAGGATAGTTCGACGACGTATGGCATTTTTAAAGTGTAAAGGATAATTTTCCATATTTCTTCAACTAAAAAATAATTTAGATATTAAAACCTCAACGTATATGTAATCACTGAAGAATTACATTTAGTCCAGTTACATTAGAATCCGTCTGCCGAAAAAATCCAGGTGAGCTGAAATTTTGCATACACCTTTATTTTGACATTACAAATAATGTCTCAAAAGTCCCCATCGATATCGCGCTTGCGTCTTGAGTTATTCAAGGTCATAGGTGACAGAAATAAGTTTTTCGCAAATATTTCTCTTTCTATGGGTCATATGACTTTTTTAGTTATTTAAAGAAATGAAGGCTAGGAAATTCTCTACAAAAAAAAATTATACAGGTTTTTTACACACAACTAACCATTTAGTAAATAATACACTGTTAAATTTTGTAGACGGATTCTACTTCTTTTTACGATAAAGGAAGTATTGGATTCACCCCAAAAATCCGAAATTGAGTTTTCAACAGATCTTCACGTTCTAGAGTCCCCTGAACCCAAAAAACTTTTTTTGCTCATTGGTCTGTGTGCCTGTGTGTCTGTCCGTCTGTGAACAGAATATCTCAAAAATGAAAAGAGGTATGGCGTTGATATATAAGTTTTGTGTGCTATCTAAATGCCACAACAAGATTTTGAAGAAAATCGCATAACCGGAAGTATGGTGTTTACTCTTGTGATTTTTCAGTTTTAAAATATATTTAAAATAGGAGTTAATAAAAAAAACACGAAAAACACAAAAGAAACCCATTTTAGAGGTATTCAACTGGAAAATTAGCTATATTACATCAATACACATTCAAAATGTAATAAAAATGTAATGTCTGAAAAACATTGTTAGAGCCGTTTTTGAAAAAATCGAAAGAAACTGAAAAATCGCAAGAGTAAACACCATACTTCCGGTTTTGCGATTTTCTTCAAAATCTTGCTGTCGCATTTAGATAATACACAAAACTTATATATCAAGTTTCAACGCCATACCTCTTTTCGTTTTTGAGATATTCTGTTCACAGGCAGACAGACACACAGACACACAGGTACACAGACACACAGGTACACAGACCAATGAGCAAAAAAATGTTTTTTGGGTTCAGGGGACTCTAGAACGTGAAGATCTGTTGAAAACTCAATTTCGGATTTTTGGGGTGAATCCAATACTTCCTTTATCGTAAAAGGAAGTAAAGCCCGTCAACAAAACTTAACAGTGTATTATTTATTGAATGGTTAGTTGTACGTAAAAATCCTGTATAATCTTTTTTGTAGAGAATTTCCTAGCCTTAATTTTTTGTAATAACAAAAAAAGTCATACGACCCATAGAAAGCGAGATATTAGCGAAAAACTTATTTCTGTCACCTTTGACCTTGAATAACTCAAGACGCAAGCACGATATCGATGGGGACTTTTGAGACATTATTTGTAATGTCAAAATGAAGGTGTATGCACAATTTCAGCTCACTTGGATTTTTTCGGCAGATGCTTCGTTTTTCAGTAACTGGGCTAATTGTCTAGCTATTATGATATCCTATGAATCTAAAATACAAAATATACTGAGAAAGTTAGTGAAGAGAAAGCTAATAATACGTTTTCGATAAACGCACTAAAGCAAAAAAGTTTATGTTGCCATCAGAAATAACAAGAACATTGGGAGAACTTGCTATAAATAACTCGTGTTATACCTGCAGGGCTTCGCTATATTGGATAATACTGTTGTTGAATTTTGTCTGAAACAATATTTTTTCAATGCCTTGCTGCTGCAAAATACAGACGTGAGCAGAAGCTCTAATAATCGAACTAAAGGCCTAGATTTACAATATTAAATCCATAGACATAGCTATTGCTATCCATAATTAGATAGACATAAAATGTCGTATTCTCAAGTCAAATTTGGAACAAAAATAATTTGAGGCTTGATGGTTTGACACCAATCGGTAGCAAATAAGCTTCCGATATCATATGTGTGGTTGTTGTTTTGTGAGAATAATCATTGTTGTCTACAATTTAATGAAATTGGATTGCTTCACGGTACACTGTTTTAATTTTTAGCCCTTTTTATTTTGTGCCGAATATGTCTATGCTTCCCAGCAGGTTTTAACTTCAATCCAAGAAAATCTGTTAATCTACTAAGTGTTTCTTTTGTCTGAATATAATTAATCTAAAATTACACAGGCTGTAACCACTTGACAAAAAGATATCGCTGCATAAAGCCATTACGAGCCTATGCCGTCCCATTACTTGCAGTTTCTCTGCTGAAGATTGATTACAGCTGGAACTCATCACCCCTGTTCCATTATATTAAAGATTAAACTTTAAATTCCACACAGCTGCTGCGAGCTACTAAAATGCTACACAAGAAAGGTGAGATTCACCAACAAACCCATTTGCGCAAAACGCGATTATATTAGTACATCGTTTGTCAAAAGTCACAAAGCGTTAACTTTTTAGATTATTTTTTCTATAAAAAAGCTCTTAAGCTCGCTTTTTAATGAGGGCACTTTCTCAGAAGTACAAACGCGAAATACGTGGGATTATATTTTGCCACCCTCTGAAAAATACAGTAAGCATAGACTTACTTTTTATACAAAATTATTCGACAATATGGCGTCTTATTTGTGTGGTAGGAGAAAAACTGAGTTTTGGATACGCAATTGATTTGATTTATTCCCTCGAATCGGGCCAGATGCGATCAAAGTTAGCTGTTGAGGAAAATTTTTAACGATATCGATCGGTGACGAGTATTTATAATATTTGCATCACTAAAAAGTTGTATGTAAACTGAGTTTAGGTTAAATTTGCAAATTTTAAGATGGAATGCAGTCATTTTTTAATGTACGAACAGTGGCTTTCATAAAGCTATAGTTGCCTATGTAATATTGTTTGTTATCTTGGACAGACTATATTTGAAATTTGTCCCAAAATATTTGATAAGCATTTCATTCCATCGCTGGTGTAAGTACTATGCATCTGAATATACATTATACATATACATATTATATATAGTTAAATTTGATTTTCTCGTTTGGTAGATTGTGACGCCTTTTTAGTTCGGCAACCTTTCTATATAACAAGTACAGCATAACCTTTCTGTATGACAAATCTAGCGATTTTATATCTAGGGTTTTTGTTAACATCACAAGTTGTTAGGGAATTTTCACGTCATTGGCTAATTTTTGAAGTTTGAAGTTTCCCTGGTTACTTAAGATAGAAAAGTAGCCCTTTTTTGTTTCTGAACAGAATGTTGACGATGCGGTTGCGATTGATGTTTCGAGAGACACCGCCCACGTCCTGGAATGATTTTTGGAAGGTTACACTTATTACTTATAAGCCCAAATACCAACTAAGGGGTTCATTTCACGGAATAATGTTAAAGTACAACAAGAATAAATATTTCCTACAGCTTTTTCTACGTTTTTATACTTTTTTGTCTTCTTCGTTTTGTTTTTCCGGCCAGTTGAGTCGCTAGAAATCCTTAGTTATTAGTCGCACGTTTCTAGGTTTGGTAAAGTTTCCAGCTGTTTGTCTGCATCCAGCCTGGTGCGCTGTGTCTTGAAGAAGACATCCATATTGAAGGGTATGTTTGACTTCAACTAAAGTCATTACTTAACGTTTAATAAACTTTAATTCTGTTAATGTCTGCATTAACAGATAGTATAGCTTAAATACTTGAAAATTTGACTTGGTTTAACAACAGTTTGTAACATGTTCATGATAATGTACTGTAGCGAAATAAGCCTTGTTGCTCAATAGAGTCAACGCGAACTTGCGCCTTCAAGCGTGTTTGCGCGCCAGGTCTACTGTCGGCTCCATTTTCAAATACTTTTGCTTAATATATAGAGGTGATTGCAGGTCCCTGGATCTTCTTTCAAAAATCTAGTTAAATTTTTGTTTTGCCTAGTTGTATAGGTAAGCCTATGTGTGGCCTGATACAATAAAAGTTGTACTTTACATTATTTAATAATTTATTACTAAATATTAATTTTAATTGTAGTCTTTATATAGGCAAATAAACCCCCTGATCACCGAAGCCTTGTTTTTTTAACTTTTACTGTCCGAAGCCCCGGGAGGACTCCGCCACAGTGTCTTACTTGGTCTTATAGCAGACGTTTACTGATGATTCCTTTAGAAACAACAATTTGAGAATTCTCACATACCGTATGAACGTTGTATAATTGCCACACTGTCAATATTGAGTCGCAATGCTCTTTTTAATAGTTGCGGTTTTCCTTTTACAAACTCGTGCAGTATTTTCAATTTGTCAGATTGTACATACGTATGTACGTACTTGATTTATTACTTTGCTGAGATATTCATTTATTCAGTCATTACCTCGCGGAAAGTGCAACGGAGGTAATGAGCCGCTCGCTACTTACACTACGTTCCCCCGCATCCAAACACCACACACTCAACCATCCCAAACCTAAATTAAAGCTAACTTAACTAATAAGTTCAAATCTATTTCCGCTCTTAAACGGTTATTACTGAATATATGATTTTGCTTTCTCCGACTTTTTGTGTCCTTACACATCATCCTACTGCAGTCTTAACAACCTCGAGTGGATCTAGCGAGATATCCTGGTAGTAGTAATCCAAGTTACAAAGCCTGTTACCCATTAAATAATATTGTAATTATAACGATTGGTCCTTTACTTTGTATTTGAACTACGGCCACTCTACCGTTTTATTACTCCGAAGCTAGCGGGTATTTTAGCAGCGGCATACGGTGAGATGCTGTATTGTAATTAATTTTGTTACTACTGTCGGTTCGAACACATTACACAATAAATTATGGCCGCATGAAGTGTTATAATCCTCTAACAATTTGTGATGTCAACAAAAAAGAATCCTAGATATAAATACATTTTATTTGCCACACATAAAGGTTACCTGTTGTACTAATTTCATAGAAAACATTAAGTAATAACGTTTGTGCCGTTACAAGATCGAAAAGTAAAAAATATAATAACTTAACAATTTTCCGTTACTTTTAGTACTAGATTGCTGCTGACAGCTTATCATTTTGAATTTTATTCAGTTTAAATGGTGAAAAGCACAGTATTTACAACGTACATTTCAATTATTCTCGAATCCCATCATAAACTATGGCAACAAGCACATTTAAATTATTGGAA
This sequence comes from Agriotes lineatus, assembly GCA_940337035.1. Lineage (NCBI taxonomy): Eukaryota > Metazoa > Arthropoda > Insecta > Coleoptera > Elateridae > Agriotes > Agriotes lineatus. Next base: position 121,010,465 of record OW679199.1, read on the forward strand.
ATCAATAATCCCAGTATGTTACCCATTGAAAGTAATCTATAAAGAAAAATAGGTAATTAATTACCCTGTCACTAATAAACCTACAATATAATTGAACAATAAATCATATTTCTATGTATAATTATTTCCAACTTATTTAAAGCTATTCTAAACAACATTTCAAGCCTCGAGGTATTGTGGTTGCCATTCCTGAATTTTAAAGGTTTTCCAAGATTTTTGGCAAGGTGCTTATCTTCTGTGCCATTTGCCTACTTGTGCTGGTGCAAGAAGGATGTTATGTGAAATATATTTGTGAAGTCAAATGTTCCATTTATTTGGTATTTTCCTATCCATTTGTGTACAATCAATACGATGTTACGGCTTAGTTTATGAAAATTGGATGTTCCTGTGAAAGACGTATTTTTGGCGATTTTCTCAAGAAACATACATATTTCAGAATTGTACCAGACGGACCACATGTTACAACATTGGCAAAAGGGAGCAGCGCATTTCAACGGTAGACTCTAGCTTTCTTTTTTATTAATTGTTTCCATTCTATCGGTCCCGATTTTCAGCTCCGCCTCGCTTTGGGCGATTAGTGTATTTAGATTCTGTTTCTGCAAAGGGCTGTATGTCAGTCTACTTTTAGGGCCCCATCGGCGAGTTATATATTACCTGCAGCCGAAGGTTGTAATGAGAGACAGCCGTTCAAACTTTGCGCAACCACCTGGCTCTTCGAAGGCTTATCGATATGGTCCTGCTTCTGGACAGCTTCTGAGACGCCTGCTTTCTACCTTATGACCAGCAACAGAAGGTCTGTCTTTAACTAATCTATTCTGCCCATTAAAAGAATTGAACCTCGACATAACCTGCAACTCTTTGTGACTTGTTAGATGCTCGTGTTAATTTTAATGTATCCGTCAAATACCAGATTTGCTTCGTATTTAGATAAATATAAGATACCTTAGAACTTACCTATGTAGGGCAATTATTCCGAACTATTCAAATCACTGTTTACTTACAACAATCTATTTTTAGACCATTTTGAATTACAGTTGGATGCGGCTCACGTACCATGAATGTGGCCTTTATTTCTTGATTTTTGTGAAGTAATTAGGCAACTACTTTTTGAAATTCAATGTTTGGGCTTTTACCTCAAGTTTGTGACCGATTAGCTTGGTTGAATTAAGCTTAATGATTCCTCTATTTAGAAGATGTTGCGTAAATAACCTTCTTTGCCCAACAAGTTGAAACTGAAGATGATTTTAATCGATTACTAAGCGTATTTCGGGGTTTATTACGGTTCCTAATCCGAACCAAGTACTTGGAGTCTGTAGGACCTATTTTTTGTTTATGAATAACATGATTTTATCATGAAAATTCTCTTGCATTTGTGGGTTTTGGGTCAAATTCAATCCGAACCTCAGTAAGTAACGTTACGCTTTTACAGACTATCTGAGAATATCGTGAGTTCATTATAGGGTGCCGAGTAATGCGAATTGCTCATACTACCGCCGTCAATTTTGTACCATTTATTTTCCGTAGATATTCATCACTTTAATTATTATTATACACATCATATTTATACGACCCCCTCTGACTTTTGGGCAAGGTTTTTGTTGAATTGTGATATTCCGTCCTTTATTCTTCTCAAGAATTGGTTTAGTAGCGCTTTTCGACGTGTAACTTTGTTCGTTTAGCAAAGTGCCTGGGTTAGTTGATACTTGACGCCACCACATTTTTTACAGTTTCAAAATTAGAATCTCTTGTTTAACCCAGGACCAACTCAAAACGAAATTCGCAGAAGAATACTTCGCATTTCTTGGGGGAACGTCGAACTAACACATCCACCATAGAAGAAATAGGCGTCAAAACAATCAATCATACCGTTATTTACGAACGTATCCTGAGATTATGACAGTGAGTTGTTAATGGGCGAAGAGACAGTAAACGCAGGAAGAACTAGAGGATGCTCTCCGTGCCGATGGACAGACCAAGTCCTGGAGATGACTGGAACCCTTGACCATGAGGCAATTCATACGTCGGATAATCGAGAAGAATAGAAGATAACCATTGCAGTCACAGACACTACATCCCTGTCAAGGGATAAGGATTGAGGAGGAGAAGAAAGCCTGAGGTTGGCAGTTAAGTCTTCTACATCTACCTTTCTCCTTAGCTAAATTCTATTTAGTTATGACTAACTTTTACTGAATTCATAGTAATCGGTATTTTATAGCGCATTTTGTTCAAAATTGGAATTTAAAAAAATCAATAGAATTCTACAGCACATACTTCAAAAACCATTTTGCTATGGACGAAGCAACTATGCGCTATTAGTATTTGGCTTAACTCGTCCTATTTCAGCAGATACAAAGTGATAGCGAGAAGGGCTATGTCGCAATAGGGCTCAAGAACGCCACGGAAGAAGGATCTGCTCGTATGTGCCCATCATAATCTTTTTATGCGGTGCAAAATATAACGTTTTATTATCATGTTGTAGTAGGTTACGGCATGCCACTCAAAACATAACCTTAAACGTCACAATGATTTTGATTGAATAGGTTCTGAAGCAACTAAGAAACTTCTGTAAAATCTTTTAGGCTGGACGGTGCGATGCGCCTACTTTACGGGTCCTAATTTTCAACTTACCCTTTTCTTACCTAAACAGTGACATCGGTACTAAATGTGACTCTGGGCAGCCAAATAAAGTATACGACTACGAAAATGTAAAATTAGGCTTTCAGTTGATGTCCAAGGGCGGTAAAAATGCCTTAAAACACACAAAAATAAACTACATAACAGTCACCTTGCGAAATTTGTCCAAAACCATGTTACTTGGTTCTACAATTTAGACATACATGTGGTAACTGCTGAGGGTTACCAATATGTAATGCAAACATGGACGGAAAATGTGGTGGAAAGAGGTAGCGCAGAGATTGTAAGTTGTTTATGGAATTTCTCGCAAACCTACGAAGCTACGAAAACAAGGAAAAACCTTATAGTCTAACTCGTCCGATCAAAATAAGAACTTCAGATGATTTGCTTATACCAGCTGATGATATTAAAAGGTATTTGGATTCCGCTACGGATTTTGAACAAATAGAGGACATTCTCAAAAGTCAGAGCACCATATTTACCCATAAAGCAATACAGACGAAACATTAAAGGTGCATGAGCAGAAAATAATTAAAAACGTGTTTAGCGAAGGAAAAAAATGCTTTTTTGCACTTCCGGGACTAAAGTTGATACTTTAGTCCCCGTAAACAGGGACTAAAGTAGTTCATTTAATTCCTAGGGACAAAAGTAGCTCATTTAATCCCTAGGGACTAAAGTAAAAATGATACCGTAACTATGGTAAATTTATGTACACATGAGGTTAGTAGGTTAGGTTTTGTTTGCCATTTAACACACTGACACAAAACTTAACCTGCAAATCTCGAATTTGACATATACTGACAATACACTTCAGTACTGCCAACTGATTCAGGCTACCCAGGACCTACTGCAATTCAGTTTTTAATAAATTCTAATTGTCAGTTTCCAAATTGACAGATTCCAAATTTTGGAAATGTTTGATGATAATGTTTCCAAAAGTGCAACAAATAGCGTATATACCTCGGGACTAAAGTGCCTAAATCTCTTGAGTGGTTGTTGCCATCGGGCTTGGTCCTCGAGGCAACAAACTCCACTCGCGGGATTAAATGGTGCACTTTAGTCCCTCATGATTTAATATACTATTAGAGACTGTGTAAAATGAATTCGCATTAAAGTTCGGTAGTTACCTATAAAAGCTAGCATAGGACCCCTTTCAGAATGGTTTAATTATTTTTGTTCTAAAAAACAAAGATTTTATTCAAAATTAAAATAGTATTGATGTGCAGGGTCGACAAATTTCGATGATTTCATAGGGAATTTCAATCACTATAAGAGATATGGAAAAATGAATCCCGCATCCTTGATCTGTTTTTTCGAGAAAAGCTGATGATGTAAACCAAATTGGCTATCTCTTTTGTTTTCCATTTATAAAAGAAAGTTCGATTTTCGACTTTTCGTTTTGTGGCTATCTATATCTCGCTTGTTTATGAAAATAGGGAAAAGTAATTTCTACATTCTTCATGCACTTTTTTGACGAGAATGCAGTGGCGTAGTCAATTTTTCAAGAAAAATTTCGAATTTCGAGTGACAGTCGTATTTTGTATATTGAAATTATAGTTCCTGTGTCATAACGAAAGAGAATTTTTTTCTCGTTGCAGTTATACTCTGTTTATGATATTTCTAGAAGCTTCTAAAACATATTTCTACGGAAAGATCTGCCAAATATCATAATACATACAGCTCCGTATACTCTGAAACAATCTGAAAATCTATTTACTTTCAGCACTTCGGAAAAAACCTGAATGCTGATTGTTCGTCAGAAATAAATTTACTCGAAGAGAATAGCTTCGGCTTCGTTTCATAATTTTCATGTCTCGTGCATAAACACTTTTAGCACGCGCTTGCACACAATATTTGTTCTACGGCCTTAAATTTACTGTTATTAATACATAAATGTCTGTTTAACAAAGGTTTGCATTTATGACAGTTATAATTTATGTCATAGTAAAGAGATCGCTGTGACGGCGCAGGTGACTGTTTTTGCTGTCAAAGTTAGTTATCAAAGGTAATTACAATAGTACACATTTTACTTTATTCATTGTATAATGCTTTAATTATTTAAAAAACAATTTACCCCTAATTAAAGAAGTAACTAGAATAAGTTTATAATCTCACTTCCAGTTTAAAATTCTAAATTCAACACCAGCTGTTTACTTTTAGCACATCACTTTTAGCGCGCTGATTTATAAAACGGCATACTTAGTGATACAAGCTAGTGCTAAAAAGCCGACTTTAGTAGTGGTCGTAGAAAAAAGCATATAAATATTGGTCACCCATAATTTAACGTAAAACAATTGAAGAATGTGACAATTGCATATTGTTTACTAGTGCCAAGAACAGTTTCGCATTATCCATTGCTCTTTGCATTATTGAAACAAGTAGTTAATATTGAAAATTCATAATGCCGTTTACGCAGATTCGCCCCAGGAAAAGTTTGAAAAAATGTGATGTAAGGGTCAAAAACGATTAAACATCTGTAAGAGAATACAATTTTCAGTAGAATATAACAAGTGCTTGAAAATTTGCCGGAAATATTGTGTTCTGCAGGTATTTTTTCAATAAAACCACGAGCGCATGCCAACTGAAAAAGTCCCGACTCCAATGGGGGATCTTGTTTTTGGAAAAAAATAGCTGCCGAACATTTTTACTTTCCCATACCCATAGGTATAGGGAAGTCTTGGAATCATGAAAATTTTGGAAATCGAGATTTTCACAGAAATATCCGTTTTGGGCCTCTAGGAACCCAAAAAAGTGGTTTTAAAAAATGTCTGTCTGTGTGTGGGTGGGTGACGCTCCTACAGCCGAAAGTATTGCTCCGATTTTGATGCGCTTTGGAATGCGGGGGTGTATCGCAAATTCATCGACAAAATAAGCTTTTCAAAAAAATCCGAAACCGGAAGCGGAAGTTACGCATGTTTTTTTTGGTATCACTGTTTTCGTGATTAAAATTTTGAAAATTTTATCGCGGATAACGATATAGGGTCATAAGACAAATCTGTTAGTTTTTTCCGAACTCGCTAGGTTTAAAATGAAGGGCGCTATGATTTTTTGAAAATTTTGAGTTTAACGCCCTATTACTCAAAAACGGATGAATCGAATCAATTGATTTTTTTTTTCTGAATAGTATATGAAGGCTAACAAGAGGTGATATAAAAAGTGTTTTGAAAAATATTAAGTGGCCTAAATTACAAATTTTCAAAATGTTGGAAATTTTCTAAAAATCATTTCTCAAAAACTGCCCACAGGAATTTGTTTAAACTTCATAAACTGATAGACCCCGAAAAGGGCTATCGATCTGTTTTTTAAAGAATCTCATGAATTATCTGTGGCGCCCTCTACGAAGCTTTGAAGTTTGAAAATTTAAACCCCTTTAATTAATAAACAAAACAAGATAGGTAGCTGGGGTTTTCACTGAATTGCTCAGTGCATAATGGAGCATATGAATATGCAAAAAAATATTACACTCGTGGGTATGTGTAAGCGCACCGGCCCCCTCCCCCCTCTATTTTTGAAAAATATTTTTTTATTCTAACGGTTGTTATATTTTTGCGTCAAAGAATCTTTTTCCGCGAAAAATAAAAAAATTGATTTTGTATGTCCTAGAAAATATAATTTCCAGGTACTTAGAAAATTTCACCTCGGTGCTACAGCCGTTTTGAGGAAAATAATACATAAACTAGCACAGTGGCGGCTTGTCCACTTGGCGCCATCTACAGAAGCTCGGTGGTCACGTTTTGAACTACACATTCTTTTATATTTACCTGCAATTTACGTGAAAGTGTAAACGCTTATCACGGTGAAGACGTGAGTCATCGAGTTGAAATTTTGATATGTTGTAAAGACTGTTGAATAAAGACGATATGAACAGTTTCCAGTATGGGAAAGTCCAGGGAGGTAGTCACGTCCACTTTTTTGGAATTATTTCCGTACGAAATTTTTTAAGCACGCGTTATATTTAGATAAACAATTGAATTCAAAATAATGTGACAAATTAAATGCTTGCATTTCTCTTCAGTCAACCATTAGCCGCTTTTCATTATCTCTTACTTCGACAATATTTACTTCAAATGAAAAGCAGCAGGAGAGTATTGCAGCGACAATATTTATGTCAGATAAACGTTAAAATGAATATTCGTGTTTTATTGAATTGTCCTCCGAATATAATTCTTGCTCTGAGTTTTGCTTCAATATTTGTCATTCATTCATTACTCGTTGCTGCTGTTTTTGAAAAATAATCACTCGCGCTTGGCACTCACGATTATTTGCGTCACAGTAGCAACTCGTATTCAGAATGATAAATATTGTGGGCAAAACTCAATGCACTTGTATTATTGGATATGAGAATACCACGAATGAAAAATATCAGTAAAATTTTTTTTATTAAAAATAACAAAACAAATAGCTAAATACTAATGTTTACGGTTTTTTGTCAAAACTACTGTAAGTGGAAATTTTCGATTATTAATAATCGCCGTTGCTATGGAAAATGCTTAATTAAATATGCATACGGGATGTTCTCATTAGTAATACCTCTAGTGCATGCCAAATTGTCGATAATTTGTCGAGTGCATGATTTGGTATGTCCCGAACAAAAGTTAAAAAGGTCTTCTTTCCCCGCAAATTTTTCTAAACCCGTTCCCTTGGCAGTAGTGTCGCTTGATAGTAGTGAGGGACACTGGAAATGTCGTTCATGCGCGTCACTAATTAGATGACGAGGCAATTTGCACCAGTGCAAATTATCGATAATTTGCACTAGTGCAAAATTATCGCATAATAGGTATCTTAATGGATGAATCTCAGAAATTTTGATTGGCCAAATCTCCGTCTCGGTTGTGCGGATCTTTTGGTGAAGATCCCAGCCCACTAGATCAATCCCCCGTATTGGGGGGTGCCTAAACTTGCTGTGTGGATACGCATGTTAGTATGTGTATACGATTCCGGTCGCCAGGAATCTTTCTGAAGTCTTGGATTGTTTTCATACGATAGGTCTTCCGAAAATGAAGGCAACATCAACTTTTGAGTTACGGTCGAAGGCATTTTTTTTTATTTTTTATTTAATTTTTTTTTATAAATAACTGGTTCATAATATTTCATTATACTAGCGAAACGGAGTGATGCTGAGTGTCGAAGTATTCTTGGAAAGCACCGAAGGGCGCTTTTCTTGGGTAGGGGGTACCGTATATTTTACATTTGAGGAACAATTTAAACATAATTTAAAAATCAGGTGATCCTGAACGGCCGGTGGCTGTTAGGAATGACTTTTTATGTGTTTATTTAGCTGAGTTTCGTACTACGAAATAGTATAAAAGGACAAAGCCTTCCTGCCGCTTTTAAACAGCTGCAAAGGGAAATGCGGCCTAAAAGAAGCTTGGCTAACGTTCGTTGTTTGAGCGAAGTATAAAAGTCTGGAAATCTAGTTGAGTAGCTGAAGTAATCTAATAACAGAAATTAACTTACGAAGCCTTGTGAACGTGTTGTAAATAAAAGACTAATTATAGAAGGTGAATCCGGTAGGTAAATATAGAACTGCAGTTGTGTCTGCATTGTAATTGAGCGTTGTATAGCTATTAACATATCTAGGAATGTTATGAGTATCATAACTGCCGCAGATGTTTTGAAATCCGAGCTCGTAGAGCGAGGATTTTAAAACTTCTAAGGCAGTTATGATTCATAACATCCGTGATTTGTTCAATAGTTTATCGGTTGCTATATGGTTATGGTTGCCATGTAGGGTAATATTCTTTAACCCTACAGATAAGTTATGATCTAGTTACCAGCCTACTTTTGTATATGTAAACAAAGGCTAAATATCCTGAAACCGATAAAATATTTTACATCCGACAAATTCCAGGGCAAATGTGTTTAATAATCGGTTGCACTTGAACGTGGGGACTACCCATCATAACTACAAAAATTCAAATGTTGCATGTAAGGAGTTTGCACACTGTACATTGCTGTAGAAAAATTATCCTTTGTGAAAATTAAGCGTTTTCTGTATTTCTGGAATGCCTGTCAATCGGACAAGGGCGCCCTTTTCTCCCCATCAAACTTTTAAACTGACCTTATCCCGGAAAATCTCTACAGGGTTGCGGTCACCTAAAAATATACGAATTACTAGAAGGGGCCGCAAAAATTCGATTACAGTACGGCCAGACGCACGTCCTCTACAAACACTCTGGAAACTCGAGGGGCCTTGCGATTTTTTCCCTGGTGTCCTAGACCTCCGGGATGACACAGTTTCGGATACTTGATGTAACCTTGCCTCCGAAATGAGGGGATAATAATCGAGTAAGCGTACACACGGGAAAATGCTGAAATTACAGGAACATTTGGCAGGGGGCGCAAATTGCGTCATGAGGAGTTCGTTAAATTTCGTAATTGCAATTTATGGGCGTTTTGTAGCCTGCTGAAAACGGACGCGAAATTTAAAACAATTTCGGAGCTTGCGGATCTTAATGGAGGCGGAATTTATATGAATTTGCCTCGTTACCGTCGCTGAGAGTATGCTTTGTCACACTAACGTTTCGGTTAATAAAATGCCCTTATTTAGTTTAATAATGTTATTCTTTAAGGCACGGTTTTATAATTCACAAAAAATATTTATATCTTCTTACAACGTATCTCCTACTAAGGTCGACTTTTAAAAACATCCCGCTTTGTCCAATTACAATTTTCTTGTTGCTGCCAAATTTCGTCTGAAAAAACATAATCCACAGTGCCTGGAAACGTACAAACAATCCAGTGAACAATATTCATTTTGCTTAGAAGGCATTTGAAAGACTTTGAAGACTGGGATGTCAACTAGTCCCAACCTAAATAAAACAGCTATATTATAATTGGACATAAGAAAACTGTCTCGCTAGGTGAAATTATTTTTGAAAACTACTTTCTTTGCTATTTCGCAACAGGTTTCCATTTATCAGTCTGTCTATAAGAACTTGTCTGTTCTGAACTTTTTTGTTTTGCCACCAGACTATTCTAAAATGACGAAAACACTAGATATAAGAAAAGTTATTCATTTTCCATTGGTATTTCGTCACACTACAAAACTACAGTCGCAGTTGTTTGGAGTAGAAATAATACTATCTACAATGCTTTGTGAAACGTTAGTTTGTACGGATCATTGAACAGCAAAAGATACCAAGTTTACTCTAACAACGCGACTAAATTATTGATGGTTTGCTTGTTAGGGGTCACATGTTCCCAAGATGGATAATTAGTATAAAGACCCTTGTTTGAGTTGTCAAGATGTAGAACACACAAATCAGAACATTTGCGAGTGTTTATCATATATAATGCAACTAGTGGGTTATTAAATATCAAATAATCATTTCTGTTTACAGAGATATATTGTTTGGCAATCACGCGAGTCCGAACGACGAGCATCATTGCTAAAACAATATATCGAATGGAAACAAAAATGATTTGATAATCAAGAAGACATGAGTTGCATTAGCTCGATTATATCACGAGTCAATAAACAACGTTTGATCAGTTTATAAATATTAAGGTAAAAGTACAGTTAGTGTGATTGCTATAACAATTGTACTTTCAGTAGATAACGCGAAATTTGTCAAGGTATATGATTATCAGCTATTAGTCAAGAAGGTATATGATTATCACAGTTGCTATGTACATTATCAAAAATTAGTACATGCGTAACTAGATGCATTTTTACCGTTTTCCATTGGTTGATGTTATAGGGGGTGGTATAATCAACAAAGACGAAGTAGTACAACATGTTCATTAAAAAAGTCCATAGGGGCGGCTGTGGAAATTCAAACGTATGTCCGTGACTTGATTCAAATTCATAAGAATAAAATGAAAGTGTCATAATTTTGAGTTTATGTAATTAGAAACTCAAAACAGTCATGTAAATTGTCTAGACTACAAAAATTGTTGGAGATGACCTCCGTTTTCTCAAGGATTTGAAGAGTGATGTTCAATGTCTTCAATCAGGACCTTGAATATTGTGTTTTTCAGGTGAGGAAAAAGGAAGTAGTCGAGTGGGGCCAAATCCGGAGGTCTCGGAGAAAATTCTGGCATGCAGTTCAGGCTGCTAACCCGGTCATCGAAAAAGTGACGAATAAATTCAATGGTTTCACGAGCGGTATGAGCTCTGGCCCCGTCCCGCTGGAAGTAGCCTCTTTGCAGTTCGTCGTCATGTAGCTGCTCGAAGATTACTTGGAGAATATTGTCCCTGTGCCGCTGACCATTAACTGTGAAGTCAAAAATACTGGTCCACTAATTCTTAGTTGTGGCACCGCGACAAAAATGCTTTTTCTGGATGTAATGGAGCCGCGCGAAAAATATGGGGGTTATCAGCGCTCCAATGTCTCATTGTTTGCGAGTTAACGTACCCAGCTAGGTGACAGCAGGATTCGCCCGAAAAGAAGGTTGAATGCAACAAATCGTCACTGTGCATCAGATGTTCAGTGAACCATTGACAGTATGCGACGCGTCTAGCATGGTTCGGAGGAACGCTTCCAGTTTTCCAGAAAAAGTCGACAGTTTTTCGAACCTTTACGAAAAAATCATTTTCCAAGATTATAAAGTCTGAAAACTTTTGCTGGAATTCGACCATGCAAGCTTGAGCACGATACACCCATTGCCAATTTTGATGAATTCCATTGCGGAAATAGGACTCAATCATAAACGATTTGTGTTCTGAAGTAAAAGCCATATTTGTGAAATTGGCAGACGGCTCAATGACATTCGATAGGAATTTTATGAATGTTAATCAAGTTACGGACATAAGTTTAAGTTTCCACAGCCGTCCCATATGGACTTTTTAAATGAATATATTGTATAAGTCTAAATTTGATTAGACAGTGAGCGCCAAAAAGCATTGGTCAGTTTCAATACCTAATAAAAACCCATACACTTCACCTATGGAATCAATGATAATTTCTTCATAAATCGGAAACTTGGGAGTTTTGTTTCAATGTTTGACATCCTCCGAAAGTGACAGTTTGGTGTGCTGTTTCACCGTCAAAGATTGTCGGGGCTCATTTTTTCGAGGAAATTGGTGAAACGGTAACGGTTACATCTCAAAGACATTACATGCTTTAAAGATCTTTATCTACGACCACTACTAAAAGTAGGCCTTTTAGCGCTAGCTTGTTTCACTAAAAGTGACGTTTTATAGTTTACCGTGTTTAAAGAAATCAGCTGTTTACTTTTAGCACATGTGCTAAAAGTGAAGCGAGGTTCAAAACTACAATTTCGAACTGCAAGTGAAGTTGTAAAGCTATTCTAGTTGCTTCTTGCGTTACAGGTAAAGCGTTTTTGAAATAATTAAAGCGTTATGTAATGAATACAGTCATATGTGGAGTATCAATAATTACATTTCGTAGTTCACGTTGACAGCACGGGCGTGGCCAAACAATCGCCACCGCGGCGCAGGCCTACTATTCATTATGACATAAATTAAAAACGTCGCAGATGGGAACCTTTCTTAAATCGATATTTATGGATTAATAATGGTAAAATTAAGGTCGTAGATAAAATATTGTATGCAACGCGTGCTAAAAGTCGTTTATGCGCGAGACATGTTATGAAACTCAGCCTTCGGCTTCGTTTCATAATTTTCATGTCTCGCGCATAAACGTCGACTTTTAGCACTTGTTGCATAAATAGCTATTATATTGCAAATAGAGGAGGAGATAGTAAATGAATATTGGTTTCAACAGGACGGTGCTACAAATTACACCGCAAGAATTAATACGAATCTCCTACGAAAATCGTTTCCAAATAAACTGATTTCTTGCTATGGTGACCTTCATTAGCCCTCGAGATCACAGGACATAACCACTCCTGATTTTTACTTTGGGATTATTTGAAGAGCAGAGTATTTAAAAGAAAGATAAGAAATCTGGAAAAGCTTAAAATGTTTATTCGGGAAAATATTGAAGCTATACTGCAGGATATGCGGCAACGTGTGATGAGAGATTTCGGCCGCCGTTTAAAAGAGTGCATTCAACAAGAGGGGAGTCATTTAACCGACAGCATTTTTCATAAGTGAATCTCCCATTCTTAGTTTTTAAGAAATAGTTTTGATTAACTGTGTAATTTAAGCAAATAAATTGTTATTACAAATTGAAACTGACCAATGCTTTTTGGCGCTACATATAAAGCTGATTTTAATAAGCTGATACTTACTGCTGTACTCCTTTTCCCCATACTGTTTTGGCTGGCTGGAGTTGGCAGTATCGTCGTGCAGTTTGTCAACGTCGAAGCGTTGCATGCCATCGTTGTCCATGGCAAATACTTTGGCGCACTCATCGTCCAGGCGCACTTCCACACTGTTGGACTCGTTGAGACTGTCATTCTGAAAGAGAATATTAATTTAATATTTTGTCAATGCTGTAGAAATATCTAGAGATCCAAAAAAAACTGTTCCTCAGCGGGCTGTGGAAATTCAACATATGAATAATATGTTGGTGACACTGTACGTCAATGTCAAATTCGAGGTTAGTAGGTTAGGATTTGCGTCATTTTGTGTCATATCTGTCGGAAAACCTAACCTATAACCTCGAATTTGACGTACACTTACAGTGTCACCAACATATTATTCATACGCGTCGGGTCTCGCTACACAAAGTATCACTTTTACTCCTAATAACATAATATACTATTATATGCGGCCTGCTATGGCTGCCCGACGCCAGGAGATAGCCGGAAATGATATAATGCTTACTTCGTCGTCGTGTCAACTTTATTAAGTGTGAGTGGCGCCGCGCGCGCCGCCCAAGACAAATTTACCGCCCGGTTCTACAGCACCCGATAGCACCCATGTAAAACCGGCACTGATAGATTCACGCCACAAAGAAGTTTCAGAGACTATCTAGTTGTTAACACCAAACGTTTTTTATATGAGATGGCTCATAAGAAAACATTTATGGAATACCTCACTACCTATTTCATATGAGATTACTTGTGATAAATGTGTAAAATTTTAAATTTCGCGCCATTTAAGAAGTTTCACTAAACAAACACCCCTAGTCACTGCACACATTTTCTGTGACTTTGGCATTTCCACGTTTCTCTTAACTTCAATTAAAGCACGAGTTTCGGTGTTAACAGTTGCAGCTGCATTAAATAATCACTTATAATGCCATGAGTAGTCAAAGTTATGTCGACTATTTTTGCGGTGGTATCACGAATGTCCATTGCGCTTTGGTACGATTAGGACGAGTGCGTTAGCACGAGTCCTGATCCCGAGCGCAATGGACATGAGTAGTGATACCACCGCAAAAATAATCACCAGTAATTACATAAGTGATGATAATTTTTTGATAATTTTAACTAGATTCACGAATCCTTAACTTTGACTAAGAATGGCATTCGAGGGACTATTCAATGAACCAAACTACTTTTTCAAACTAGTTTTCAGTAAATCTAGCAACAAACTACGCAATTTCTATAGTAACAGAACACTAATACTTATTGACTTTTTCTACTAAAAATCACATTTGTTTAAAATAGTCACTTGAATACCTTCTAGGAAAATATATCCACTGATATTTTTTTGACTGTTCAAGAAACGTCAAAATTCTGGATTTCCATTGGTCACTTTTTGACAGATAACAGGTGAATTGAATAGTCAAGGGTAATACCACAAGCAGTGGATATATTTTTGACAAATATTTTGTCGTTTCCATGTAAATTATTGCGTTTAAATTTCACGATACAAAATCACATCAAAATGTGATTTTGTTGAGTGAAATTTGCAATAATTTCTATGGAAATGGCAAAATATTTAAAAAATATATACCCACTTCGAGTGGTATTTGGGACGACCATTTAACAATATTAATACATAACGATTAACTTTATTGAAAAATAATCCAACAATTAATATAATTATCCATTCTCAATTAAATTCAGCGGAATACTTCGAAAACACAGCATTTTAAATTTTTTTAAACAAGCCACACAGTTTGTTGGCATTTAGTGTTACGTAACCTAGCGATATCACTAAGGACAGAACATCGTTGCTAAGCGATACTTCGCAACAAGGCTATTTATTTTTTGAGTACGTACATTGTTTTGTGAATATTTTGCATGGTGCCCAATATTCAGTGATATACTGCTGTTATTGGTTGAAAAAAGCAAATGTCTGCAATGTGATTGGCTTATATGTTATAGTGTTGAATAGTCATCCATATTATTCTCGATATATTTTTGGTTCTCAAAACTTTGTGTTTTTTAATGTGTCGATATAAAAGTACAAACAACAAGGTTGTTAAAGCTACACCAGTTTTAGTATGTCAAAATTGTATTCACTTTTAATATACAAAATGCTTTCTCAATAACACTAGCTGTAGCATGTAGCTGATAACATTTTTAGGTTAGGTGTTAAGTTATATCTAAGTCACAAATGCCAAAAGGACAGAAATGTTCTCACATCAGTGTGAACATTCAAAGATTCTTATATGTTTTTAACTCATAACTAAAGTCATAAGTAACTCACAAGAAATTTCTCATAAGCAAAAACATATAATGTAAACAGGCCTTAGAGTGTCGCTTCATTGCCATGGCACCTAAATACTTTATCTCCGCTAGCCAGCAGCAGATAAATTAAACTAGCTAAATCGTTTGAAATTCTTAATTTCTCGACGTTTGCTACTTCAGATTTACTTAAGAAACCTGTACATAATTGTAAACTATACTTAGAAATTCTTCTAAATAAAATAGGGTTAACAGACGAATAATTATATATTTTTGTCGGATTTTGTTCACAACAATGTTTATAGTGAAGTCATAGTAACGCTCCCCAAAGCAATCTACATTTATCGGTCTGCCCAATCTTCTACCTTAATATAACTCTTGATTTCTTACTTTCTTAAAATTTCTTAAATAATTTGTTATCAACGTTTGAAGATAATAGTATATTATGTTATTAGGAGCAAAAGTTATACTTTATGTGGCGAGGCTGGACGGGTTATCTGCCGAGCTTGCGAGGCAGATAAGTACAGCCGAGCCACATAAAGATACTTTTGCTCCGAATAACACATAGTATTTTTTCTTCAAACGTTTTTATAACAAATTATTTACAATTTTGTGAACAAAATTCGAAGAAAATTACTTGATCTCGTCAGCGGCATAAAGTTGTGAGCGGCAGATAATAACTTTATCTGCCGCTGACGAGCAGCGGAAGATAATATTATCTGCCACTTGGCAATAAAGTGACAGTTTAGCATCATCAATCCAGCAGTATAATGCCATATTTTACTGCCGTTTGAAGAAAAAATACTATATGTTATTCGGAGCAAAAGTAGCTCTATGTGGCTCGGCTAGTCTAGTCACGCCACATAAAGTACACTTTTTGCTCATAATAACATAATATACTATTTACTACATCAAAGTTCATATGTTATCAAAATTATGATAAGTTACTCATTATTCTAAATTCACTACAAATTCCAGAAAGCTGGATCAAAATAAATGACTAAGAAAAATTTACAATATTTAAACTAATATATGGGGTGAATCCGTAGCTTCCTTTATCGTAAAAGGAAATAAAAATTGGCGCATGTTTAAGGGCTAACAGGTCAACAACAATAAAAATTTACATAGCAGCGAGTTAACAGTGATAAGAATGTAAAAATGAACTGGCAAAGAACAATAGAAATAACACACAAAATCAATAGTGAACTAAAGCAATGGTAATTGTTCATAAAAACTCAAAGTAAATGTCCAAAATGACCTCCACATTCAAGTGCAGAAAGATTAATTCGACGGAGAAAGTTGAAGTGCACCCTTGCCATCATCTCTGCATCTAATGGTAAAACGTTTAGTGAATTTTGTATTCGTGTCCATAATTCTCCTCACATTCGTCTCGTGTTGAAATAACCTTTATTTTCACACTTGGTAAACAAATAACTATTTTCTAACTTGTTAGAAAAAGTTCGACTTTTCCATATCAATTTACATCAATTTTAGTTAGAAAATTACATACTTTTCCACACTCTTTTTAATATAGTTAGGAAACGGCTTTTCCTAACTATTTTCAAATTAAAAGGAAAAAATGAAGGTACTAGACGTTTATTCACGTAAAAGACTCACTCTGCCAGGTGTAGAAACTTGGTTATTACACACTATTGATAATCTACTGACAGATTGTCAGTTGTGAGAATGAAGCTTTCATTTATTGAATGACAAAAATGTATTTTATTGTGGTCGTGTGAAAAAGACTATACCGAGTGTTTCACTTAAGGTGCGAACATAGGGAAATAGCATGGGAAATCGTATATATGCAGATCTATGCTAGCCACTTGAATTGATAGTAATAGTAATCGAAAGAGAAAAAAAATGCGCTTAATTTGATATTACTTTACTTGAATTTGTTGCTTGTTTAAGATAGAAATAGCTTAAAACCTGTAATAAATATTTTGCATTTTATTCACAAAATACAGATCAGCCAAATATTTTAATTCTCTTTGGATCCTTTATTGTTATATGTACAAGATATCAGATATCTTGCGCCAAATGCATACCACATTTTTTATTTCAATCTGTTCACAACTTGCTACAGTTCTAGAAAATGTATGGTCAGTTTTCTATTTTTTCATCAGAAAATTCAGTTACTAAAGCAAGTCTTTGACAAAACATTATTTTAATATCAGCACGCCTCTGGAGGTGCATTTTGCATTTTGAGAAATGCAAGAAGTTCTCTTAAACTTAAAAGCCGAGCAATTAAAGCACGGAAATTGGAATATGCGAAAGAAGGGTTTTAGTAAAGAATGCTTTTTAATTGCAAACTAGTTCGGTAATAGTATATTACACAACAAGTTTAGAAAAGTAAAGTTTTACTAAACGAATATAGCTTGATTGAGTAGGAGCAAGCGAAGCGAGCGAGTAACTTAAAAAGCTATAGAAGTTTAGTAAAACTACTTTTCTTACGAAGCGTGTATACTATTTTTTCGCATTTTGTATTAGTATTTATAAATAAACAATTATATAAAAGCATTCTACCACATAACCATTAAAAAAAGGCGGCTGTAGAAATTCCAACGTATTAATAACATATTTGTGGCACTTGAAGTATATGTCAAATTCAAGGTTAGCAGGTTAGGTTTTCCGTCAGTTTTGACACAAACTGACACAAAACCTAACCTGGTAACCTCGAATTTGACAGTGACATTACCATATAGTAAAGCTCCATTTCTATGCATCAAAGTGTCACTTTATTAATCGATTTTGAAATTAGTAAAATAGCACATTATTATACAAAATGCGAAAAACTAATTTCAAGCCAAATCAAAGAAAAGTCACATTGGACAAAGAGATTAATCCCAGAGCCAAGTGCTGGTACCTTTTCAGTTAAAATTTATTTCCATTGTACACCCACTTTTACTTAAGAAGAGGCTTTATATTGGGACGAGTCACTGAAAGTTCTCAAGCCATTAATTGGAATGAAAAACGAGAATAACATTCGCATGGAATTAGCGATCCCTCGCTGTTCGAGAGTTTTTCGAGAAACGAATTCACATTCCACCTACACAAAACCCTCAATTTATACAGCATCGATGATAATCGTTCTAACGAACTTAATAGATGGTTGTGGAAATTACAATAAAATATTTGTATTTTTAGTACCTTTATATAGGATTCAAAATTATGTCGTAAGTATTTCTTTCGCAGTCGTATTTTATAAATGAAGTAAGAAAAAAACGAGACCGGAAAATCAATTTCCCTTGCCGAGGAGCTGGCAAGTATCAGTCTAATCCCATTCATTATATCTCTTCGACATTTATGAATGCTCTCAACCGCCCTTATATTGATTAAATCGTGGAATTACAATGAGCACTGTTTATTTGCCTTCTTAGCTCAGAGGTCTCGTAATAATTATTTGTAGACAAGATAAAAGCGCTTTAACAGAATCGTGGATAAATATAGAAATTAAGCGCACGTTTCTTTATACAAAAGGTAGAGGCAAAAAAGGAAAGAACTTTTCAGTCAAATGTGATCTGAAGGAAACTCGAGAATAAAGCTAAAAATGTACCTACATACATATTTACAATTGTCAAAGCAACCTTTGAAATCGTAAATATTAAAACATGTTATGCCCTTAATATGTAGAGATAACTATAGTTATCCACTTTTACTAGCTGGAAGTAAAAGTGACACTTTATAGTGCTTGCTAAGTATCGCTTAAATGTTTACTGAATATCGGTGAAAGCATGCTCTAATCTACAATATAAAAAATCTAATACTTTCTAAACTGAAAAGGAGACGTAATAAGCTTCTCATTATGACAATTTTGCCAACATGGCACGCTCAATGATCAAACATTAAGAGTAAGCTTTGCAAAATATATATAATGATTTTTTATTACAATTATTAAAGTAATTACTTTTTCTCTGTAGGCAAATATTAAAAATGTTAATTGCCTATTTTAAGTAAAAAGTTTAATTTTAAAGACGAATACTCTAAAGAAGAAATATGTACGTATACACGTTTCATTATTTAATGGTTCTAATGTTTATAGTTATACACCGCCGATTCCTACACGAAACAGAAAATTATACAAATTAATTATCTATGGAAATTCAATATTTACAATTGTTGTAAACATATGTTTCGCAATACATAGAGTACATTAACTATCTAATAAATCAAGTTATAGGGAAATTATACCAAAAGAGTGCTTCACGCGTATTCACTTAAACTACTACTAATAATTTCTATGTAATAATTTGACATACTGTTACGGTCTGACTATTACCGTGTCGTGATATTTTGCTGAGGCCTTTGTAAATTGTCATTTTGATAGATTCCATACCGTCTATCTTTCAAATATAGCAACGCTGTAGGCTGTATCTTAAAATTAGGACACTTCAAGCGCCTGTGTGTAGAACATGTTGCCTATTTGAATTTTGGCAAATTATTGGGTATTTTGGAAATTTAAAGTTGGTTCTTTGTTCGTGCTGAGTACTTGCGCGTTTAACTCCAGAGATACGGGCTTCTGGTGCTTTTTCTTCCAAATTATTAGTATTCTTCCTGTTGCTATCTAAGACGGAGAGAGGTCGGCGATAGGATTGAAAAAAGACATCACCCCTTTTAAGCCGTTATCAACACCTACAAGTATGCGATAACATAATCATTTTACGTGGTTTAACGTGGAATGAATTTGTATGCCTCCTCCTTCGATGAGCCAATTTAAGCCAATTTACAACTCTAAGCCAATTTAATGCATTTAAAATTTGTATAACTTGTATTCATTCATTGGTTGTTTATAAACGTTGCTTTCTTAGCGATTTGTATATAACCAACTAACCTTCGTTGCTTATCGACTTATAATTTTGTGTAGTTTCATGAATACACATAGTGCTGTTGTCGATTTAATTGGTAAAATAGTAGACGAGTTTATTTCATTTAGTGCCCATGGCGTCCAGCAAAGACTCTATACGAAGCGATAATGTATGTAAGTATAAATGCACTTTGTTCTCGTGATGCATCTGCGATAAGCAACGCATCCGCGGATTACGTATGGACATGGACATTTTCAATTTCAAGCGTATAATTAATTATTCGGTACATTTGTTTGCTTATTTTCCGCATAATATTTATTTCACGAATTTGTTGCAATAACTCATGTTTTAATTTCTTTTTTGAATTTGACGAACACGGTATAGCTTACATATTGTTACGATTTGCGTTCTTGTGTAAAAATTAACTATACGCGGTTATACGTATAGACTGTACTTTAGTTAGCCATAAGCAATTTGTATCGTAAATATTTTAAGGTGGAATTTCGTAGGCAAAGTGGCCATATTAAAGTTACAACAGGCGGCTGAAAGCCGGCATTTAGAACGTGCCTTTCTCTGGGAAGATGGAAGTATTTGAATCTCACGGAAGCTTTGAGTTTAACCATTGACATCTTCATTTTATAATGGTATCTGCCTTGACCATTTGTCTTTTTTAGGGCCTTGGTATTTGAATTTCACTTCTGGTAGTTTATCTTATTTGATCCACCGATAGGTGAAGTTTGAAGTTATCGTTATCGCAAGATGGCAACTGATATCCATTTTGTATTGTTTAGAAATGTAGAAGAACCATTTATCTAATTCGACTCACGACCATAACCGCCGAAAATTTTTAGTTAGTCTAGACTGTGGACCTAACCAAAAATGTTGTAAGTAACGGGACATACTAGTCCCCCCCTCTCCATAACCAAATGGAATAATAGACAATAACTATTTAAAAATCTGGTGTGATACACTCACACAACTTCCTTTTACAGTGATCTTATAATTAGTCAAAAATTTCATTTTTAATTTTTAACCATTTGTTAAAAATTTAAAAAAATTACAAATTCTACAAAAACGGTACAAAATCGAGTGTTAGTTGAAGAGACAAATTTTCTCTAGAATTTTAAGGTGAATTCAAAAATGTAATAATATACCGGGTGTTTTATTTAAAATAGGAGTTAATAAAAAAAATAGAAAAAAAAACAAAAGAAACCCACTTTAGAAGTATTCAACTGGAAAATCACCTATCTCACATCAATACACATTAAAAATTTAAGAAAAATGTAAAGTTTAAAAAAAAATCGTTAGAGCCGTTTTTGAAAAAATCGAAAAAAACTGAAAAATCACAAGAGTAAACACCTACTTCCGGTTATGCGATTTTCTTCAAAAGCTTGCTGTCTCATCTACATAGTACACAAAACTTATATATGAAGTTTCAACGCCATACCTCTTTTCGTTTTTGAGATATTCTGTTCACAGACAGACACACAGACAGACACACACACAGACAGACCAATGAAAAAAAATATGTTTTTTGGGATCAGGGAACTCGAAAACGTGAAGATCCGTTGAAAACTCAATTTCGAATTTTTGGGGTGAATCCAATACGTCCTTTATAGTAAAAGGAAGTAAAAAGGAGTGACATTGAAGTTCAAAAATAATAGTGGCGATAATAACAATTAACATTTTAATTAAAACAACCTGAGAGAAAGCAACGCCCTAATTTACACTCGAGATGAAAGATGCGTCTTGAGTTTCATAATAACTAAAAATGATGTGCGTCATTAGTATTTTTCAGGGACTTGATATTGGAACAGCTTACAAGGCCGGCCGCCTTATTGTTATTTTACAACGTCTATTTATCATGCGGTTTAATGTGAAAAACAGCTAACGGTATTTATACAGGGTACCGGATTTTCGAGTCTCACCATCGTGATCATATTTAGGGAAATGTACCTAAATTTCATACTGTCTTATAATCTGAAATTTTGTCCTTTCTCTACTAGTTTCTAATATGATATAATAATAGAAACCCCAAATTGTGTTTTTCCTTGATTCATTATTAGGACACTTTTTATACCGAAGTTCATTGGTATAACCATCATTCATTGATTAATTGATTTTCGACTTTTATTTTTACACCCAAAAATTTAGATGACTACGGAATTTTTTTACGGGGTTAAAATTCTACTTCAGTACAATAAAATATCGTCAATAACTCTTGTGGGTCTAGACGAGCAGTAGTGAGCAATTGAAACAATTTAGGGAAACAAGATCGCAGATTCTGTTTAATTTAAATGTTAGGACAGGTATGGTTGCTGAAAGATTATCTATTAGCCCGTTTACGTAAGTTATGGCAGCAGTATGACGGTGCATCGCCACACAATGCATTGGACGTTCTTTGTTCGATGGCCTGCAAAATTGTACTATTTTTGTGGGGTGCATTGGCGAGCCTAATTATGACACGCTCATCAAATATTCAAGAATTGCGGAACAATCATATGAATGCATTTCAAGAAGTAAGCAAGAAAATTGCATCAGCGGTTTGCGGATGCGGAAAAGACCTAAGTTATGTTTAGAAACAAACGGAGCCCGATTATTGTGTTAACTGTGTTACTACCATTTTGCGACTTAGTTTCTATGTAAGCGTAAAAAATAGGATTGGTGTGGTTATAATGTTTCCAAGTATTATTCGAGATAAGAATCGGAAAACTGTACATTAAAATATTCGATGAAACAGGATGTCTTCTATAAGATTCCCAAAATATTGCAAGCTAATTACCAAACACCTTGTATATTGCATATAGATTTACGGGTTTGGAGGTCTTAATTGCACGCTTGATTGAAGCACGCAATTGTTAGGTTATTTTTAGTTCATAACGCTTGTAATTCAGTAATTTCTCGACCTTTTGAGCCAAATGCGATCCTGTACGCTTGTTTCACGCTGAAAGAATGCTGGCTATTTCGCTAATATTGTTTTGGGGAATTACAATGAGCCCTGGATTACCATGTGGATAGTTTCGTAAAGAATTACTTTCTTTGCCGTTACACCCCACGAGAAGAGACTAACAAAGCCGGTGAGCTGCAAATGTTATTTCATTTTGTAATCATAATCTTGTTTATTGACCCTCGATAGTGGGCGTAATGTGGATTTTATGACCCGAGGACAATAAAGTCACTAAGCAGTATAACAAACATCAACTATGTAGTATACCAATACCAACAATCTACATAGAAACCACAGCACACCAAAAATTCACAACGCCCTTAAATTTTGTCCATTTTGAAATATCTCGGGAAATTTAAAGCTCTCCGCTTCGCGTCGCGCTCTTAACATTCCCTCGTGCTATAATCTATTGTTTATGCCCTTAATACATCAACTGCTATTTCGATCTTTAGGAGAAATTCACCATTCTAGAGGGCATGTATCCAGACTCCCTAAGCTGTCGCGAGAAGTGGCTTGGTGATTTATTTAAATTCAGCTGGATGTGTTTCATAACTGTGGTATTTTTCAAGCCGCAGGGCCCCTCGATTTAATTCGGATTTATTTTAAGTTGTGCTGTGAAAATTAACATTTAGGATTTCCGTGCTTTACCGACCGACTCCAAAAATATCAATATTGTATGGGATTAAAATGTCACACGTCTGCGAAGTCGCTTCATCAAGCTGGCAACACTCCACGCCGCATCTGTTGCATCTCCTCAGGTACAAGCTCCCGCATCGTAACCTTAGAATAAGTTTCACTTCGCGCATCAATACGATACATTCTAGGGGTAAGCGTACACTCCGAGTTAAAAGTACATATCTTCCAAAGCGCTTATTTTTAATATACTTTATAAATAATTTAATCCACAATAGTTCTTGCAAATAAAACAATTGAACCAACATTATTTGCAGGAAACAAGCCTATATAAAAGTAGTAGAGTTTAAAGACGCAAGGGTCAAGTATAAACTTATTTGGCGTCAGCTTTTTAGGGTGAATGTACAGCAGTGACGCATCAGCCAATAGTGGTTTTGGAAGCCGCCGAAGTGCACGATATGATGTGATTGCACCCGAGAACAGGCTGCGTGAAGTTTCTAAGGTTACGATGCAGGAGCTGTATCTTATCACCACCTATGCTATCTCTCTCTTTGACTTGGCGATGACGCCTCTCTCTCTCTCTCTCTCTCTCTCTCTCTCTCTCTTGATGGTTCCGCATATACCGGAGTGCTGGACACTGCCTTTTCCCTCCATGGTATCGTAACGAATTGTGCATTTCAGCTATATTAAAATGTATTTGAGCTGGCAGTACGGCTGAGTGGTGTTACATCTCTCACGTCACTTATAAAAGTTAAGCTCCAGTCTGCTTGGTCAGTACTTGGATGAGTGAACATCTGGAAAGCGGGCGTAGTGTTCTAGCTTAAACAGGCCTCTCTACCTCATGTACCTCCGCCGAATTTAAAAATGCACATACCCTCAGTGGTTCGGTGCGCCCGGCACCCCGACACTGTGTAAACTATATAAGGGATTATATAGAGTGACTTTTGCATGCTTTGTAGATTTTGTGTTTCGTGTCGCCTATTTACCGCGTTTGCATGCTTAAATTTCGGCTTATGTTGAAAATGTTACCATCTAAATTTCTGTATTACTGTATTAACGATTTAGTAGTAGTCTTCTTCGCTGTCGTTTGCGTATTTGAAGCTAATATTTTCATAGTTTGTATTCTACTGACGTAACATAGGAAAAATAGTTGAAATTAATTTTAAAATTATTGCACCAGAATTTCGTGTAACTTAGTGTGCTCATGATAGTGTTTTAAATATTAGTTTCTGTTTCTTTTATTATTCTGTTGTAAATCAGTTATGCAGAACATATTTTTCTAGCGAAATTAATAGCTGAAGGCAAGGTAAGCGAACAAATGTTAATTTCACTATTTTCATGCGACTTCATGCGTGTTTCTTTGAGGTTGGAGACGTCTTGAAGACCTGGAGTTTAATTATGTTGCCTGACCCTAATTAATTCTCGACGTATCCTTATTTTGAAGCAGCAGACAAATACGCTTCTGGTATTTCACGCCTCCGGTGCTTCGATTGAAAGCTAGCTGGGGCAGTTTTTAAGGTGTTTTTGTATTAAGCACCGTTTTCGCCTGTAACAAAATTGATAATTTGGTGGGAACATGAATACTACATCGATGGTAAAAGATACTGTTGAGCTAGAAGTTTCAGGAAATTGCGATTTCGCGACGAAGACTAGATTAGAAGTTAGATATTAAAAATACCTAACTGTAGCTTCTCACACAATTTTCGTATCTAGGCATCCTAATAATTCCCAGAAACAATCAGAAGTGTATAGCCAAGGTCAACCCCTACGCCGTAATGAACAAGGTTATTATTCGCAAGCACATCATTTGCACGATGATTAATGAACCTTAGATACAAACGATCGCACCGACCTAATCAATACTACCACGAACTTATGTAGGCGTGTGGAGGAATACATTTTGGCTATGGCATTAGCGTACATATTTAATGGACACATCAAGAATTACGTAAACTGAAATGACAGTTACTTTGCTTACGTGGGATGATCAATGTATTCGCAGCCTAACGTATAAAAAACACAAACAAGATGCTTGAATCAAAATTTATTTTTCAACATAATTAGCCTGAAGAGCAATATCATTTTCCAAACGATGCTCAAGCGCAGCAATTCCCTGCAAGCGGAAATTTTATTCAGCCAGTACCAATATTGAACCACCATATGAGGTGCATCTTTAGAAGATTTTTTTTCATGCTTAAACTCTGTAAACTACTTGTTGACCGTGCTCTAAGAAGGGGCAGACTCACACTATGTAAACACAGGTAGATATCAAGAGATGTCATTCTTTTCTCACAAATATTTAATTACTGCACGAATTTTACCTTTTTACATTTTACAAAACCTAACACGTATTGCTTTACTAAACAATTAATAACACTAATACACGGTAACCATAATCAGGGCCGGACTGGGTGTTTGAACCGGCCCGGGTGAATGACACCAAACTTTAAAAATGGCTCTTTTTATAAGGCAAACCAACCCAATTATTACACATAAAAACCAACATTTCTTTTCAAAAGAAAATATACAGTGTGTCCCCGGATTGAGTTCACTATAGGTATAATCGACAAAAAATTTTACAATTTTATTTTAATGTTTTGGGATCTCGCCCTGCTTGGTCTGAAAACAATTTTAAGCAGAGTTTTAATTTTTAGAAATTAAGTCGGCCATGAAAAATGTGAAAAAACTATTTTCTATTTAGGTAAACTACCCTTAGTGTTCATGATACGGCAAAATTTTGTTAAGAAAAGTTGTTTAGAATGATAGTTTATGGCCCTATACAAAATTTCAGAAAGATCTGTCGACTTAGAAAAAACGGTTATATTTTAGATAATTGTATTTAATTTTCAGGTAAACTATCCTTTTTGTTCATGATACGGCAAAATTTTATTAAGAAAAGTTGTTTAGAATGAAAAATTATGGCCCTATACCAAATTTCAAAAATATCTGTCGACTTAGATTAAACCGTTATTTTTTAGATTAAAAATGACGGTTTCATCTACGTCGACAGATCTTTCTGAAATTTTGTATAGGGCCACAACTTCTCATTCTGAACAACTTTTCTCAATACAATTTTTCAGTATCATGAACAAAAAAAGTAGTTTACCTGAAAATAAAATACAATTCTAAAAAATAACGGTTTTCTAAGTCAACAGATCTTTCTGAAATTTTGCATAGGACCGTAATTTATCATTCTAAACAACTTTTCTTAATAAAATTTTGCCGTATCATGAACAAAAAGGGTAGTTTACCAGAAAATAAAATACAATTCTAAAAAATAACGGTTTTCTAAGTCAACAGATCTTTCTGAAATTTTGCATAAAACCGTAATTTATCATTCTAAACAACTTTTCTTAATAAATTTTTTCCGTATCATGAACAGAAAAAGTAGTTTACCTGAAAATAAAATACAATTCTAAAAAATAACGGTTTTCTAAGTCAACAGATCTTTCTGAAATTTTGCATAGGCCCGTAATTTATCATTCTAAACAACTTTTCTTAATAAAATTTTGCCGTATCATGAACAAAAAGGGTAGTTTACCTGAAAATCAAATAGTTTTCGCTTCCCTGCCAAGGCCTACTTGTTTTTCAAAAACTGAAAATATTCTTAAAATTCTTTTCTAGCCAAGCAGGACCGAATCCCAGAACCTTAAAATAACATTCAAAATTGTTTAGTCCATCTCACCTCTTGTAACATTAATCCTGGGACACACTATTGTATTTTCTTTTCAGGTAAACTACCCTTTCTGTTTATAATACGGCAAAATTTTACTAAGAAGAGTTGTTCATAATGGGAAATTATGGCCCCATACAAAATTTCAGGAAGTTCTACCTACGTAAATCAAACCGTAATTTTTAAAAAATACTTTTTTAACGGTTTAATTTAAGTAGGTAGATCTTCCTGAAATTTTGTATAAGGCCATAATTTATCATTATGAACAATTTTTCTTGTAAAATTTTACCGTATCATGAACATAAAGGGTAGTTTACCTGAAAAGAAAATAGTTTTTGCTTCACTGTCAAGGCCAACTTGTGTTTTCAAAAACTGTAAATATTCTTAAAATTATCTTCAGACCAAGCAGGGCGGAATCCCAAAACATTAAAATAAAATTGTAAAATTTTTTGTCAATTATACCTATAGTGAACTCAATCCGGGGACACACTGTATATCTACTCCAAAAACATTAAGATAATACAAAAATATTTAAAAAACATAAAAAAGATTAGTAAACTTGTACTGCACATTGGTGTGAGTATGTATAAAGTAAGAAAGAAACAAATATAGTATTAAGATTAAGGTAGAATATCAAATTACAAGTACGTTTTTCAAATTTTTACAGTTAAATATATGTCAGTTTATGCAAAATATCATCATTTTCAGGAGACACTAGAACGTCCTTACCGGAAGACATTAACATGAAAGCCACCAAATGAGCTTCAGACAAATAGCTACTTGCTCTATTTAAATAAATGTTACTTTAGAAAAGGATCTTTCATATGCAACTTGTGATATAGAAAGTGTTTCAAATATTTTTTCTACGATCGTGTCAAAATGACAACTTTTGCACAGTTTCTAGTGTCAAAAGTGACGTTTATAGCACTCTTAATATTAGCGCTCGAATTACGTCTTTTTAAAACGTTGCCGTTGGAGGCGTGTTTTAATAATTTATTAAAACACGCTTTGCCGTAATTTTGAGTGTCAACATAACCTAGAATATCTAACACAATGTGACGGAAAAAGGGTCACCTAACTAAGTTTTTATATTTCTGTTACGATCGTAGAAGAAATAGCGTACGATACATGTGTGTAACAGCGATTAAAGCACTAGCGACGTTAAAAGCACGACGCGCTAGCGGAGTACTTTTAAACTCGTCGCACGTGCTTTAAAGGCGTACTTATACACTAGTATCATAATATACTATTTTGCAATCGTGTACTAAAATATCAACTTTTTAGTTGTCATTATTAATGTCAAAATGAAATGTTTTTTACTAATAAAAAATAACTATTTATCTACTGATGGCATAAGAAGGGGTTTATGGTCCGCGCCGTGAAAACAAGGGCAATAAACTCTAATTATACACGAGGTGGATATAGCATTTTAGTACAGGCCGGAGTATTCACAGTTTTATTAAAACCAGATTTATAATTTTTATAAATATTGGTTGGCATCCTATGATGTCATTGCTTGTCAAACTGACAAACAAGACACTAGGCGGGTCGTAAAGTACTTTCTCTACGACCACCACTAAAAGTAGGTCTTTTAGCGCTAGCTTTTTTCAGTAAAAGTGACGTTTTATAATTTAGCGTGTTTAAAATGAGATCAGCTGTTTACTTTTAGCACATGTGTTATAAAGTGAAGTGAGGTTATAAAACTACAATTTCGAACTGGAAGTGAGGTTGTAAAGTTATTCTAGTTACTTCTTACGTTAGAGGTAAAGTGTTTTTTGAATAATTAAAGCGTTATGTAATGAATAAAGTCAGATGTGTGCTATTATAATTACCTTTGATAACTGACTTTGACAGTACTGGCTCCACAAACATTCACCTGCGTATCAAGGCCATCTCTTTATTATGCATAAATTATAACTGTCATAGATACAAACCTTTGTTACATCGAAATTTATGAATTAATAACAGAAAATTTAAGGTCGTAGAAAAAATATTGTATGCAAACTCGTGCTAAAAGTGTTATTGCACTCGACATTTTATGAAACTCAGCCTTCGCCTTCGTTTCATAATTTTCATGTCTCGTGCATAAACATCAACTTTTAGCACTTGTAGCATAAATAGCTATTTTCCAATCCTGTACAAATATTTCAATATTTCAACTCATTAGTTGTTATTAATACAATTTGTTAAAAACCCCTAACCACACAAATATTTAACAACCGCTAAATACGTATTTCGACAGCTAAGCTGTCATCTTTAGTAGCCTTGCGGTGAGAGACTAACCCGACAAAGTTAGTGAAAAAGGCTAGATTTTTAACGTTGCCATTGGTAAACATTTTTTGTTTATTAGAGAATTGTACAACATTTTATATGCAACACAACGCAAAATTAGTGTTTTTTTTCACTCGTTGTAATTTACAACATCTACAACTCGTAAAAAACACCCACATTTTGCAACTTGTTTCATAAATAGCTCTTACGATCCGTTTAGTGTCGTTTAGCGGGCCATAAAGTAGGTACCCTATTTTTCAATGATCTAATATTTGTTTTTTATATCTGTGATACGAGGTATAGAATGCTTTTTAAGATTTTCAAGATTTTCAATTTATTTACGTATTCAAAATGGAAAATAAAATGTAGTATGCACCACGGGTATTACTTGATGTTTATATCCCTCGAGCACAACGATCCCCATAATGCTCTTGGTACCTAAATAAATATGCCGGCAAAGATGAGGTATAATGTGATCAATTCCGCACGGTCGTACATAAAGTTACATTTTGTTACGTTACCATTGATGACGTGAAAAAAAAACACCTTCATTTTGCAACTTGTTCATAAATAACTATTTTGTAATCCTATACTAAAATGTCAACCTTTTAGTTGTTGTTGTTAATGTAAAAATGACATACCCTTTTTCACTCTTTGCCGTAAATTTAAATGTTAACATAACCTATCTAAATAACATATTTAAAATTTTCTCCTCTCACCAGCATTAATTTCCATGAGTCGTGTCACATGTGAGTGTCACATGTCACCTAAACACTTGCAATTATAAACAAAATGTCTGTCTGCATCTTGCTTTGCTAATTTTATTATACTAGAAACTTAATAATAATATTAAGTTTCGTTGTCAAGGGAAAGCAGCAAACAGTGTGACAATTTAAAAACCTACAATGGGCTATATCTCACGAACGAAAGATGATATCAAAAAATGCTCAAAACCGTTTCTAGGATAGGAAGGGGGAACTAAAATGACATAAAAAAGAACTCGCCCCCATCAACCCCCTAGGCCCCACCTACCCCAACTGAAAAAGTTTAAATGGCAGACCCCTACTTGTGATACATCATTGAAAAGCCTACAAAAAATGCTATCCAACGGTATGAATAATAATGGTACAGGGTGAATAAATATTACAAAACCTTGCCTTAAAAGGAAAATTTAATGAAGTTTTTGTTGAACTACAAATTTGTGAAAATGTCAATGAAGTAAATGTTCAAAGTGGGTTCCGTTGTTTTGTAAACAATAGTACAGCCTATTTTCAAATTCTGCACGAACTTTGACAAATGTTGTTCTAGTAATAGCGCGACATGCTTGAGTAATTTTTTGCCGCAAGTCCCCAAGTGACGCAGGTTGAGTTTTATACACAACTGACTTGAGGTAACCCCATAAAAAAAAATCAGGTGGCGTTAAGTCTGGTGACCTCGGTGGCCACTCAATAGAACCTCTCCTTCCAATCCATTTGTTCGGATAATTAGTATCCAACCAGTGCCTAACTGCAGCTGCATAGTGAGGAGGTGCTCCATCTTGTTGGTAGTGCAGCAAATCTTCTTCTAGAGCTAGATTGCCTTGGTCATCCCGTTGATTCTCTAAATCATGCACAATTAAAGGTTGGATGGTGTTTTCCAGCATATCCAGATAAATGTCGCCACTTAAATTGCCTGGTATAAACAAGGGGCCAATTAAAGCATCCCCTAATATCCCTGCCCAGACATTAAGTTTTTCAGGGTGAGTGCGACCTTCTCTAAATCGATGCGGGTTCGTATCACTCCAGTACCGACAGTTTTGTTTATTCACATTGCCATTCAGCATAAAAGTACATTCATCACTGAAACAAATATTTTTCAATAGTCTAGGTTCAACGCGAATTCTTTCAGTCATTAGTTCACAAAACTGAATTCGTCGGTCTGGGTCATCATCGCCTAGTTCTTGAAGAATTTGCGTTTTGTACGGGCGAAACTTATGTAATTTCAACACCTTCCTGACCGACTCACGTGATAGTCCTGTCATTGTAGATACCTGACGTGTTGATGCAGTAGGCTCTATTGCAAATTGCCCAAGGACCTCAACTTGGCTTGCTTCATTCAGTAATCTTGGGGCATCCCTTTTTTTATTTTGCACTGATCCCGTTTCTCTAAATTTTTCAACTAAATCGCGGATGTACACGTGACTTACATGTTTGTCCGGATGCCTCTCATTAAATATTTGAGCTGTTCGTAAATAACACTGGTTCTGGGAGCCAAATATGAAAATGATCTCCACACGTTCAGGTACACTGTAAACCATCGTGACAACTACAGCGAATGACAGTACTGATCGTACACAATGATGACACTAATGACATTTAAATGTCTCAAATAAACAAAAAAGTATTGACTGCGACAGAAACCAAAAAACAGATGTTTACAACTTGTTTTTGCAAAGACGGCAAATTAAAGTTTTTATTCAACAACAAAAAGTCCCCTCGGACACTTATCATTGAAAATAAGGTTTTATTGGCCTTTAAAGATTTTTAACATTGTATCACAAGTAGGGTTCCTACGTTTGTTTTTAAAATTGTTAGATAATAATTTGGTAATTATTGATACACCCTGTACCATTATTATTCATACCGTTGGATAGCATTTTTTGTAGGCTTTTCAATGATGTATCACAAGTAGGGGTCTGCCATTTAAACTTTTTCAGTTGGGGTAGGTGGGGCCTAGGGGGTTGATGGGGGCGAGTTCTTTTTTATGTCATTTTAGTTCCCCCTTCCTATCCTAGAAACGGTTTTGAGCATTTTTTGATATCATCTTTCGTTCGTGAGATATAGCCCATTGTAGGTTTTTAAATTGTCACACTGTATAATCATTGACTTACACTTTTTATTAGGTACCAAGGCTGTATCACTGACTTACATGATCAGCAGCGGAAAAAAAAATCAAAGATTTAGGTTTGATATTAGATATATGAATGCATACAAAAAGCTTACATTAGTTTAAAGCTGTTATATCCTCATAAAAATTATTTGGATTCATGAATTAATAAATCAAATCCAAAATGAACTAAACAATTACCCTCTAATACAGGCTTTTTATGTCTAGGACGTGTAACAACTGGTAATAAATTATCTCTCTAATCGACGTGGACCTCATATGTCAGAAATACGTGCTCCAGACCCAGAAGCCGGAGCAAAGCGATGCTTCCGCAAAGAATCTCTCAAAATACAAGAAGCTAATGGGCTAATCCGGGGCACGAAGATTACATACAAGTTGCCAAGCTGTGGCCACGCACGGATAAGAAGGCTATTCGAGTTGCAACAAGTTGTTTGGTATTTTGAAAATCGAAACAAAAGACGCCTGCACTACACGATGGGAATCTCAGCGCATAACAAAATTGAACAAAAACTGTCAGAAAACCCAGTGAATGTGCCGGTATAGCAGATAACCACTATCTGTGCATAGACGGCGACTAAAGAACTGTTCAAACGATTAACGAGCACAACTAAAATGCTTCCACGCTACTAAATTTATGTTACAGAATATATTCTAACGCTAAGTAAGCGTAACAAGGTTTTCAGCGTAGCCACTAAAGTGAGACTGTTCGATTGCTTTAATCTTCTGGGTGTCTAGCAAACATACATCGTACTTTCAAGGACATTTCTTGGTTTGTCAGATTACGTCCATTGGAGAAATTACACGGATGGAAAGTATTAGTTTTTTTATCTAGGCGTAATATACCCCTAAGTTGTTTTCAGATTGAGCTTTGTATTTATATTAACCTTAATGACTATTCGTCACCCATCGTTTTCCACTTCTATTGCTGTGTAAGCTTTTTGATTCCCTCTTACGTTTTCATTTGTAATAGGAATAGTAAGCGGGCTAACCTAATCACATGCGTTATTCGACGGTTAAAAATTGTGTTTTGAAAACCATCGATAATGTTATTGATCCTTTGTATAAAAGCGTTGCGTTCGAGGAGGTCTTTTCGATGACCGTTATCCACGATTCAACATAATTTGTAGTTTTGTTTGAGTGCTAATTGCGGCTTTTGATTGTGGGCTTTTTTACCAAGTCAGACCTTTTGCTTACATGATCCTCTGTACTAATCGTGCACCTAATTATTATACTAACTAATATATGTTACCAATTTATTCGAATTCTGAGCTCGTTTTGCATTCGCAAACCCAGTGTTATTAATGTCTTTCGTTCTTATTAAACTCTTTATGTAAATTATTGTTGTACTGTTGATGTTTGACACTAGCAGTTATCGTTTCTTATCTCAGTTTAACCTATTTTACGTCGGAGCTCATCTACTTAGCGTGGCTCTACGGAGCATGACACAGAAAGTTGCTGAAGCCCTTTATGTAGTAGGCTATATCATTTTCTCATGACTAGTAGGTGAATCTATTACGTATTATTTATGTGCATAACCCTTTTCCGACATTATGTTTTAACTAGTTGCTTGGGATACTAAAAGTTAGGACTTTGATATCGGGCAGTTTTGATACTATTATCTTTACCAAATTGGCGAAAACATCTGCCATCCAATTTATATCGACGGGAGATGCACATCAATTCACTGAATTAACAGTTCGTTGAAGTTTGATAATTAGCTCCGCAATAATTGAAAAAATTACTTGTTAGCACCATTATACAGGGTGTTATGGAAATGAGTGCTAATATTTTAACCAGTGATAGAGCTCACCAAAATGAACACCTTTTTTATTTATCGTTTTTTATTTATACTATATTTTCTCAATCACTTATTTCCCCTAAATTTGACGAGCCGCTTGGTAAGCAAATCTAAGTTAAAGGTGAATGACACAAGTATATTAAAACTGCAAAGTTCTTGCACAAAAAAACATGCGGTCAATAACTTACCTACCTCAATTGATAAAGTACGTTGGTGACCAGATGTGAACTAAAGGTTTTATCAGTACCTATGCAGTTTTTGTTTTGTGCCATTAAATTAAAATATTATTTCATAGGCGGGTATGCATTTTTAGAGTAAAATTGTTTGGAATTTTAACTCAGTTTGGATGGCGTTTTCGAAAAAATGATAAATGGAGAAGTTGTTCAGTTTAGTGAGTTCTATTACGGGTTAAAATATTTGCACTTATTTCCATAACACCCTGTATTAGAAAGTGTAGACATGAAATTGTTAGAATTAGTTTTGTAACAGCAGCGTGCTCTATGAACGCGAAATGCTATTGGTTGACGGAGTGTCATTAACGGTATTTGTGCAATTTGTCCGGTGGAGTGTTAATTGTTACTTCCGAGGCGGGTCTCTAGCTTTACCTTAGTCTGTGAAGACGCTTCCGTGAGCCTTTCTTTTCCACATTTTGTGCAAGACAAAGCAACCTGTGTTTGGTATGTTAATCGAAAATCGAGTACTGTTGGCATGTGGGCCTAGAACATTTGGTACGGATTTGAATAAAAGACGATGTTGTTTAGCTGTGTCTGAAAGGTATGTATCCTAGACAGCTTCTACATGTTTAAGCTTAGATGTGACCATGAGTTAAACACGTTAAACACTACCTGTTCGTATGCTGTCGGGATTCCTGACCGCCATACCTGCTGATTAAATTGGTTTAAATATGTCATTCCAGTATTGATTAATCATCTTGGAATTTTACTATTGATCGTATTCTATGCAATCTGACCGCAATACTAGATTTCAAGCAGATGTTGAGCAGTCTTCTAGAGAATGCTGTACAAAAACCTATCCGATCATCAACTTTGCAAGATAACAGTATAAAATAATCATGGAAAGTGATCCCATATCGTATTTAGAAATTTAGTGTTGTATGTATGTATGTATCTATGTATGAACATAAAATGGTTCACGGTCGATATTACGTTTCAGATAACGATATTTGTTTGATTAATCATTAACTTATAAGATATGTTGCAATTTTAAGGATATGTGCTCCTTCCCAAGATTATTTATTCACCAAAATTTACTAGCAAAGATTTTTGCATGTTACTTGAAGACGTTTAAATGGTTATTACCTACTTCCTTCCTTTTAATATAACGTAATGTAATAATAGGTGTTCATTTGAATTTGTGGTCTAGTTAGCTATGCTCTTTGTTCATGTAAGCCGTAGCGTATACTACACACACATTTTTAACTGTTATAACATGTAACTGCTTTTTGTAACCTGTTTTACCAGCAATAGTAATGAGCAAGTTTTTAACGGTAAGTTACTTGTTTTTATAATAATACTAATAACTTTACATTGTCAATAACTTGCGTTGTGTCCAACCATATGATATTTCTATGAACATATTTTAAGCCTTTATGATTATAATAGCAATTAATAACATTTCAAGCATATCAAATACAATTGTAACAATTAACAATAATTTGTAAAACGGTATTCCTTTTCCCTATTCAATGTGTTTGAAATTAATTCTATATTCTTTGAGTACGCTTTAGTAGGTTCCATTAATTCGTAGCACCTCTGCAGAGATTGATAAAAGTGTTTAATTTGTACATCGAGTGGTAGCTGGTTTTCTGAAGCTATGTACGAGGTTCGAGCAGTGTAATTGGAGCCCTGTGAGCGACAGGTAGGTAGCGACTTTCGTGGGAAGCAGTTGGAGCCCTAGGTGTAAGATAACGGCTGAATTGGAGGCGGTTTCAGAGCGACCGAGGCATAGGAGTCGCTGCAAGATATCAGCGGCCTGTATCTGCAAGCCAACGGAGAAAGAGGGGCCCAGGCATCGTACGACTTGCTGGGGTCTCGAGTTAAACCTTAGTTTCCATTGGAAAGGCGACATAAAGGTCAAGAAAGTTTATTCCAAAAGATTGAATCTAGTGATCTGCAAGTGGCGTCGGTTTTTGTGTTTTTTGTTCGTCACGTGTATTAACTTACTGTTATTGTTCACCTAGACAACGCTTTAATTTCGTAATAACTAATAATTTGTTTTTGCGGAATTGTGAGGTTGGATCGCTATATTAGAATTTGGTTCCCATTAGTTAAAATATCAATTTTGTAAGGTCTAGAGTCAAGACATTAGCCTTTTTCTGTGACGTAACAATTTTCTCTCTTTATTTAACTGTAACGAACTGGAAAACAAAAAATCTTCAGTTTTTGGTCAAGTCCGGTCTAACTATGGCTTGTTTTATAATATTATCAATGTGACATTTGTCCAAAATACCAGTAATATAACGCTCAACAACCAGCAAGCGAGCAAGCCTAAAATCATATTTTAAACGTAGGAGACTTCTTCGAAGAGGAGAAACGTCGGATTACATAGATGAAGAATGTCTTCGTTTCAATAATGTCCCAATTAGAGCATCCCTTACGTTAAATGTTAGGTATTTGTCAAATTCTTTCTGAATTCTACTTCCTGTGATCTAAATGATCTTTTTGAATTTCACTGTAGTATACGACATACGTTTTAAACGTTATGTTTTGTTATTTCTGACGGCACAGAAAAAGAATAATGTGTAGACTTTAGCGGTCCCAGTGGTAAAATGAGCATTGTTCATAGCGTTTACAACTAAATTATTAAAACGTTACCACGATATTTAAGTTGATAGCAATATTGTATTTTCAATAATTTATTAAATCAAGATAATACTCTAATGGAAGACAATATTCAAAAGTTAACTAGACCACAAATTAAAATGATAATAGCGTAACTGAATCTTTATTACTACTACAGTATATTTCAACAGTTTATATTTAATACTGCCTCTTGGGTAACCAGTAAATTTACTTAACTTAATTTGTTATTTGAGTGGTATTTTGTCTTTTTTCAAAAGCATGCAACGCTACTGTCAAGGTAAAACTTGTTTGAGTAAGTTTATTTGTTTCATTTCAGTAGTTCCTCGTATTTGGTTTGGAGATACGATTTCCTAATTAGTTCAAAGGGTTATAATTCAAATTAGGCGTCCCTTTGATATCTACAAATAATTTGCGATTCAGATGAATTTATTATTAAATTAGATAACATACTACTCTACAGCGATTTCAAGTTAGCCATTTGATGTTTTACCTTTGGGAACATATCTATTTTTGATAAATTTAATAGTTTCCGTTACTTGCTTTTGGTTCTGGATAAACAATTTATTACTATTACGTTTCCGCCATGCTGAATATCACGCGTTTACAGGTAGTTAGTTACAAGTACGAACGAGTAAAGGTCTCCTACGCAACCGTCTAATAAACACGAAACCGTTGGTGGAAGAGATACTCAACCCCTTTGTAATAATTAACCAGTGATTATTATTGCAACCAACCAATGGGCGAGCAGAGAACATTTAAGGACGATAGAACAATTCGACGGATAATCTCGAATGGTTTACAGATGCCCACTCAGAAAATGAAAAATGCGTATACATGCAGGTCGTTGTAGTACTGTAGTACGTGACAAGGTTCTCGACACCATTCAATATTAATCGCAGTGGGCATAAAAATATGGTTGTTCGTACAGCGCCTGTTATATTTTAATATTTGACAAGGAAAAGGTTGCGCTACGCAAATTAACGTACGACAGCAAGATAGCGATTTCAGCGCATTGCTGCAGAGATAAATGTTATGCAAAGCAATGGAAAATGCAGACACGTGTAGTATAATCGAATCGTTTTCCTAACGACCCGTCCGCATAATCAACACTTCAGGGAACCGAATAAGATTGTAGTAAGAACAGAGAAAAAGGTACTGTTCGATGAATATGAAACTATTTCATTTCTTCTGCTTGAATACCCACTATCGAACAATATTTAAATGTGCCGCAGAACTCAATTTCAACACATAAACAATTTTAATCATTTAAACAAGCCCTTTATTCGTTTGAAATAAAGGTGTTTTGTATAAGTACTGATTATTATCAAGAAATATGTGGATACTAAGTTTAATCGTCATTTTCTATAAAATTCAAGTTTGTGACAAATAACTGGATACAACAAAATCACTGTCAGCATCATGTATCTAAGATTTACGTTCTTGGGAATCCTTGCTACAAATGTAGCTTTTTGACACCGTATCAAGTACGTTCGTGGAACAAAACCTAGCGAACTTCCAAATGTACGACCTTCTATTTCGATAAAAG
Organism: Agriotes lineatus; assembly: GCA_940337035.1. NCBI lineage: Eukaryota > Metazoa > Arthropoda > Insecta > Coleoptera > Elateridae > Agriotes > Agriotes lineatus. The sequence continues at coordinate 121,048,933 of OW679199.1, forward strand.
GGTATCATATAAGTTAGGATACTTTTCTATTCTCATCAGCTCACAGAATGTAATCTTTCTTAACAAATTTCACAATTAACGTATTTTGTTCACCTTGCCAAGTTTGGAAAGGTGTAGCAGCTCGTATTCTACACCTTTTTTACTTTAAACAATGCTGGAGGTTGGTAAACTTGCAAAGTACTAATTCAGCTGGCGAACTTGTGTAATATTCCTAAACCGGAAGTTCTGAAAAGGATGAAAACTCGGAATTTTTTAGGTATCGGGGATGCACGTGTTTCACGCCTCCTTGTCACGTAGAGAACCAAGTTGGAAACTCGATTTCCTTCGTGTATACTAAAAAGGGGTGAAATGTAAATCAGGAGGTTGAAAACGTGTAACAGGAGATCGTTAGGCAAAACAGTTTTTATTTGGAATTGATTTCTCAAAGAACTGATTTTTCTTGATCTGGAAAGCAGAAAACTAATATTTTAATTGTGACTAATAGCCTACTACATAGATGTATTTATTTATTTATTTATTTATTTAATTCGCACTCAGCCAACAGCCGTTAGGCCAATTATAGGCTGTGCAGTTATGAGGACTTCCAACCCCACTAACGACTGTCATGATGTTGTATGACCGCCGGGACCAACTTTTTTCCGTGATAGCCGTACCACGAGGCGCCGAGAGATGCAGCCGTGGAACTCCCATCTAAGTTCTGACCAGAGACAGCGTTGCTTAACTCTGCTAATCGAACGTGGACACTTGTTCAAGCTACACCACTCGGGACCCCTTTAGTTTCAACGTTGGCAAATAGGAGCATATAACTCGAAAAGTATTAACATGGCTCAGTCCCATTTGTTTTTTGAATACTATTCAGCGTTCTTGTTATCCTTTGCGGTTTTCGAAATCCCACTGCTGAGCCTCCATATTAAATAACCCTTTATATGTATTATATTCTACATTAGTTCAAAATGAACACAAAACATATTCAACGTTCAATTTAAGCCAACGGGATGCTAAAATGCCCAAAGGTATTTCGTATGCTGTTTTGGCAACTTCAGAAGCTTAGTTATATACATGACAACTGTTCCTAAAATTCGTGCTGAACCTTAGTTACTTCGCTTACAAATTGGATTTTCTTGCTTAGCTCTATAATTTGAACTAGAGGCCGTTAAATGTGGTCACAGTGCGGTGGTAGGCGCTTAAAGCATGAACACGCTGAATTTCAGCGGACTAAAACTTCGTCTTGCTGAAAACCTGGTTTTACGTAATGCTCATCAAGAGTACAGTAGCCGACTGCATGAAATTCAAAATCCCTATATGTCGATATGGAAACTATCCACTTCATAGTTGCATAAGATTTCCTGCATACAAAATGAGAAACTCGCATTGAGTAGCATGCCACCGATATCGTACGTAAAATAATGTGTGTTGTGACAAGCAGCGAGTTTATACTTCATATTTTACATTTTTTTTATCTGTACCGCACACTTCATGCAGATTTGAAATGCGTTTTTCCATTCACACAAGAGTCTCGAAATTTGGAAAAATAGTTACATATTTGTATAATAAGCACAGAGTGATCGTTTGCAACCCGACCGTAATGGGGGCTGCAAAAGCACGGAGTAGGCAAATAACTTTTTTGTATTCGCTCCCCAAACTGGTTACTTTGGAAACTGTCTAGGATCCTCAAAATGGCCATTTAGAGGCCTTGTACTTAAAGTCGTCATGGCAACATTTTAGCGGACTCAAACATTAGTTGCCATGACGACTTTAAGTACAAGGCCTCTAAATGGCCATTTTGAGGATCCTAGACAGTTTCCAAAATAACCAGTTTGGGGAGCGAAAAATACATTTTCGCTCGGCCTCCTAATATAATGCCGCGTTAATGGTAATTGAAACTTCATATTATAATGTTTGGAGAGCTAATACAAAAAAACGTTGTATGCAACACGTCCTCAAATGGCTTTAGAGGACTCATCTTCATATTACGGACTCGTCCCCTAAAGCCTTGCTTTGAGGACTAGTTACATAAAGCACTATTCTATGCGCAGTATAAACATAATTTTTACGAGTTTAATTAAATAAGTTTAAAAACTGATTAATACTACTGCATTTAGTACAACTAACGCGCAATCAAGTTGCTATGAATCAGCTTGTTTTGTTAAAAATTATGTCAGTTTGACAAAGCGTTAAGGACGAACAAAAAGTGGTTTATTTTCTGTGCCTTTTTTTGAATCAATTACAGCAGCACTGCTATAAGAACTACTTAAATGAAATGTAAAATTTTCTGTGCCTCTCGATGTTATAGAAAAGCCAAATTTCTATTAGCGAGTAGGAAAAAATTATTGCTGCTTTCGTTCATACAAAATCCCTTACTTTTGATCAATCTTTCAAGCTTCCACTACTAACGAATAAACGTTTAACTTTCTTTTGTTCCACAATAAAAGTAATTTCATGTACTATTACATGTTCGAAACTTTTCACATTTCCAGGTTCCGAAGAGAGATGAACAATTTAAATGTTGCAAAGTTATAGGAAACGATGACATTTTTCATTTTCAGGAAGTTACGGCTCTTAATTTCTTCAACCTGTGGTTGAAGAATAGAAATTAACTCGGGGCGCTATTCAAGTTTTGAAGATATTTTCTAAATTAATTGTTATTATGAGTGGAGAAAGATGTCCCGTTGTTTTATACAGAAAGTACATTTGCCATGCCGATGCCTCTTGCTTGCAGTGAATGTACATCAGTACTCTTTTTACATAGTATGAAAACATCGTCATTAGGTCAAATGTGAAACACGAGGAGCCCAGTTGCCGTAGATTTAGATCAATAAAGAACGAAAACCAAGCAGAAAGAACACAAAAAATAACAACCTTGCGCTGTTCAAAATGAAACACCCCTAGCTGCTTTTGTTATTGCCAAAGAACTGTGTAGGAGCTGAGCTGATTTCACAACGAATATATTGCTATGAAATTGTGCCCGCAAGCGGTTCTATTTAATCCATTAGTTATGTTTTAATAGTTATTTAACCAACAAGTGTGTTAATGAACGCGATTAATAATCGAAACTGTTTAAAGCACGAACGAGTGATAGGGAGTGAATAGTGCCTTTAATAGTTGAGATTATTAATCGCCCATTAACAAACGAATTGATTGAAAAAATGTTTCGTTGACCGCAAAATCTTTTTTTCTGGCGAAAAATTTGATTAATACAACTAACCTCCATGCAAAATATCATCAAAACGTCAAAATCACAAAAACAGTTAATTAATGAAAAAGAGTGTATTAATCAAAAACAGTGTATTAATGACGTCTATTAATCCATCCTTGTTTAGGAAAAATAATTCATTAATATTGAAATTAACCAGCGGTCAACGAAAAAAATAGTTAAATAATAGTAATTTACGATGCAAGTAACGTTATGAAGCTTTTTACATTACGAGAGAATAGTTTGAATGAACGAGCGACGTTAGGAGCGAGTTTTTTAAAATTCGCGAGTAATGTAGAAATCAGATAACGTTACGTATATCGTAACACGGTTTATTTTATCCTAAAATACTAATCTTTTTCAAAAATAGGAAAAATGGCTATTAATGACACTTACAACAGCGAGTGGTGGTATCACTAGTAAGATAAAAACTCAATACTGTATCGTTGGTAGCACTGTAAGGTTATGTTACATTAGATATTTTCAGGTTAAGTTTTCCGTCAGTTTGTGTCAAATAACAAACAAAACCTAACCTACTAACATCGAATTTGACATAGAATGACAATACACTTGAGTGCTGTCGACATATGATTAAATGCTAATAAAATATCGTTATGTTATTTTTCTTAACAACACTAGTGCTGTTAAATGCATCTTAACGCAACTCGTTGCTAAGGAGTTATTGTCCTAATAAGATAATAGGATAAAATAAAGATAATAACAGAATTAGTTATGGTTTAATCGGTAAATCTGTTAATATTCGATAAAATAAAGAAACAAATTGTATGTCAAGGTAAGCCTAAATAGGTAATTTTGTGAACATGATTAACTCAAATTTAGAGTAGGTAGCATGTAGAAGACTAGTAACTGAATAGAAATGTTAACAGATTGCTTTTAGATCAATACAAGACGATGTCGTATTTAATATGCTAATATGCTAAAGTAATACTTAATAATTATTAATACCTGTTAAAATTGATTTTGAAATACAAATTGTTTAAAAGAAGATCAATGTGATGAGAAGGCGTGTAAAGTAAAGGAAATTTGCACATAAATAACACACAACAATGTGTAATTGGGTAAAGAAATAAGAAACAAGGTGGGTTTAACTGAACTGTCAAATTGTGACGTTTAAAAAAATGTAATCGAATAAGAAATAACAAGCTGTAAAAAATGGGTCTCCAACAATTAAAAAGATTGTTGAGAACTAGTTTTCTGTAGAGAAACCATATATTAAATCTGTAATTTCAATCAATGGAGTTTTAATTAAGAAGGCTCATTGGTTGAGTACGTCTGTGATGCCGTCAGGCGACAACGGGTGTATCGAGGGTGAACTTATCTGCAGTGCTTGGTCAATCTGCAAAGCCCAGCTGCTTCGGAGGAAGTCATCTGCAGAGCCGTCGAGGTACAGGCGGTGATGCTGTGCCAGGTGTAAAGTTTACTGCGGTGCTTGATTTTCACCTGCATGTCCTAGGGGGTGCAGTTGGAAGTGGCTTCGCATGGACAGGATGACTTCTGCATTTTGTTGTAATAAAAGTCAACAGATAAAACAAGGTACCGAAAAACGATATTCCTATATTACCTGAAAATAAATTATAAGAAGATATAACTTACCTGACTAAATAAAGAAATTGTAATTACTTGCTCTAGTCAATAGTAAAAATATAATTGAAGTTATTTCAAAGAGCAAACAACATTTGTACACGAATGTCAGTTAACCAATATTGCATTGGATCTACTGGCAATTTAATCAAATTATTGCAATAAGAGTAGAGACCCAATCCTGATCGAGTTATTTGTGTTCTACCGAGCTAGTCAATTAATATAAATATTTGATGATTAACATAAAGATAAGAGTACATGGATATTCAATTAAATTTGAACTTTATATTTATACAGTCTGTCTAAGATAAGGAGGGCCAGTATGACGATCTCGTTAATGGTAGGAGATATGAATTTGGCTAAATAAGAGACAAGTTGAATAATTAGAGGACTAACAAAATGACGCTTAGAAATACTCGATATGATTTTTCATATTTGAATTATTTAAAAAAAAAAGAATTTTTGAATTTGAATTTTATTTTTTTCGGGCGTTAGTATTAATGCTAGATGGAAACTGACAAAATTTCCTTATACCAACTCTTAATAGACTTAAAGTTTACGTTATGGTTTTTTTATTTGACGTTTCGTCTGCGAGCAACCATCAACTTATTTTTTTAAAATATGGTTTATATTTTCTGACTAGAACGCGTTGGCCAGCCTACGTCTGGCCCTGCCAGCGTAAAGAAACGGTTAACAATAAAAATGCTTGCTTAAGCTGGTAGCCAGCCGACGTCCGGCCCTACCAGCGTTAACAATACAAATGCTTGCTGCGTCGCCACTTGTGCGCGGTCGGCATGTGCGCGCGCCAGTGCTTACGGTCTGGACGGCCGGCGGCCGGCGACCACCGACCGGCGGCATCAGCTCTTATAATATAAGATATCAAATTTTAGAATCCCTTCTTCTTTTCTGAAGTCATTATGGTTTAATTACGTTTGGAGTCTTTTTTACCATCATCAAGAAATTTTTAGATACGGACTTGTGTCCTAGAGCATTTCATACGCTGTTTCGGCTTTTGTAATTTAAAGAACGAAAAAATGAGCCACACTGGATGTTTTTAATCCTGACTAATCACATATGGTTTTAGAATACAAATAATCTTCAATAGTTATTAATTGATTTAATGATTATTTTTCTTAATTATAAACAATAATTAAAATTAGAAGTAAAAAACATCTAGCGTGGCTCAGTACTTTTTCTTTAAATTACAAAACTGAAATGGCACAGGTCCGTATCCAAAAATTTCTTGATGGTGTTCAAAGAAGGCTAGAAACGTAATTAAATCATAATGTGTGATACACTGTTGAATTTAGAATAAAAAGGGCTTCTAAAATATAAACTGAGAAAATCAGGACCGTATATAACGAAATGGAGTTTGTTAAGGACAGGTAAAAATCCCGCGTATCATTTACGAATTCAGACCGCTAGTTCTTGTAGAGCACATTTCAAATCCTGTGCCTGTTTGCAATCACTTCCCCGTGCAGTACAGTCTGTTTTGAACCTACGGCGGTCCGTTGCTTAGCACAAAAGTTGCTGCCCGAAGCGGCGTTAGAATGAATCGGTTGTTTGAGTGGAAAAGAAAGGGCGCGAACGTATTGGCCATACACCCCTGCCGTTTAGTCAGGCAGTTGCACACATGTTCGTGCAGCTGTATATTTTGAGCGCGTCGAGTAATTGAGGGTTCGAGTTCTAACCGTCGAGAAGTGTCGATGACGCAAGAATAACCCGTCGGGAAAGGTTTATTGTTGTTGTACCACGTCGTCGCATAAGTTAGGAATTAATCGTTGTTACGCATTTTAAAAAGTTTTTTTACGGGGCACAAATTGTCGATACGTGCTCCTGACGTACTTGCTTATGCAAGGTTCTGTATGCTATCGTCACAGTGTTCTGAGTACCTGTCTGATCGCAAACTTCCCGCATTTTGCAATTCCTGGTTGCCGGCGTTGTCCATTTTGACCGCCTGCCTCAGCGTTCCTGAACGACGGCTTTCCAACTGGACATCAACACCAAGCTCGTCACTTTTACTGTGCGCGGAGTGACGCTATACCCGTAATCCAACGGTGTAATTTTGTATTGGGCACTTGCGTCTTAAATTTTAGCTCATTTTAGACGCACCTTCAAAGCTTATTGACCGCGTCGATTTCTAATACGTTCATTGTTGATCGCGTTTGTTTATCACTTTCATTTAAGGAATTACTACTTGAGGTTTACCTGTACACTCATTTTGTTATTTTAACCAATAGACGGATATTAAAAGTTATCATTGTTTCTTTATGACTCGTGCATGCGCCTTGTGTCGAATTGATGTGTTTTTCTCTAGCTGTAAAGATCCAGGCTTTTTAACCGCTGAAGGCAAGTCCCCGATCCAGCTGGAGCCGTCGCCCAAGAGCGCTGACGCGATTGCAAGCCCTGGACTTCGGGGTTATGCAGGGTCTTGCCTAAATATTGTCCCCACCCCAATTCAAGCCGGTGGCGCCCTAAAAACCACTTCTTTATACATACCTATCTCGATTATGACTACCCCTGTTACGACGGCACTTCGCCCGAATTAACCGTTTGTTCAGTTTGGGCCACGCCATCTCCCTGACTACAGCAAGACAACTTTTCTGTTACCAAACTGTCGAGGCAGAATTAGGGTGAATCCTTTTAGCAAGCATTTTTGCCCCGTAGCAGCCATTAATGTCCGTTCGAACGGTAACAGCTTGCATGGTTGCTCAAAGACGAAACGTCTGACACAAAAATTGATAACGTAATCTTTAAGTCTATTAAGAGTTGATACAAAAAAGTTTTATTAGTTTCGCTCTATATTTAATATTAACGCCAGATTTTTTTTAAGATAACTCAAAAACGGAAAATTATCAGGTATTTCTAAAACTCATTTTGTTAGTCCTTTAGTTGCTCAACTTATTTCCCATTTACCTATCTGTTACTATTACCGTGATCCACATATTGGCCCTCCTTATAATGGACACACTCTATATGCAACTTGACAGGCTACAAAAATATAATTAAAATAAATATTAGAATAATTATAAGAGTTCAAGCCCGTATTCATTATAGTATAAACATGGTGTCAGATGTAATAGTACACGGCTTAAGAATACGAATTCAACAAGCTAAAATATGAAAACGCTTCATAACAGAGATAACCAGGGAGTTAGCAACAATCACCGGCGTTGCTGGAAAAATGAGCATGGTAAATATGTACGTAGTATAGTGACAGAATATTTAAATCCGCATTATCTCGAAGATGGTTTGGTCCACATAGATTTTTACTCTGGTCATCATACTCCCCAGACACCAATGAGGAATTGTTAGAGCAACTGTTTCAACTCGCTACTAATATTATGAAAATCAAAACTTCAATGTCTTAATACAAAAATCTTTCGTTATAGGTATGGAACTATACGTATACAATGCAATGGGTTCCATTTAGAATATTTATTGTAAATGTATCCTGCTATGAATGATTATTAAGCAATACAAATTGTCTGGTCAGTACTTTAGGAGGTCAAGGGTAGTTCCTCCAAGTCCAGCAGATTCATTATTTTTTCTATCTTGTTTTACTTCTTCTATCATCACAACAATTTGCGCTCGATGTTGGTGCACTGTCCCGTGCATCGTGTAAAACTGCGGTCTTTTTTATACTAACACTGTTGTTCGCATATGTAAGACAGGTGTATCTATACCCCTTTTCCTGTTCTTCGTTAGGGTTTTAAGTACTCGTCAGGACAACGAACTCCTTGCTCCCCAAAAGTATTGTTCAATTCTCGTTTTTTATTTTACTACGAGTCTTTCTCTATTATACTCTTTCTACCTCAGCAAATTCTCTAACTTCTTCGAGCTTAACAACTGTTTGCCAAGTACTTCCTTCCCCAAAATGGTTTATCTTGTGTTTCCATTTATGTTTCTTTCATGGTCATATTTATTTTTTCTCAATGTTCTAGTATCTGAATTCCGCACCTCACTTCACAGGAATGTCTTTTACCGGAATTGCGGTTTTTTGCATGATATAATCGGTAATTGAACTGAGATATCTTGTTTCTTGAAAGACATTTTCTTTCCGGCAGTTAAATAAATACAAATACCCACATATTTTTAAGATTTCCGCTTCTCTAATTTTAAAAATGCAGAATTTATTTCTACACCAACATAGGTGTTTTTAATGAACTCTTAGACGATCATCTTGAATGCGAGCATTCTAGTTTCATATAATCATAATTTCTTTTTAAATGAATTGTTCGGCAAAGTAAATGCAATAAAATTATAATTTGAACAAATATTCAATGAAGCAAATACATCTACTCAAAACGGCCACCAGTATTGATAATAGGAAAGTGACAAAGTAAATCTAATTGGCCCGGAAATTATTTTTATGTGCCATAAGTTTATAGAACTGTTTCCATGGTAACAATTGCATACACTTACTTGACCTTTAAATGAAAGACGTTTGCGACTACAGCCTTACATTTGAAGGCGATTTGTTACGTCACTCTGACAGATAACTAGAAGAGTAGCAAAGACAGCCGAATTCTCAGCCGGAGCTCGTCGTGGGTTAAACGAGAAGTAATTCAAGCACTTGCTAATCAAATAATAGATACACGTTGTAAGGCGCTACTAACCAATCCCTGGAAGAGAGGGCGGCAAAGACACAAATAAAATTCGCAGGCATATATAACGTCAGTATAATTATAATAACAAAGAGTACTCGGTAGTACATACATAAAGCACGAAAAACCAGATCAAAATCATAGGAAATATCACAGTAGTTAGAGAGAGTCGCTTTAAAAAGTCATAAACGTATATAATAAAAAGTTATGAATATTTAGTATAAATAATACAAAAAAAAATTACGCTAGAACTAACAACTTGCATTCCCAACAGGTTACTCCATAAAAGCGCATAACTGCGATAGCGCTATTAAATGCTAAACTTTGGATTCGAATAGAATTTAACCCATAACCCGCAAATACAAGACCATTCTCATTTGATTAATAATCAAAGTTAGGTCTTACGGACCCCAAGGTCTTGGTTCAGACTAGGGCTTTATATAACCCGGAATAGGATTAGTAATTAATTAAAATACCCATAGCTTTCAATACGTGGGATAAAGAGAATTATTAGTTCAATATCTTGTAAATAGGGGAATATTTAAGCTTAATTCAACCGAGTTAACCGGCCACTAACATCAAGTGAAAATCTAAATTTTAAATTTTAAAGTACAATATGACAATAAATATATAAGCCATTCAGTAAACACAAAAACATTTAAATTTTTTTAAAGTTGGCATATACATATAATTGTTGTGCTAGGGATTCTGTATTTTGATTTGCAAAGGTTTCCACAATTGCATAAAGGAGACATTAAATTAAAAAATGACAATTAATAAATCTCATTATTTCATGTGTCAAAGTACATATTACTCTGGAAATTCTGGCCTGAATTGTTATCAAATGTAATAAAAATTCCTATTTCTAAACACTATATCAATAGTATCCAACACAGTATTTGTTTAACATCCTTAAAATTAGTTAGTTATAACATGTATGACAGTTGCTAAATAAATGTCACACCCTTAACCTATTTGTTTTAGTAACTTTTTGTTAAGTACATTCCTAGACAAAGATTAATTTTGTAAGTACACTCATGACATTTTAGACTTCAAAGGCCACTTTGTGTTTTTATGTTTACTGAACAGACTATAAGATACCGAAATTGAGTGGAAAATAGCAGTTGCCATGGAAGAAAAAACTGCTCAAATGTCACGCTAACTTTTACAAGACAGTTTTGTATTTAAAGCCTTGCAATAAATTCGTGAAACAAGATGCTTACTAACAAGTAAAAAATTTTTATTTGCAACCACTGTAATCGCTCATACGGAATCAGCAGAAACAATAGACCAAGTATCAACTACGTTAAAGTTAAGATTTTAGAGCAATATGAAAGATATGTTACAAACACAACAATAAGGCGCACATTAATAAAGTTTCAACGTACTGGCAGTATTCTAGTTCTAGTCCAAAGGAAAGGAACATCTGGGCGAAAGAGAACAGTGCGGAATAATGAAAACCACGGCAGGCTTCTGTATCAAATCATGCATTCTCCAAAGAGGAGCCTGAGAAAGACTGATGCCTATATCTGGGGAATGATGAAAAATAGTATTTTCATCGGAAATGTTCCAAAAACAGTTCCAGAATTAAAAACTGCAATAGAACTTTTTTTCCAAAATGTTCACCAACCTCTAGTTAGAGACTTAGCATCCAATCTTCAGCAACGCTTGGAATTATGCTTGCAACGAGATGGTGATCATATGGAGCATATCATACATCAATAATTATTACTTTTGTATAAATATAGATATTTTATTAATAAATTAATTTTTTAGTTTCGGTATCCTTTATTTATTGTCATACTGTATATGCAGTATTGCTCCACAAGATTCAAAAATAAAATAATATTGTTTTTAATGGTACATAAGACATCCAAAGATTTAATTCAGGCCTATCATTGACATTGCAAAAGTTACCGTAAATAAACAGTGACTTAAACATTTAAAAAAGATTGCCCTACATAGGTAAGTTCTAAATTAGGCTATAAATATCTCAATACACAGCCTATCTGGTATTTGACGAATAAACAGTTAAAAAGAATCTCATATTGCAGGTTATGTCGAAAACCAATGCTTTATCACAGGGGAGGTAGAGTAAATTACGACAGACCTGTAGCTAGTCATCAGGTAGCAAGCAAGCGTATCAGAAGCAAAACCATGTCTATCAGCTTCAAGGAAGCTAAGTGTTTGAGCAAGGTTTGAAAGACTGTTCCACTTTGCAATTTTCGGCTGAAGGTAATGAATAGTTCGGCGATGGGGCCTCACGAGTGAACTGACATCAAACCTCTTGCGAAAATGGAATCCTCAACATATAAATCGTCACACGACAAGGACGCTCTGATCTACATGACAAAATGTTTCCCTCGTAACTAAGAGCTGAAAAATGGAGCGCATAGAATCGGAACAAAGAATAGAAAAAGAATCCTATCAATGAGGTATGCTGCTCCGTTTGCCAAAATCCTAACTTGCTGCTATCAGGTACAAATCTAGAATATGTCCGATTTTGATCAAGAAAATACATCTTCTAGGAATTTCATCAAATTTCCACAAAAGAAAAGTCAACACAAAATCGATTTTTCAAACCAAGATGCAAGCGAAAGATCCAAATAAAAATGGAACATTTGACTTCACAAATGAAGTTCACATTGCCATCCTTCTTGACTCAGCGCAAATTGGCGAATGGCTGAAAAGGATAAACAGCTTGCCTAAAAGTTTTAGAAAAACCTTGAGAATTCAGGATAAGCAACCAAAATCGCTCGAAGCGTGAAGTGAAACATAAAATAGCATAAAACTATTTAGAAACAATAATATATTGAAATATGAAACTTGACTTATAGTTTAATTATATTGTAGGTAAAATCTTGGTTTATCGATGAAACGTAAATACTTAGAAATGACTTTTGACCCGTAACATATTTTCTCGAAAACCGTTCAATTTATTAAAATCAAGATTTGCGTAATAAGTTTTCAAAGAAAATACGTACCACTTGTGAAACAAAAACACCTGAACTATCACAGTTGTTGGCCTTAGAAACAAAACAAGCGACATCTGTTTTTTACTACTAAGTTTTAGTTCCAATAGGGTCGCCAATTGCCGACTTAAAAAAAAGTTTTATGAGACATCAGCTTGTTTATATAAAGTTTATTTCAACTACTAAGTACGCTATAAAGTTTGTGGAGTTTCGTATTACCCTACATAAAGTGTTTGTGGTCGTTAATTTCCCTTCTGTCGGCATTTTGAAAGTTTTATCTCATAACTTTACGTAAGGCTGGGTGGTGTAGCTTGAACAAGCGTTCACGTTCGATCAGCAGAGTTAAGCAAAGCTCTCTCTGGTCAGAACTTGGATGGGATTTCCACGGCTGCATCTCTCGGCGCCTCGTGGTACGGCTATCACGGAAAAAAGTTGGTCCCGGCGGTCATAACAACATCATGACAGTCGTTAGTGGGGTTGGAAGTCCCCATAACTGCACAGCGACGCCTATAATTGGCCTAACGGCTGTTGGCTGAGTGCGAAAATAAATAAATAAATAAATAAGCAGGTTATACTTGTTACTTACGCAACAGGACATTTGTACTAAATTAAATACGCGACTCCTACTGTTTAGCTCACTTATCGAAGCCAATTATACAAACCTAGTTGATGTAGAGAAAATATATGTCGAATATATTTCTTATTCAAATGTGTAACCTATCTGTAATAGCTGACGAATAAGTTATCAGTCGTTTTATGTGGGTTTATAAGAGGGATTAGTTAGATTTTAGCATATTAACTGCCGGTCTTATAAAGACCACTAATACTAGGTTAACTTTAATTAGATATTGAAATAAACAAAAGGGAATCAAAATGTTAGTGCTTATGACATCTTATTCATTAGTAAACAGACTATATAGTAGATGCATTAATAATCAAAAATACAGCAGGAATGTAGCGTAAGGCATGGGCCAATGAGAGGTGAAACAAAATAGTGTTATACTAAGTGAAAAATAAAGTTTAAGCTAATATCTTATTTTTAACTTTGTAATGTAATCTTCGTAAGTGCCTTCATTTCCGCCGAAGGTTCTTAGAAAGATACCTATGTAATATTAGATACAAATGACACTATTTTCATGAGTAAAAACGAAGCTCCTATAATTTATAGCGTTCAACCTTCGTTGAATTTAATTTCAAAGATTCTCAATAGGAAACAACTTTTACCTACTTCGTTTGAAAATTATGTTTCTATCCGAGTAGAAGGCAACTTGTACTTTTCTCGAAGGGGCGTCAGGATTTAGCTCTATTGAGTAACTAAATTAACCGTGAGTGACGTTTCGCCAACAAAAGCTCGACATCAAAGGTGGCTAAATGGGTCGATCCTGAGATGTCACGCAAAGAATCGGCAGAACTGTTTGATGCGGACAGTCACTTTCAGGTTAATGGGCGCATTAGCAGCTGCTTATATTCGGTTTGCATCAGCAAAATAAGTTTGAGCACTTCGCAAGGATTTTAAGAAGCTGGCACGAGAAATCGTCCGCGAAGACGAATTATTTCGGATAAACGCGCAGTAAGCTGCATGCCTACCATTATTTCGTTGGCAAGAATTTGTAGTATGAAAATCACTTTCACAAGAACAAGGATAGCTTACGTTCATCTTTGGGGCACAGTAAGCACGAATCTCACTCGATTAAAACTGCAGCGAAAAGCTGCCTGCCGTATTAAGGGCATCGCTGTGTAAGCATCGGTATGCAAGCAGCTTTCGTATCTGTGGGTAAATAATGTCTTGTTTATTATTAGCTAACCGCAGTAATTATTGTGCGGTTTAATATAAAGACCATCAGTGTATACGCCATAATTCAATTCAGAGTTCGAAAATGTAATTTCCTTTTGAATGGCAAAAATAAAATAGTGTAATTATTGTTGGTTTTGAATAGCGTTACACTACCATTGACACGTGCTTGAAAAGTAATTAAAGAACGTGTTCTTTTTGCACCTTCATTTGTCATGACAGTCACTGGAAAAATTTCCCACTTTAATTAGTTTTTAAAATCATTATACAAGATGTCCCAAAACGTACCAGAAATATTTTAGGAATCAATTGGGTAAGTTATTTCGAGTCAAAAAGTCTACATTTATAGAATAATAAATACCTAATTATTAAAACGTACAAAGATGAATTTAAGTAGTAAGCGAACAGCATAATTATTCAAATTTTACATAACAAATTACAGACTAAAATTCAAATCCAGTAGTACAATTACGATTTTTATAGAACGGTTCTAACATATGGATTAAATAATGTTTGAATTAATAAGGATAGTTGTTTGGTAATATCAGAGTTCAAGTTATAAATAATATTAAATAACAATCCGAATAAGCTATAAGATAGCTTGAATCAAAATAAAAAGTAAGTCAAATAATTATTTGAAGAAAACATTTAAAATGTCAAATATAAATAAATTGTACTAAAATGTAATCTACGTAGGAATGTAAACATGCATTTCTGATAAAAAGCAAAATTTGATAATAAAAAGCCTTTTATAAATAGTAGTTTATTTATCTAGAACGAAAAGTGACATTTTAAAGGACGAGAAAGTTGTTTACGGCCGAGGCGTTAGCCGAGGACGAAATTACTTGCGAGGACCTTTAAAAACACTTTTAGTTCGTGGTGAATACAACGGTTTATTTCATACTGCAAGTTTAATGAATTTTAAATAAAAAGCTGTAAATCATTTCAAATTTCATGTCAACAACTGACGTATAATTTTAAAGTACTCGAACTTTAATATTTTACTTTAAAGTACTAAGACTTTAATGTTCCATTTTTTGTGCCATAAATAGTCCGAAAAATGTAATTTTTGATATCAGTATGAAATAAACGATTTTATTTATCTAATTGGCATATAAAAGGCGGTACCAAATAGTAAATTAACGAGATGAAGAAAAAGTGAATTTTTTAAACAAACGGTATAATGGAGAAGGAATTCAATGGTACTGGTACAAGAAGAAGTTGAACTGCTGCAATCTAACAAATAGTCTCGTCTGGAATTGGTAATGGGAAGTCTGCGTTTCCCTGAATTGGATTAGAGGATGCTGGACTGAGTTTATTGTTGGTTGGTTACATCTGAATTGGAGAAAGGGCATTGCAGTCACTGGTGGTTGACCTCATCGAGCTTCTTGTTGGAAGTTATAAGTATCTTGTGATATCTGGATAAAAGGTATTGCAGTCACCGGTAGTTAATTACATCAACACTTGAATTCGACTTGGAGGCAGTTGATACGCAGTAAAAGTAAAACGATTCCTGCAGACCGGGAGCTTGCAGTGTTGGTGTTCACATTGAAGCTACATAAAGAGCAGTTAAGAATGACGGGTGTTGCAATTAAATAAGGGCTTTACTTGCATTGGATTTCCGGAACATCTGTGAGCAGACGGAGTACGCTTGGTTCAATGAGGAAGCTGATCAGAGTGCTTGGTGAAGTAACTACAAGTATTTGTTAAAGGATAAAAAAAAGTAATAAGTTAAAATAAAGTGAATAATGTATTTGAAGGAGCTACTACCATTTTTTATGTTTTTACAATTATTAGAACTGTAACAAATATGATTTCGATTTACTTTTCACGTTCATAATTTTTGACGCTGACAGTTGTACAACAGTCATTTTTTGAAGTAATTTTCATTGTAGGTTCTAATCAACTATCAAGTAACAATTTTGATAATGCATGAACCTAACCTGATTTGAAAGTGGTTGTTCTACTGGAGCTAGCAAAATTAATAAACTCAATAATCCATAATTTATATAAAAGGGCATATATTTTACATAAATTCATTTAAGCAGAAATTTGTTTCAATCTAAAAATAATATCATACAAGCTTATATAGTTCTGCCCAAGCTAGTTAAATTAGATAAACTAAAGAGCATCAGTAAAGGAACGTGGGGCATAACAATATATACTAAACTCAACCGTTAACGAGTTATTCTTGATTTTATAATTTAGGATTAACATTCATAAAAGTGCCCATTGCGATTGATGCACCAGGATGTGCGTGATTTTGGCTTCTTAAAAGAATTTGAGGCTTATTGGAAATAGAGTCTGCGGCCCCAGAGGTAAAAGTCCATGGGAGTTAGGTCTGGCGAACGCTGTGGCCATGCCACTGGACCGCCGGTTCCAATCCATCTCCCTGGGAAATGTTTGTTACGACAATTTTTCGCGCGTAAACTTGCATCAGCGGGTGCCCCGCCTCATCGTGTTTGCACCACATTCCATGTCTAATATTTAACGGGACATCTTCCAGTAATATCGGAAACGACTTTTCTAGAAAATTTTCGTAATTTTCAGGATTTAAATGGTGCAATTAAAGCGACCATTTAGGATACCTGCCACCATATTCACATTAAATACTTATCGGAAGTGAGGCGCCCATTCATGGAAATTATGAAAATGAGTAATTCCGTTTCTCGTAAAGCAGGCCTTGCCAGTCCATAAAATATTAGGCAGAGTATCTTCATGCGTCTGAATCTAGTTAGAAAATCTTAAACGAGCTTTTGCATCATCCAGAGCTTGAACTCTTCGATAATGGTATGGATAGAAAATCTTCCTTCATATTGTTCTCCAAACCTTATGACTGACAAAACACTGGGTTATAGTAAAATAATGGTGTACTTATTTGTGCATAATAAACCTGATTTCTGGATATTCCAGTACTCACTCAGCACACTTAAGGTCGGATCTTCTAATAAATTAAGAATTTCATTCTAATTATTTACGGGTATAAAAACAATATCTTGGACTTGGTTGGAATGCCCCGTGTTCTCTTGTCTGCTGATATGAATTACTGAAAACTTCACGTGTAGGTAATCCTCTGTTAGGATACCTTCTTCTGTATCCTTCTTGCGCCACTAAAGCATTGTCATGAGACAAACCATACACAAACACAATATCTGGGTATTCCGCTTGCAAGAATAATATCGGCATTGTAATTAGCGATGTTAATACAACAATTGTAACTATTTAACTTTTTAATAATTTCTCAGTTAATACTGAAAACAATATTATTGTTTGTCAACAATAACGTTCAATTGTTATGGAAAACAAATAGCATTCGTGGCTATATTTTCTAATAAGATTAGATATTAATGATCAGACAATTAAAAAGAACTAAATGCAGAGAAATTAGATTATGCCCAAATGCCAAATCGAAGTTTTATGTATAATAGAAACCTGTATAACTTAGGATGCTAATCAATTTTTAGGTGGAAAAATCACATTTATCGGTTTAAAGATCAGAAATAAGGCGGAAAATATAGGATACGAGAAAGCGTTTGGCAAGCAAAGCGTAACAAGAACGCCATCGTCGTGTTTGGAATCGCAAATAAATCCCATTTCCCTGAAAAAACAAGTGGAATATTGATGGAGCTACAATTGTAAGGAGCAATTATTTTTTGCCCTTACATTTTTATTAGGTTGAAGCCCATGTTGTTTTAAATCAGGTCTCATCAATAAATTCACAGTATCGGAAAATTTATATTCTCAGAAGAGGCTGTTAGCTCAGTACAAGATTTCGTTTTCTAGACGTTTGCATACTCGGTTTACATAATGCAATCACAAAAACAAAGTTTTTTTATTACCAGTATTATAATGCCGTAACTACATTGGTTTTTGGCACTATGGGAACATTAATAGTTATCTAACAAAAAAGTATGTTAATGAGAGCGATTAATAATCGAGACATTTTAACACACGAGTGCTAGCGAGCGCGTTAATGATCGAGAGTTGTACATAGTTTAGTTTAGATTCTATGATCGCTTTAAAGATTCGGAGTAACACGCTTTGATTTCCTCCCCATTCTTGGTGCGAAATTACTTTTAACAGGTCAATGGATTTTTGACACACATTCTTTATTGTATAGTTTATGAGTATGGAATCCATGTCAATATTTTGTCTAATATCATGCCTAAACGTTTTATTTCAGAGACAAAGTTTAACTGTATTGCATCTAGATATAGCACAGGATCAGTTTCGTTTCGTTTTCTTGTGAAATGAATGCATTTAGTTTTTTCAGTGCTCAGACCGTTTGAGTGGCTCCATATTTGGAGAGTATTTACAGCATTTTGGAGATAGTTTCTAGTTTATTCAGGGTTTGAATTTGAACAATAAATGATTGAGTCATCAGCATATAAATTGTTTTTATATAGTCGTGCATTCCTTCGGTTATACTGTTGATGGTTATCAAGAAAAGGCTTACACTTAAAACCGATCCCTGTGGAATTCGATGCCTTGATTTCGAACTTGAGAAATAATTTCATTTATTTTGACAGAGAAAGTTCTATGTGTTGGAAAATTATTAATAAAATGTAACTTATGACTTTTAAACCCCCGATGGATCAACGTCTTTATGATTTGATGTTTCCACACCTTATCGTATATCTTTTCTATATCGCAGAAGCTGGCGACCAGATGATATCCATTAACGAAAGCATGCCTGATATCGTTTTCTAGTTTAGCTAGCTTATCGTAAATACATCTGCTATATCTGAACTCACTTTGTGTTATGTTTAGCATGTCCTTCTTTTCTATGCACCACATTAAGCATTTACTGCGCAGTTTTTGTAATAACTTGCACAATACGTTAGTCATGCTTATAGGCCTGTAACTAGAGCGTTCGGTTTTCTGTTTCCCTGGTTTCAGTATAGCGACTACCATTACATTTCTCCAACTTCTTGGAAAAGTTTCAGTATTCCAAACTTCTTGGAAAAGTTTCAGTATTCCAAAGATGATTATAGAAATTTAGTAGCGAAATTTTTGCAGATTGAGGTAAATGCTTTATCATTTAGAAATGAATCTGATCAGGACCAAGACTACTATCTTTGCAATTTTGTAGTGCATGTTCTAATTCAGGGAAGGTAAAGGTGATGTTAAAATCTTCGCTATTGTCCGAGGTTGAAGTAGAGGAGAGAACATTGTTATTTAATTCAAGTTCCTTTCTTGATTTTAGTTCGAAAAAAGCGTTTGAATAACTGTTATTGCGGGATACACTATAGTAGAATTTACCAAACGTTTCTGCTATATATTGTTTTGGCTCCACGTTGCGGCGCCTATTTTATGTTATAATTGACTATGTTATAATGATCTTTATGTATGTAAATGGTTTTATGTTATAACAATATTTATTACTCTTTAGCTATTACGTGTGACTTTTATTATACTTTATTTTATTTTCATTCAATTCTCTTTTAAATTGAATTTTAGTAACTCATTTGCCCTTTTATAAACTATGGGTTATCAATATTATTAAATCTCTAGTTCCTGTAGAAAACATTTACTCTTGACTGAAAACACAGGTCGGATTCGCTCATAATCTAGACTGCTTTTGTTCCTGAAAATTCATTCTTTTATTTCGTGACAACTTGTGTGTCTGTCAATGTCACTTCAAATTATGCAAGTGCAAAGTCAATTACAAACACCTTATCTTTACATTACTTGTCACTCAACAAATATCAAATGGTAAGTACTCCCCTCTTTAATATTACTCACTTCACTCTTTCTAAATTTTTCTTTCAGTTTTTACATAAATACCTGTAGCGTGTTACCTGTCCATGAACATCAATACTCTCCTTTACCAAGCCAAATGCGATCGGTAGTCTGACAGAAATTTCCCAACGGCCAGATAAATCCCAGTACAAACTCAACCATACACCAGGGACCGCAAAGACTCGCCAGCCAAACACCACAACGCACCTACCACCTTTCTCCAACAGAAATGCCAAAAAACTGATCAGCAGCAAACACCTTCCACGTCTTCCTTCCAAAATTCTCAAGCTACCTCCTTCACGAACCACGACTAGATGCAAGTTGCAAGATGTCACTTCAATAACAAGCTTGGCGAATTAGAACTCCAGTAGATGAACAACCTACTATTCACACCATAAGATGTTCATTCTGCTAACAATCTCGATGTAAATCTCTTCCAGTAAAACCATTCCCTGCTATCCAATTCATATGATGTAATCGATTCACAATAAACTTAGTTCCGCATCCAATTCCAGAAATTGCTTTTGTAGATTATAACTGTATTATTTAGGACATTCTTACCACATCCATTTTTTTCCTCCTTGCCATCTTCACATCTTTAAATCTTTTAACATTTTACTTTTTATTTTCTTCTCGCAAATTTATCTTTAATTAACAACCCTTTACATTCCAAAAACAGATTAAACTTTGTATAAAGGGTTTATTTTATAAATTTAGCCGCTTATAAAGGTATTACATGTTTTTTGTACCAAATTATTTTACATACTGATAAATATATTATTATCTCCTTAGTGATATTGTTTAGCATATATTTTAAAGTCCAACAATCTGTATCATATTTATCTAACACCCACTATGTTGAATGATATTTCTCGAATGGGTATTTCTCATTAATCCTCCACTTCATTTCAGATAATAATTAAATTATGTTAGAATCTTTCTGTTTCTTTCAATTGAATTTAAATTCTACTTCATTTCTTTACCAAATACATTTTAATGATTTCGATATCCTTCTAATACTGTATTCCTTTAACCTTTTTAATTTGATATTAAACCCTTATACTACAAACCATTACAATATGTATACCTAGAGCTGGTATATGAAACGCATTATTATTCCCTTTAACTTGTTTAATTCTGTTTCTTAATTATTTATTGCTAGTCATATGATTATATGAGCTTACGTAATTAGTCCAAAGTTTTGCCCTATAATTTTTTAAAGCTATTAGATTGTCTAGCGATTTGTTTTTGAGGTAGAAATTGAAAATTGCAATACAATTTTGTGAAGTAATATTTTCTTATGACAAATATAACCCACAAGCTTCGTATTCAATAAAGTTAAAAGACACTCAGGATGGATTGTATGAAGAGTACGCTAAAGAACTTTTTGTAATCAATAGCTATAAATTTCATAAAGGCGTCCTGCATTCAACAAAGTCGTTTAAAAAACAAAATTAATTTCATCCCGCCTACTTAGGTTTAATAAATGTAACGGGGCTTCATGTGCCATTTAATTCAGCTAAAATACAATTTTAATCTTTGTTCATTGTTAAGATCAATTACGAGGAGCCTTCGGTGGTATTCATAAATTATTGCGTCTGAAAAGTACCTAATTGCTCGAGGTAGTTTCTTCGCTTATAAGATTATAAAACCATATATGCCGTCAACGTTAATTCGTACTATTTGACTTTTTTTAATATAAACTGTATTAATCTACCTACAAAGCCAGAAATACACATTTATGACCGACTCGGGTTGATTCTTATTCAGCTAAAGGGGAACCGAAGGTGACCCTCGAACGGAACCTTCGAAAGGTCCTTTCATGTTTGATTATTTATAAGTTGGGCCCTTAACATCAAGATTCTTTGTCATGGAAAATATTAATACTATAACAGCTTGCAAAAAGAGTTTATTTTTTATCGCGGTTATTCTATCAAAGAGAGTAAAAGTTTAAAAGCTTTGAGAGATGTAATAACATACTCGTATAAATACGAAAGCATTTTGTTTGTAATACAATAGCATTAGACTTTGAAGTAGCAAAGAAGGGGAGACGATAAAATGTAATGTACTATCGGAAGCAGAAAAAAGTGGTACACCTTTCGGAACAGCATGTTTTTAGTTGTGTAATTACAGGTTTTCATGTAATTATTTTCCACATGCCATTTAAATTTTTATGACAATCTCATTCAAACTTCAAACCTCACAGTTAGATAATTATCAGAAAGCTATAATAAGCAATAGATTGCAAGAAGGGGTAAGTATTGTAGGGGGTTATTAGTGTAAAACTAGCTTTACTCAGGGCGGCCGTGTAAACTGTCCTAAGTGAAGTTAGCTGCTATCACCTAGCGGCAGATTATGGTAGTAGTTAGGCGGAAGCAGAAAGGTTTGAGATCATTCTTTGTTGGGCAGCACGACCGTCGAGCTGGGCTGGTGGTCGTTGCGAAAAGCGAGGTTAGGTATGTGTACCACGTTTTATGAAAAGTAATAAAGACGTTTCGCGCCATTCCTGCCTTTTATTTGAACGAATAGAAAGCTGTCTACATATTTGTCAGAAGTGGGATGAAGAACAATTACACGCGTTTTGAGTGTGTTGATTAAACGGGAAAAATGGCAGAAGAACCAGGAGCATTGCAGTTTTCGGTCGAAGACCTGATACAAACGACGGTAAGAGCCATAATGGTCCATAACCAAGCGGCGTCCGCCAGCGGGTCATCGGGAGCGTCGCCGGTCCCACGAGGTAATGGCAGCGAAAGGTTCAATTGCAACGACGTTGCGTCCATGCTACCTGATGCGAATGCGGATAACGTGGAGGCTTTTATCGAGCGGGTGGATACAATAAAGGAGATCTACGAAGTACCGGAAAGAGTATTGACGATGATGGCGGTCAATAAATTCACGGGGTCTGTTAAAACGTGGTTCCATTCAAAGGCCGAGTATATAAGACTATCGTGGGTCGAGTTAAGTGCAGAGCTACGGAAAACGTTTGTTACAAAGGTGGACAGAATCCAGGCATTTAGGAGTTTCGAAAACCGGAAATGGCGGCATGGTGAAAATTTCGCAACCTATTTCCACGAGAAGTGTATTCTTGGCAATAAAATTAAACTACCAGAAGAGGACATGATCCTGTACATAATCGACGGTTTTGAAGATGTGACTCTCCAATCGCAGGCGAGGATGCAGGACTTCCGGACCCTGGAGGATTTGCTTCGCATCATGAACAACGTGACCCAAAACACTAGAGCTAGGGCTCCGCCAGCATATCCAGCCAGGGAAAGAGCGGTGGACTCGTCGAGCAGGGGACCATCGGTGCAACGACCTGAACTTGCAGGAGGTCCGGTACGGCATCGCCCGGAACAACAACCTCAAGGTATAAAGTGTTTCGTTTGCCATGGGTTCGGGCACATGGCCAGAGACTGCAGGAGGAGCAGGAGACCCAGGAATGTGTGCTTTTCTTGTGGCCAGCCAGGGCACTTCGCGTCCGACTGTCAAGGTAGAGCGGTAACCAGTAGGATACCGGCCGTACCAGCAATGGCCTCAGCACATTTGGTGGACCGGAAGGACCAGGACCAGGTACAGGTAACAGAGCCATACATGGTTGAAGCCACTTATCGATTTAGTGACATGTATGATGAGGTAATGACAATAACACTAAATAGTTTGTTGGACTCAGGTAGTCCAATATGTCTACTGAAAAACGTTTATGCCCCGAGTCACTTGATCCGGAAAAGCGATACTTCAGATTATACCGGCATAAATGGGTCAAAGTTAGACATATTGGGTACCTTTGAAACAGAAATTCAAATTGACGATTTTTTTGCAAATGTAAAATTTCATGTTGTGCCTGACGATACGTTACGATATGGGAGTTTGTTGGGTAGAGATTTTATTAAAGCGAACAATTTAAAAATTGAATTAAGTAACCAAATAAAAATTGATAAAAATGAATCTGTACCCAACGAAGCTGAGACATTTAAAAACGCTTGCAACGAGTTGATGTTGATTCAGCCTGATTGCGAAGGAGACAGGAATCAACTGAAGGTTGGTGCAAACGTAAATTATAGTTATAAGGCGAAATTAGAAGCGATATATGATAATTGTTATTATAGGAAATTCAACGTTAAACCGCAGACCGATATGGAGTTGACCATTGCCGTTAAATCAAATAAACCGATCCGATTTGGGCCCAGGCGACTGAGTTACCTCGAGAAGGAGAAGTTACAGGAGTTGCTCGACAAACTTTTAAACGATGGAATAATTAGAGTCAGTAAGTCGGAGTATTGCAGTCCAATCGTGTTAGTTAAGAAAAAACCAGGTGACTATCGGTTGTGTATAGATTATAGGGAATTAAATAAGATAACGGAAAGGGACAATTATCCAACACCTTTGATCGAAGACCATTTAGACAGGTTGAGGGGCAAAAATTATTTCAGCAAGCTAGATTTAAAAGATGGGTTTTATCATGTCAGGGTCGCAGAGACTTCAATTAAGTACACCTCTTTTATAACCCCGTTAGGACAATTTGAGTTCACTCGCGTCCCATTAGGTTTGACCAATTCCCCCCGAATATTTCAACGTTATGTGAACGAGATCTATAAAGATATGATCAGGGAAGGGAATGTATTAGTTTACATGGACGATATTCTTGTAGCTACGAAGACATTACCAGTACATCTAGAAATGTTAGAAAAGGTATTTTCCCTAGCAGCAATTAATGGGCTATGTTTAAGAATAGACAAATGTGAATTCCTGACCAGCGAAATAACTTACTTAGGTTACATAGTTAGTAATAGTGGCATTAGACCAAGCCGGGAAGGTATTAGTGCTGTCGAAAAATACCCGTTGCCTAGAAATTCAGTTGATGTAAAAAGGTTTGTGTCATTAGCAAGCTATTTTAGGAAATTTATACAAAATTTCGCGATTAAAGCTAAACCATTGTACGATTTGTTAAGGAAAGATGCTATATTCAAATTCACGGAAATGGAGTTGCAATCATTTGAAAATTTAAAAGGAAATTTGATAGACAGTCCGATACTAGCAATATATAATAACAGAGCCGAGACAGAATTGCATTGTGATGCATCATCAGTAGGGTACGGATCAATTTTATTTCAAAAGCAAGATGATGGGAGGTTGCATCCAATCTTTTATTTTAGTAAACGCACCACCCCAGTAGAATCAAAATACCACAGTTACGAACTGGAGTGTCTGGCGGTAGTTTATTCGATCAAAAGATTTAGGCCGTACTTGCATGGTATTCATTTTAAAGTTATCACCGATTGTGACAGTTTTAGATTGACTCTCGCTAAAAAGGATGTCAACACGAGGATAGCAAGGTGGGCTATGTTTTTGCAAGATTACGATTTTACAATTGAACATAGGCCAGGTGTTAAAATGAGCCATGTCGATGCTCTTAGCCGATGTGTGTTAGTGTTGGAGAGCAACACCTTTGAGAGAAGTTTAGCACTTCGACAGTTAGACGATCCTGTAATTAGGGACATCAGAACAAGTTTGGAGCACACAGAAAGTAAACGGTATGAATTGCGGGATGGGTTAGTCTTTAGGAAATACAAGAACGAAGGAAGTTTATTTTATGTGCCGAGTGCAATGGAGTCTGCTGTGCTTAGGGCTAGTCATGATGACCTAGGACATGTAGGGTTTAACAAAGTAAAAGAATATGTACAAAGGACATATTGGTTTCCTGACATGACAAATAAAATCAAAAGTCACATTAAAAATTGTCTTAAATGTATTGAATATTCACCAGTCTCGGGCAAAGGTGAAGGATTGCTACATCCAATTCCAAAAGGGCGAGTGCCATTTCAAACAGTACACATAGACCACTTAGGCCCATTAGAGAAAACTAGTAAAGGTTATAGGTACATCTTTTTAGTAATAGACGCTTTCACAAAATTTGTCAAGCTGTATGCGTGCAAGAGTACTCAGAGTTTAGAAGCGGTGAAATGCTTAGGAAACTACTTTAGATCGTATAGTAGGCCTAGTAGGGTAATATCGGATAGGGGCAGTGCTTTTACAGCTAACATATTCAAAGAATTCATGAATGAGCATCTAATTAGGCACACACTAATAGCAACCCATACACCAAGGGCTAACGGTCAAGCTGAGAGATGCAATAGGACCCTAATACCGATGATTTCTAAATTAACCTCCTCGGCAGAGAAGTGGAGTGATGTTTTAGCAGGGGTAGAATTTGCACTAAACAATACATACAATCGAACGATAGGCACGACACCAGCCAAACTCTTATTCGGGGTAGATCAAGTAGGTCAGGTTAATGATTCAATTAGAATTTTTATAGAAGGAAATCGAGACAAAACAACCGATCTAATAGCTTTAAGGGAACGGGCAGCAGATTCAATTATTAAGATGCAAAATGAAAATAAAACCCATTACGATAGGGCCAAAAGGGAAGGTACAGTTTATGAGGTAGGCGACTTAGTCGTTGTTAAAAATCTAGACACAACCGGTGGTGTTAGCAAGAAACTAATACCAAAATTTAAGGGACCGTATGAGATCAAGAAAGCACTAGACAATGATCGTTATATAGTTGGTGACATCCCAGGCTTTGAAGTAACCCAGTTGCCCCACGAATCTGTGTATGGCCCAGATCAGTTACGGCAATGGATTTGATTATTGTTTAACCATTGTAAATATTATTAGGTTAGTTAAGTCTTAGTTAAAGTTGTGTTATTGATTGTAATTATTTGTAAATTTTTTGATTATGTGAGTTCATTATAATTGCGTAGTAATGTCAGTAGATTGTAGTTGGGTATCGAACTACAGATCGAGACGATCTATTGTCAGGTTGGCCGAGCTGTAGGGGGTTATTAGTGTAAAACTAGCTTTACTCAGGGCGGCCGTGTAAACTGTCCTAAGTGAAGTTAGCTGCTATCACCTAGCGGCAGATTATGGTAGTAGTAAGGCGGAAGCAGAAAGGTTTGAGATCATTCTTTGTTGGGCAGCACGACCGTCGAGCTGGGCTGGTGGTCGTTGCGAAAAGCGAGGTTAGGTATGTGTACCACGTTTTATGAAAAGTAATAAAGACGTTTCGCGCCATTCCTGCCTTTTATTTGAACGAATAGAAAGCTGTCTACAGTATAAGGAACATTGTAGATGAGGTTGGCGTAAACAAAACAACAGTCATCCTCTCGCGAAGAAAAAGGTATGGTATGATACGCTTTGAGACGATCATATTCTGAGGGCAATTTTCGTCTGGTCAATCATCTTAAAGAAAATACTTTCGACAGAGCTATTCAGGTTGTTGCTGCTACAAATTTTCCTGCATCCCGTTTTACAGCATATCGCAGAATTAAAGAAAGTAAACTACGTGACCATTAAGCAGCTCGAAGCGAGTTTAGTTACTTTAGTCGCGCGTTACCAATTTTGTGGTTGCTCCACTGGAACCATTACGTTGTTTATTACTGCAGAATTAAGTTCAGTAAAATACAGCCGTTTGTTGAACACAATATCATTAGAACACACGAACAAAATTCAATATATACAAATTGGATAATATTAATTTAAAATACAACTACGAATTTGAGTAGCCTGGTTTTTAATACCGAATTAATTATTAAATAAAGACCTTGGAAACTGACCGTGGTCCTCGACTCAGCAAAATGCGTATAAGTCGGAATATGCCGAACACGTGATCTTAAGTCACAGTAAAAGTGCAAGTGATAAATGATAAGTGTTCTCGAAAACTAAGCTACTGCCTTTATCTACGGTTCCCCTGAATGGAAGGGACATCCCCTATTCTATTCAGTACAATAGGATTGTCCAGCCCTATTATAGCACAAGAGATTGAAATCATCGGTCGAAAAGAACTTTCCCTTTTCGAGCGTTTACAACTGTATTGTTGACCGGGCTAACTTTTCCTTTTCGTCTGGTTAATTCTTATTTGGGACGAAATGGGTTTGTTGGACGATATTCCTGGTTGACGACATAACCCCAGCTGTGTTAGAAATTGCATCGTGAACATTATGAGAGTTAGATTTGATTGTTCAACTTGACGACACAAATCACATTTGACATTACAGATTTTTCGTATTTCAGGCGTACAATTGATATTTTCTCAAAACTAACACAAAACGAACTGCACTTATTTATTAGTTGATTTAGCACTGTAATTTAAGTCACATTTTTGTTTATGGCCTTCTCTTGCACGACATACGTTTTCAGGCCATTTATCACCGTTACGCTACACAAGCAAAAATCTACGATTAGAATTTCCTCGTGAATACGTCCATCAAAATTATTTGTGAAATAACGTAGTTTTCTCAGATAAGACACCCAGTAGAAATCGATACAATGATACTATAGGTGACGAGTGTCAACGCAGTCGGTCACTTTTCTGTAAACGTCTGGAGAAGCATTGGTTGGAGATGTCCAAGCCCCCCTGCATGGTTTTAGAAGAGAGACTAAACTCCCAGGTGTACAGAATGATATTGCACGAACTTCCGCTGCCATTAGTTCGTCGTGAGGATGGTGAGAATTTTATTTTCCAACAGGTGAACTCAAGGCTCTCGTCATGCCCAAGCGAACTACAAAAAGTAATCGACTGCAACGGTGGGGCGAAGAAATATTAAAATGCGTTCTTTATAATGTTTTTATACGTAATTTGTTGATTTAATAAATTTGTTTTAAAAACAATGTCTAATATTTGACAATATTCGCTACCCTCGCATATCAGTACAAACAACATTCCTTAAGAAGTCCAATTAATACAACTAAAATATCTGAAATGTGATGGTAGAAGGTGATTCAAAAGAAAGTTACGTTTTGAAGTAGATGAAATATTTTAAAAATTAACATATACACAAAATAATAGGGAGTTTTTGGATTAACCCTCCGCTTAAATAGCAGCCTCCTAAAGCTTGTGTAACCTAGCAACATCGAGGATTGTATTTATCGAACATCTGATATCTTCATTTTCAACAATTTATCTCGCCTAAGAGCACCAGCGATCCCAAAAATCAATACCGTCTACAAAAAAAGACAAACAGTAGCTCAAGTTACAAGTAAAAAGTTACTAACTATACCTTCATTAGCAAAATTTTATCGTCATCTGCCTCTTTCAAAAATTCGTTGATATCTTTATCGGTCAAAACCTTCGATTTTTTGTTCTGTGTCCTACACTCTTGTTACATCAATATTTTCTTTTATGTTTAGAGTTGCCTATAACATTGAAAAAAGGGACCACAATGTTGACGGCTTCAAAATCTTCGACTTTTCCTCTAAATATGCTAATAGGACGTTTTCTGTTGTGTTACGCCTTTTTTTAGAGTCACACCAATGCCGGAAATCGGTGTAAGCTTTTTCATACTGCGGTCTTGACTTCTTCGGCAAAATACTCGCAATCGCTTCATTAGCTACTGCTTCTACATCATATTCAGAATCAGCGTCCATTTTCAGAGAATTTATAGAAAACACTTGGAAAGCGACACTTATTCAAACGACACAATTGTTTTTCAGTTTTTATTTACATTAGTAACTACGGAAACCCGTGCAACGGTAACTTTAAAACAAATGCTGCCGTTTTTTATGAATTCATATTTTTTAATAATAAACTTGCTGTTTAAAGTTTTGCAATTGTAGAAAAAAAAGTTGTTTATATTACGTACGCAAAGCCGGTTTTTTGAGCTTTCTCAAGCTTAAAAAAACCTTTCCTTTGCGCACTTAATATAAAAATTACTATCTTCTACATTCTTGTTTGCTTTTGTTAAATCTGATTCAAAATTCGATGTGCTCCCAAGCACGAAATAAAGGAATCAAACATTCATCCTCGAGGTTCATGTAGTAAAAGAAATTGCTCTGCCAGAGAAGCAGCATCTCGTTTTCCAGTTGAAGAATTTTCCTGGCATCGCTTCAGATATCTTTTTATATTGTAATTCAATTACAAAATCTGCCTTAAAATAAGAGGCATTCTTGCATATCAATCCGTTCGCTTTAAAGAGGATGACTGACACCACCTGAAATTCCTTTCCAAAACTTTGTTGAAATAACAGTTAGCTTCCATCAAATTTTCCCTCGAACAAGATTAATCGTTATACAACTAATACATTTAACTGCTTCATAATCTCATCACTATTAGAAATATATGAAATCGTTATTATTATTGGCTATAGTAGTGAGGAAGGCATATTTGCTAGTTATTAGTAAAATATTCAATAAAACTACGATTGACTACAAGCCATGAACTGCATTCCACCGAAGTTGAATATTATTTTTTATTATTATTTAATAGTGCAGCACGCCTTCAGCGTTCTGCGCCAGGCTGCTAATATTGTTTTCTTCTGTGGAATTTTCCTCAAGCGAACACATATGAAAGTTTTTCTTGCCGAAGGACGTGACGTCTCGAGAAGCAGGTAGAATTCTTAGAAATCGTTTACCCTTTTTTGTCACAGGCACAGCTGTAAGGCTGATCCGCTGAAAATTTCTAGGAATGATATTTTAACAGAATTCTCAAATTGTACTGCATGATTTAATTTTGTAAACGGCAGTGCAGTTTCCAGTTTTGCATATTTTGAGTCAAATAAGCTATTTCAAAGATCATGAAGCAAGCTAGGTTCCAAATTATGGAACTGAGTAACGCATCCATATTTCCCTTCGCCGAGTCCATCTCTGGCACCTACCTCCCAGTTGGCGCCCTAAAATAACAAGAATTTATCCTCATACCTTTCCAGGTGAAGCCGCGTGGCGCAGTTGGGTAAGTGCCAGGCTTGCATTAAGCAAGTCCTCTGTTCAAATCCCACGGGAGTCGGAATTTTTTCGTAGACTTGGCGATTGGAATCGGGCTGGGTGAGACCATTCACAGTTGGGCACCAAATTAACTGTGCTCTACTCAGAACCACAGACCTAAGAGATAAAGTAATATGACACACACCTCACACAATGGTTGCTGCGCAAGCACCCAAGGCGCGCTCCAACTCTGTATCCTGAATTTGGGACAAGTTGAGCATTGTACCGCCAGATGCCAGGGCATAAAGCACCATCCTCTACACCGCAAGGTAAATGAGGTTACAGATAATACATACCTTTCCAGGTGAAATTATTTTGCCTATTGCGAGCAAGCCCCCTTTTACTTCACGGGTCCTACCATTAAATGAATACTGAAGTTATACCATAGAACGGACTTAGAGATTTCATCAGTGTCAATACTAGTGAAAAACAAGTTAAAAGGCTTTATTAAGGAGTGCAAGGAAAGCAAGCTTAAACAAAACTGGTAATAAAATTCAAACGCAAGGTTTGGTGCATTATTGAACGATACCACCCGAATAAAACAAGTAGATAAATTCAAGTATTTAAGGGCAATAGTAGATAAGAACGGAATACGAAGAACAGAAATAAGAAGGCCCGACAAGTTTTTGGAGCAATTTATCCGGTGCGACAGAAATATAAACAAAATTAAAAAAAGAATAGGTCAACTTATTGTTGAAACAGTGATATGTTATAAAAGCGAAATACGTAGAAATGGACCAACTCTGAATCAACACCAGAAATAATACGAATGAGGACATTAGAACAGTGACAAAGGCAATCACAGAAAGAATACGGAAAAGGGGTGACCCAGTGCCAGTTAAAAGTGGGCGTTCCTAGATTTCCCTGGAGAACTCCTAGAACGAAAAAGTGTCGTAATAGTGGCCTCTTAGCTTCACGGAGAGTTCCGACGTTACTCCGATGTTGTCCACATCATCAAGTGACGCAATAGTAAAAGCATCGTCAGGAATACCTGAGAGGGATAGATAACAGTTCCTTATGCAACTGGAATTCGTCAATTATCACTAATGTGGGTGATTCATGCCTGATTCTGTTATTCACGAGCAGCCACCGGAGCATGGAGCTATGTGAACCACTCAAGCCATGCCTTAGTTATTTTTATCGTTATGTGCTTGCGCTTGGACGTCTGCACAGTAGATTGGTAGCATGAATGGATTGTGGACACAGCTTGCTAGCGTGTAGTTTAATATTATTGTTGAGAAATGTTTGTATTGCCACGTACATTATTGTTTATGTCCTCTCCTTTCTGTGTATTGAAGCCATCCCGTCTGTCTCAGATTTGCGACAGCTCTGGGTGGTGGAACACGGCTGCATAAACAGCTCCAAATTTCAGTTTTTTAATATTACACTAAATAAACTACCTTCTTGCGTCAACTAGTGTTTTAATTAACGATACAGTCCACCGAAGATACAATTATTGTTAGCATAAATGTGTGTTAGTAATAGCATTTTCTTGGTTGTATAATATTTAATTATAGTACTAGCTAGAATTGTTCTTTTACAGAAAAAATATGTACTTACCTGTTCAGTTGTATGCAAGCGAATTGGCTGTTTATTCGATTGCATTTTTAGAGCCTTAACATATTCAGCTTTCACGAGTCCAAGATCAACTCCTGTGTCAATTTACCTGTTTCCGCTGTCCACGAACTGAGATAAACCAAAATAAAGAAGCTCCCATTGCGCTTGCTTGCAATAAAAATTGCAACTTAATAAAGAAAAACGGTGAGCCAGCAAGAACCAGCGCGTTACTTGTTAGAACCCCCAACGTAGAGAAAACAACTGGCGCGTTACAATTAGGCGCCCGAACGAAGGGGCTACAGTTATACTTGGTAATGACGTTTGGGAGAATAAATGTTCAAAACTCTTTCACGTCGGGGTTTCAATATCAAATTTATGAATGTATATTATCACAACTTCATATGTACTGGTATAAAAGACAACTGCTAACACTTTATGCCAACAAGCCAAAAAATAGTTCAAATTCTGTTAAACAGCCTCAACCATACAAACTCAATTTCAGTGTACACTAGATACCATTTTTTGGTTGTAGGACTATGCTTCCCAGTGCTTATCGTTTGCTAGCGCTTATCATATTTACCTGCTGGATTACCTCGTTTTCGAACAAAAGGTTTTGAGCACCGAGATGAGTTCACATGAGGCTTCCCTGATACTATCACGCTCCATAGAGAATTCGTGCTGAAATACCTTCGTTTGAGAGCGGCGCGTGCAACTTGGGACTTCGCAACCCTTGCCCTACTAAATGGTATTTTTTCACATAACTACTAACCACGATCTAACTTTTACAGTGGCCTTAAATTTTACCTTGTAAACCGAATGTGATCATGTTAGGAGATTTATTAGCAAGAGTTATTGTAAGAATGTAAGATCGATGGTGGGCCCTTTGTTGAGTTACGTACAACTGTTGCACCTTCAAATTTGTTAAAATGTGTAGTAGTACCTACTCAATTCCAAGCCTTCTGGAATTGGAATTTGAAATGTATGTAACCCGCGTTCTAGATCAGTTACATGAATTTGGTTATGCATTTGGCGAGTTGTGCTTCAACTGAAAACAACTACAAGATTACGATGCATATTGCATATCTAGTTTCGTTGCTATGTTGCGTGTTAACTTGAGTATTAGCTGATGTAATGCACGGCGGTGTAAACACGATCGTTGTGTAAACGCAATATTAGCGTTTGAAAAGGAATCAGAGTTACAGATTGTTGAAAACAGCTGGAAAAATAACAAGTTTGTTTTGAGATAGTTTTACGGGAAAAAGTCCCTGCGTTCCTGTTCGCAATGGTTTTTCTGTGTGTTTAAATGGTGCGCCAAGTTTGTTCTCGAGGCTTCAGTTATGAATTATAAATAAAGGAAGCTTGCTAACATGAAGATTTGAGAATTGCACACCTTTTTCGGGAATTATTTCCACATCGTGAGATAGCTTAAGCAACACAGGACTTCCGTGTCGTACTGACGTTGCCCGTTATTAAACAGGGTAGGTGGATATCCTTGAATTTCATATTATAAATTCTTAATTTCAATGAGCTGAATCAGTAGAGTCATCTACGAAAGTACTACTTCAAACAACAAGCGATGCTGTAGGGCTTCAGTACTTGTAACTACATTCCTGCTCGACTGACGTTTAGCTGTCATTGGTAGTTGCTCCCGCTGTTTTGAGTCCTCACGTTCACCGTCGGAGATCGTTTTTTTTCTAGCTCTCGGGACCCTAGTTCATCACTGCAGCCACAAGCATATCTCATAAATGATAAATTAATGATATTTCGTATTAAAAAATTGATAGAATGAAAATTACTGTATCTAATAGGAACTGCACCTCTTATTAGTCTCTCATTTATTTATGTAAATGTAGTATATTTATTATTGCTTTGATAACAACTGTATTATGAGGTGCTCCTTTTTACCTTTTCAATAGGAAATGCATGATATTTATGTATTATATGTTTGTACTGGTTACCATGCGCAACTTTGGTTAAATAAATCAAATATACAGCTTTAAATCTTTTAATACCTGATTTCGTTACTGCTACCTTCTATATTTCAGATGTTGTGATTGTATATGCTGTAAAATATTCGAAGTTTGTAGGTTCTTGATCTCTCTAAGTATATTTTTTGTAATTGTAAAAAAACACTTGTTGGCGCTTATGTAAATCTCCTTTGTAGCTAGCTGGCGAACCGTCAAATATACTTTAGTAGCCTACAATATTTGCATTATCATTAGATAAGCGAAAGTGATTAAGTAATTTATAATTATGTGACTTTCGACACAGGCCGAAGTCAGTTATGCTACTAAGGCTTTCGACAGTAAGTAACTATGCCAAAGAACTACGTAAAACGCTAACTATTTAATCGGTGTAAACATACACAACATTATTATTCTCGTTAGTGTGTGAGGGTTGAAATAATTTGATAGTTTGACGGTGCGTTATTTTTAAGTTTTAATTATTATGTTTACCATTTCTGGAATATTTTTAACTCTAAAATGTAATACAATCTTTACAAATATATTAAGCGTTAAATTACGAGTCTTTGGTTGAGTTAGAGATATAATTCGGGATCAGTCAGAACGTTCGGTGCTGTGACAGGGGCGCGACGTAAGTTATGAAAGTAGGCTGTTGTTACGTCGCTTCCGTATTTAAATTTAAATTTCTCGTGCGTTTGGGTGACCTGTCACCTTAGGGTGGTGGAACGCCGCCGGATACACCCCCGCTAAAGGCAGTCTCGAATCTGTATATTCATTATTCT
>OW679199.1:121084001-121306600 GCA_940337035.1 Agriotes lineatus
TTGTTCGTCCTCTCGGGGGCGGCGGCTGAAGTGGCTCGACGTCCTAGGGATGCGTAGACAGTAGGGGCGGGCGATGATCGTCCTCTTGGGGGCGGCGGCTGACGTGGCTCGACGTCCTGGAAACGCGTAGGCGGCAGGTACGGGCGATGATCGTCCTCTTGAGGGCGGCGGCGGAAGTGGCTCAGCGTCCGGCTGGTGGGATCCTTCGGAGGCGGTAGCTGAAGGGCGCGGCGTCCTAGAAGAGGCGGGGGCGGCAGGAACGGGCGCTTGTCTTCTTTTTGGGGGCGGCGGCTGAAGTGGCTCGACGTCCGGCTGGTGAGATCCTTCGAAGGCGGCGGCTGAAGGGCGCAGCGTCCTAGCAGCGGCTGGGGCTGCAGGAGCGGGCGCTTGTCTTCCTCTTGGGGGCGGCGGCTGAAGTGGCTCGACGTCCGGCTGGTGGGATCCTTCGGAGGCGGCGGTTGAAAAGCGCAGCGTCCTTGAAGCGGCTGGGGCTGCAGGAGCGGGCGCTTGTCTTCCTCTCGGGGCGGCGGCTAAAGTGGCTCGACATCCGGCTGGTGGGATCCTTCGGAGGCGGCGGTTGAAGGGCGCAGCGTCCTTGAAGCGGCTGGGGCTGCAGGAGCGGGTGCTTGTCTTCCTCTCGGGGTCGGCGGCTGACGTGGCTCGACGTCCGGGGACGGCGTAGGCGGCAGGTGCAAACGATGACCGTCCTCTCGGGGCGGCGGCTGAAGTGGCTCGACGCCCAAGTTCCTCGAAGACGGCAGGCGGCTGAGCCCAGCGGACACGGCGGTGCTAAGTCCAACGGAGGTGATATGCTCTAGGTCCAGCGTGGACGAGAGCTCCGTGAACGGCAGAGTCCAGAAGGGGCAGCTTTCCTGAATCGTCAGAGTCCAGATAGGCAACTAGTCTGGGAGCAGCAGAGTCCAGAGGGGCGGCTTCCTTCGAGGTTGGCTGGAACTCCTGGAGGTGGCTGTTGATCCTTGGATGGCTGCTTGTTCGACCCGCCGAGGCAGAGTGATTTCCTAAGGCCAGGGTTTCTCTATTTAAAGGGCCTGAACCCCGGGGTAGCTGCCTCCCTCGATGCTTATTGGCCCGTGGCGTGAAGACAGATTTCTGGGGGCATTCATTTAGGCAATTGTGCAAGGCGTCATGCTAATTTCCCGGCGCGTCTAATTAGCGGTTTGATTTTAGCTGCATCGTCTTGCCGGACAAAAAACTTAAATTTTGATACCCAACACGGCCTGATTGGGATAAATATAACTCGCCGCTTAATTACTCCGCGGCGACTGTGTAATTTCCAAACGTATTTCCCTCCGCGGCCTGCTCATTCGCCAGATTCTGGGCTGGGCTGCCGTCCGTCGGCTTCCTTGTAAATATTGCGCAACCTTCGATTCCCAACACTTAGAGTTCAATTATTTGTACAGCCTTAATTAAAATAGATATTGCTATTTCTGAATATTCACTATTTTACCCTTGGCGCTTTTAAGGCTGATTTTGGCGATTGAAAAGCATGCGGCCGTTAGGGCGATTTGGCTCCGGCCTTTTCAAGCCTTCATTATGCCGGCCAGTTAATTTATGGCCCCTGGTGATCGGTGTTTTGTACCTCCGTCGTCGTGGACCTGTTGACCATGCTTGCCTTCCCGAGTTCCGTGAATTATGTAGCTTAAGCTTTTGTTTCCCTGCTCTATGGGATTTTTTTAGTAGTTTGTTCTGACGTTTTTGAAGGAGTCAACTGCTTGAGTTTTTAATGGACTTGTTTTATTACTTCCGTCCGCGCGCAAAGAGGAAACCCGGCTTTGTCCGGTTAAGGACATCTTCAGCTTTGTTACACTGGATACGGCGACTGCAGGGGTTCGAGAAATTTGTCATCGGTGCTTGTTATTTTAGAAATTATCAGCTCGCGTCAAACGGACTTCCGAACTCCCGTTTAACGGCGGTCGCTTGTCATAGAAAGGCGAGGCCCGAGAACGTTCGTTTCTTTAAGCTTTAGGGGCAATTTATGGCCCCCTCATAATTTTAACATCGATGCGAGTGTTTATGTGCCGGCTTAATTTTTAAATTCCGGCTGACGATCGTATCACATTATTGATAATCTCTTTTACCTTTCGGTGTCGAGGACCATTCATACCTCGCAGGAAGTGCAAGGGAGTCAATGGGCCGTACGTGCAAACACACTCACCAATCCTAAACCTACCCATGTCCACCTGGTTGCTAAGCACACTGTTCACCCACTCAACCACTCAGGTGGCAAGTTTCGTAGTTAATTCCAATAAATTTGATAATTGTTGAAAGTAACACCTCGAAACATAACAGAAGCTGTAGAGGTAACAACATTAAATTTTCTACCACAGAAACGTCCAAAAATATATACTAACGCACTTGTGCACTTATGGATTGGAAGAAAGGTAAAAAAGCAAAATCTTTTTCCGAGAACATTTTAATGGCGTATTTTGGTAAATTGGCGAAAAAATTTAACAGTTCTACTTTATGGACACAATACTCAATGTTGAGAACCACTATTAGTATCAACAATAATATAGATATTGGCAAATATTGAAAACTGAGAGCGGCAGCCGCCCGGCTACCGACCCAAAAAATCAAAGATTTTTACATAAAATGACGCCGATACATTTATAAAAGAAGCTCCTGATGAAATATATTTAGTGACAAAAGTAAGTTTTATATAGCCATATAATAAAACTTATTTTTTTAATCATTCATTGTAAGCCGCATTACTTATGGGTCTAATGGGTGCATGTAAAAAAAATGAATTACATCAAATGAAAATTACTAATTTTAACGATTTCGGTTCAGCTGTTTTAGTAACATTACCAAACACTAAAACCAAACTTGTACGAAATTTTACTGTAATCGTTCATTACTACGAATTAAAAAAATACTCGAATCTTCGCCCTTCAAATGTCGATGGTCTCTTGTATTTCATTAATTATCAAAAAGAAAAGTGTACCGTCCGAAGAATAGGTCTAACTAAGATTGGAGCCATGGGAAAAGACCTTTCTAAGTATTTAAAATTACCAATTCATCCTCGTGGAAAATGAGCCTCATTTCGTGATCATTGCATAATATACTATTTTAACTGTACTGAACAATAATGCATCGTGTTTGCTAATATTCACAGAGCACATGGTATACCGACGGCTAAACTGTTAAACAACTAATTTAAATGCAATTAAATCAGCTATCGTCGATAACATGTATGGTTCCCTAAACGACCACGTGGGGTCTCAGTGTGACCCCAGCTACTAATTTTGTTCGCTTCTAAAAAAAATAAATTAGAATTGCTGAGTGAGATTGAAAAAGACAAGTAAAGAAAATTTCAATAAGCGGAAATAGTTCATAATAGTATATTATGTATCAAGTTTTATAAACGTCATTTTAGTCACGAATTTTATTAATCACGAGCGAAGCGCAGCGGAGCGAGTATTTAATAAAATGAGTGACTAATAAGTTTATAAAACGAGTTGCATACTATACTTTTTCTACTACCACAAATTTAGACAATATAACATCATATTATTTCATTAAAATTTTGACATTTATTATATTAGGTTAAATTATGCTTGACAAACGTCAAAGTGACGGTTGAAAACTAACTTGATTTTAGTTTTGGCTGTGGCTAATAAAGCAAATACTGTTTGAACATAACTTCACCCCATGACTAAAACATCGTTGCTAACTTCAACTCATGACTAAGAGGCTCTTTAGTCATAGGTTATGAAGGCATGATTAAAAGGTCACTTAGCGACGTGTATGTTAGTATGTTAAATGGCATTTTAGTTACAGGAGTAGAAAAAAACTATTAAACGAATGAATCGTAAATAAACTGCTCAAGTACAGGTCTAAAGAGTAGCTTCAGCACTACGAAAACATTAAGTATATGTAGCCCTTGACCATAGCTTTCGATTGATACCCCATATGACCCATGTTGCCATTGAAAAATAAAGTGACCTTTGACATAGGTCGCCAACGGTTGACCTTTCGCCAAAACCAAATAGCGCATGAAGGTGCTCGGGATCTTAGCAACAACTTTGCCCCCTTTCAAAATTTCGATATCTGTAGCCGTTCGAAAGTTACAGGCGATCCAGGCAGACACACAGACAGACGGACAAAACGTTCGCATAAGTACGCTGAAGCTACTAATAACTGTCTTTGTGATCCATGGAAGAGCCCGCGTGGTAGTTTAAGGGTTAAGGTTAATTTCCTATCAAATATAGAGTGTGGTATCTAAACAGTATCGAACAGTTTAGAACACTAAATACTGTAGATCTCTGTCCAAATTGCAACCTACAGGAGTTACAGCCCCTTAAAAATTGACATTTCTACTTATTCTTTGTTCTTCATAAACCAACAGATAGTTTGTTTAAAATAATGTTCAGTTTTACTGGATGGAGTGGTCTACGTGAAATCAAAATCTTGAGTTTGTCTCGTTTTTTACAATAATAAGAATATTCTGATTTTCTGATCATTTTCTCAAAAGCAACAATACATTTGAGCCATGTGTCAAAAGCTTAATATCTGAAACAAAAAAGATTCTAGAATAAGTAATAGATTTTAAAAAAATAAGGAATTTGCATTGAGGAAGAACAAATACTAATATTTTCAAAATAGCTATTTATGCAACAAGTGCTAAAAGTCGACTTTTATGCGCAAGACATGA
The DNA here is from genome assembly GCA_940337035.1 of Agriotes lineatus. Taxonomy (NCBI): domain Eukaryota; kingdom Metazoa; phylum Arthropoda; class Insecta; order Coleoptera; family Elateridae; genus Agriotes; species Agriotes lineatus. The sequence goes on from OW679199.1 coordinate 121,088,677, forward strand.
AAATTATGAAACGAAGCCGAAGGCTGAGTTTCATAACATGTCTCGCGCATAAACGACTTTTAGCACGCGTTGCATACAATATTTTATCTACGACCTTAATTTTACCGTTATTAATCCATAAATATCGATTTAAGAAAGGTTCGCATCTGCGACGCTGCGTCATAATGAATAGTAGCCTACGCCGCTGGCGATTGTTTGGCCACGCCCGTGCTGTCAAGGTGAGTTACGAAATGTAATTATTGATACTCCACATATGACTGTATTCATTACATAACGCTTTAATTATTTCAAAAACGCTTTACCTGTAACGCAAGAAGCAACTAGAATAGCTTTACAACTTCACTTGCAGTTCGAAATTGTAGTTTTGAACCTCGATTCACTTTTAGCACATGTGCTAAAAGTAAACAGCTGATTTCTTTTAAACACGGTAAACTATAAAACGTCACTTTTAGTGAAACAAGCTAGCGCTAAAAGGCCTACTTTTAGTAGTGGTCGTAGATAAAATCAGTTTGGCTTGTTTTTCATGTATCATAACCATACGCATGTGAAATAACTTCTGAAATCCTGAATTTCCGTTTAGTCGTCAGAGTAGGTAGTTCAACAAATTTAAAATACGAGCTAGACGACAGACGTTAATCTTCTTCATAAGTGTGAGAAAACTTAATCGTGCTTATCAAACTTTTACTTTCTGTTACGTTTGGGATTTCAGTTAGAGTTAGGATGTTAATTCCTACTAATTGAAGGTACGTTATCTTGGTTGGTTTGGTTGAGCATTGCAGGATGGTCACTTTTTCCTGTGAGAAACAATTTCTTCAGGTTGATTGATCTTCCTTAGTTTTTTAAATCCTATGTTTTTAGAGTGGGATTTGCTTTTATTCTGGGAGTTGAATTCGATTTTTCTTTACCTGTGATAGGTGTCTGGGGCTTACTGCTCTTGTTTTGAGTGTTGGAGCTGGATATTTTGGCTTTATTTTTGCAAGTGTTAATAATTATGGCGTGTGTCGACTTCTACTTGGATCTTTAGAATTTTGAAAAACTTTAAGTGTATAATTTCGGTCACTTTCGATTTACAAATCGTATCCTCTTTTTTCAAAATTGCCAATGTATAGGGGTGTTACAGCTAAAAACAATAATTATTTCCTGTCACAAGAGAAAATTGCACAGCTAGCTCAAATGAAACAAATGAAACGGGGTGGGTGTATTCTTAGAAGCGTAAGTGGTTCCATCTAACTTAATTCGGTAGAGACGTAGAAAGTCGATAATAATCCTTTTACTGGCGCCACGGGCTTATCAATGTTTGTTAAAGTAGAGTTCGTATATTATAACTAGAAAAAAGTTGAGAGTAGTAATAAGAGTAAGAAAAATAATCAATAGATTATTAAATGCTTTAGGACACAGGTCCGTATCGAAAAATTGCCTGATGATGGTAAAAAAGACTGGAAACGTAATTAAATCAAACGTATGGTACATCGTTAAATTCACCATAAAAAGGTTTTTAAAATTTGACATCAGAAAGTAAGGGCTGTATTTCAAAAAATGAAGTTGATGATGTTTGCTCAAAGAAAAAACGTTGGATAAAAAAGTTGATGACGTAATCTTTGAGTCCATAAAGAAGTTTTGTCAGTTTCGCTCTAACTGTAATATAAACGTTAGAAAAAATAGAATCAAAATCCGAAAATCGATTTTTTAATATACCTCAAAAACGAAAAATCATATGAAGGATTTCTAGAGGTCATTTTGTTAGTCCTTTTAATTATGCAACTTTTTTCGTATTTAACCAAATTTGTATCTCTTACTACGAGGAGCGTTCAAATATAAATTATAATTTAATATTTATTCAAAAACAAACACAAGGAGTCTAATGTATATCATGTCATTATTCTACTCAGTTTCCCCCTCTTTTAATAAACTGGTGCCATCTTTCCGGAAGTTTCTGTACTCCACGAGAAAAAAAATCTTTTGGCTGCTATCGCACCCATTCCGGAACAATTTCGATGACTTCTTCATTACAATGAGGTATTTTTCTCCTAGAAACTCTTAAAGGTCCAAACAAATAAGAAACTGATACAGCAAGGTCCGAAATGTATGGTAAATAGGACAGCACGTACCAATTCAATTTTTTAAACGTAGTCAGCGTGTGAATAGCGAAATGGGGTCGAGCATTATCCTGTAAGACGCAGACAGAGAACTCGCGTTTTTTTTCAAGTTACCCCTACTGGTATTTAATGCAGAAGGAATATCCTTCACTGTAAATCGACAATCGTTTCAAATAAGTGCATTTTACTCTGTCAGCATTCTCTTCTGTTGTCAATGTTTTTGGACGGCGAGAATGCGGTTCATTCTCGGCACCTTTAGTGCTGGAATTATATGTGTATAAGATTGGCTAAAACTATATCAAACTTTTAACCTGCTAACTGAAGAGTATTTTTTACTAATATATATTGCTGTTCGACATTTGACAAGGCCCGGTTTGGCAGCTGCAATACAAGTTTTCTGCCTGTCTGTCTGTTTGTCAGCAGTGCTTTCGAACCTATATTAAAACAATCGAATCAAAAATTTGCGTTTTACGTAAAAGAAAACAATATTCAATTACATGGTACTGTTGCTAATAGCGGTATAGAAATTTTTAACTCAGTTTACACTCCGAACTGTAACCTGTAAATCTCTACAGCATAATAATAATATTTCTTTAGGAACTTGCTTATTGCTAAAGTGAGGGATGCTGTCCTTCTGTACATAGATCCAACAGCAAAGCGGAATAAATAACTATCGTCAAATTTCTTCACCACATTTATTTCTAGCAACCTTGTACATTCCCAGATTTTCCCGTCAAAAACCTGATCATAATTTAAATTTACCGTTAAAACCTGAGTAGAATTTGAATTTCCCGCCAAAACCTACGCCCAATTTGAATTTCCAGCCAAACTTACGCAAAAACCCTCGCGCAGACCTACGCAGAAACGTCCGCGCTGACCTGTGCAGAAACTCCAGACAACAATCACATCCGGTTTTTAGCAACCTTGCACATTCCCAGACGCTCACATCCGCAGGTCTGGACAGGTATTGTAAAAATTAGACTTTTAGCCTCAAAATTCATCGTGGCAATCTTGTAAAATTTCAAAATTACACTTTTAGCCCCAAAAATTCATCGTGGGAACCGGAAGTGGCACGTGACCTCGGGGAGACCAATGACCTTGACCTCCGGATAGGTTAACGACCTTGACCCCGGATAAGCCCCTTTTCTGGTGACATGCGAAGTGGTCCAGAACCCCTCTAGGTACACTACTCGTGTACAATAAATAAACATAAATAAACGTATTGCAGCTTAGATATCTACATGGAAGTGAAGTGTGCACAGCTGTGGGAGACGCTTTCGGAGCAGGATTCTGCTGGTAGCCTCGTGATGTTTTTCCGAAGGTTTGGAGCAGGGGGGCTAAGGAGACGGTCAATGGCGAAATCTAGGCAGTTTGGAAGGCCACGGAGACGATTAATGGCTAAAGTAGAGGCAATTTTCAGACGGTGCGAATGCGAGATTTAATCCAACGGAACTGGAACTCGGCCGGACTTGTCTGACTCGCTTACGCTCGTCAGTCAAACGCGTCCGGTCTCGCCAGATTTTTATCCTAATCACATAATACGTATACTGTTTAGTACATACCCAAGAATACAACGAGATTTAACAATCAGCAAATGAGATGAAGGAATAAAAAATGTTTGGTTTTCTGTACAGTTTATCCGAATTCATAAATCAAGTTGAAAGTTTCTTTTTCCGTTGATCGTTTATTTATGGGTTTCATTAATGTATAGAGAATCGTCTATTAATGACCCTTATTAATGAATGAATTTTTGTTAATGAACGATTTTTAAAAATCTGTTTATGTTGGTGGCTCTGTAAGTCTATGTCAAATTCGAGGTTAGCAGGTTATATGTTGCGTCAGATTGTGTCAAAACCAACATAAACAGTGTCAACCTTAAGAAAAAAAATCACAATCATTTATGGTCACCCGGTACCATTAATGTCAAAACTTCAAGTGTCAAATTCTTATCATGGAATTAAATTAGTATTTCTTCAAATTAATAATATACGATAAACGGACAAATATTGTAACTAACTCGTATGTTAATCAGCGATTAATAATCTCTACAATTAGTCTCGATTATTAATCGCTCTCATTAACATACTTGTTTGTTAAATAACTATTAAATATATCAAAACTGTTGGAGGAATGCTCCGTGGTATGTGCGTAATAAGTGTAATAAACCTTAATATTGCTATACAGAAGCTGACTTTGTTCGATGTTCCGCACAAATCCACATTTGACGTCACGTATTTCCTCTCATTATTAACTTTCCTTGGTTTTCTTTTCGTTTTACCTTGTGATCGTATATTTTTGGAAATATGTACTTTCGTCAGCAGTGCTTGAAAATAGATTTATAAGTGTCTAACTTTGTTTTTTCTTCTGCCGAAATCTTCAGAGGGTACAAATATAAAGTAAGATTTAAAGATAGCTACTGCTTGAATAAAAATTCGTAACATCAGGAATATTTTACAAACAAGAAATGCTTTCGTTTGTTGAAAATATAGGTAGGGTTCACAGCTGAAATGTCTGAAACCAATGGGCGTGACGCATAGATGCAAAAATTTAAAGCGTAATAATCCTGATAGTAGGGCTTGAGATGAACATAATAATATTAATAGTGCATAACTAATTATTTCTTGAATTGTATAATTTTATAGTTTATTACAGCAGCACACGCTAAGTAATAAAGCTAGATTAGATTATGTGTCCATAATTTATTCGCGTTCGAAAAAATATCAATGTATTATGCAGATCCAATAACACGAGAATGGTATAATTTATTTACACGAAAATGCGCTCTGTGCGTGACTCACAAGTGCTATTGGCTTGAGTCTAAACTAATATATTTTTTCAATTCACTAAAGTTTCGCCTTTAACGACGCTAAAACGTGCAAACCTCTATTGCACGATGACATTCGTTCACTTTTTGAAGCATTGCATGATCTGCGGTTTGCGTCAAAATCGCGTTTGTTTTGGTGTCAATGACAGACAACTTTTTTTTCGACATGCTCCATTGGCATATCTATTTTCTAGTTTAGGACAAGTTCGGTTACTTTCATATCCATCAAACAGATAAAGTCGACGAATTTAAAATCCAGGTAGATGAGTTTAAGAAGATGCTGACCACGAACACATCCGTTCAGGCATCGGTAGCTACTTTAGTAGCCGAAAACGAACAGCTACGTCACGAAGTAGATCAAATGCAACAAGATAGCCGTCTAAATTAATCGTATTCGTGAAGTACCAAATGAAAACTTAATTACCATACTACAAACCCTTGGTCACTTTCTTAGCTGTGATATCGATAATAATCATTTGGATCCCATACATCGAGTTGCTTTAAACAATAAAAAAGGATCGCCGAAATCTATAATTGTAATAGTATATTGTCTAACTAGTGCTGAAAGTTGGATATTTCACACGAATGCGATAGTTGAGTTGATAGATTCGCAGAAGTGTGAAATATCCAATCAGCACGTGTTATACACTATACTTTTCCGACGATCACCTACTTGATTTACATATTGGCCAAATAAATATAAAATCAATAAAAATTGATGTCTTTGTAATAAATGTTTTATTATAACTAATTTTAACAAACTAATTCTACGAATGCTAATTTTACTATTAATTCCACTGAAAAAAAGATATTATGAACAAAGACAATGGAACAAAGCACATGTATTATAATTAGTTTTGACATGTACAATAACTATGTTGGTTAAATGTATCAATCAATTTAAAAAAAACATTTTTGAGTGGTAAAATTAATAGTAAAATTAGAACAATTTGTTAAAATAATTTCAACTTGTGACTCGGTCTGTTCACAGGAAGACGAAGAAGGTAAAGATTCTATGATTTGAGTAGAAATAATTGGAGCCTGTTTTGAACCAATTTGTTGTTCCAAATTATTATGACCACACGATGAAGATGTCGAAGCTACAGAGTTTACTATTTTATTGGAAATCGCCATTTTATTTGAGATAGATTCGTTAATGCAGCTTTCAGCCACGGTGCTGGACTTCCAACCACCGTGACGTTTCAATGTCAGTAGGTCTCCACCTTGATCAACCAGAATTGTGGCCGAAAACCTTCTAAATGAATGTCCTGTATAGGATTCTGCATCTGGCAACTTTAAGAATTTTGCAATTTCTCTCGGCATGCTTCCAAATTTATTAATACCTTCATATTGAGAGGTACATTTGCCTTTTTGAAAATTCAAAAAGAATCATTGGTTAGATGCAGAAGATTTTTTCATTCAGAGCGCTGCATATTTCTTATAAATGTAAAGTTTTCCAGTTACAGTGAAACTGCGAGAAGTCTTGTTTTTTGTGACTGGAATTCTTACCAACAAAGCCGAATTTAAATCTTGCAAGTCTTGAATTTTGATATTGCATAATTCTATTCTTCGTAATGCTCCGCTCAATCCAAAAATTAACGCTACCTATTAGAAATTACACACCTCATTATTTTTTTAAAACAGTAGCATATTATTCTTAATAAGTAAATGTCATCGGGAGCGATCTCAATAAATTTATTAATGTCTTCTGGACTTGATTTTTTGGCCACGTGCCCATCGGATTGCCGTTTTAAAAGAGCTTTAAGTTTACAATAGGTAGCAATGTTGACATTATGTTTGACTATAAGTGATGACCGCAACATAGAGTATATTGACCATAAAGTGCTGCTCTTATATGTTTTTAAAAGGTGTCCAAAATACGCTACCAGGACATTCTCCGTGAACGAATTAGCTTGACTTTCAGTTTTCTACTCCAAAAATCTATTGTAGGCAATGTCATATCTAGGTTTTGATAAAAAAGGGCAGCAAATTTTCCGTGGCTGATGTGGCTAACTCTTGAATATTTGGGGGTGTTGAATTCCTTTCCGGTAAATCCGAATCACTGTCTGTATCCATCTAGGTCAAAAATAGCTAAAATCAAATTAATTAATATTTGATTCTTTATAATATAAACCAAATTTACCACTTTTAACCGCAAAATGAAACAATTATTGTTTAAACATCAACTTAAATTGATATGTTTTTCGGACTTAAATTTCTGTGACATTAGCTTACCTACTAGATTTTTGAACCGGCTTGTTTCGCGACTTGCGCGCTGATGCCGAATTAGCCGTGACGCTCTCGCGCATTTTAGTTGTTACGGGAGACCATGTCGCACTAGTGTTTCAAGATGGAAAATGCACGCTCCACATGACCTTTTCAGGTGACCTGTGCAATGTGTCACTTTCAGTAACACCAAGCCATGCCATTTTTTGGCATTTTTCGTAGTGGTCGTCGGAAAATATATTTATTTGTTCCTCACTTGTAAACATCAATTTATCAAGTCACCGTATTAATCAAGAAAGTTTATTTTAACAAGTTACTAACTTGTAAAATCTTTACAAGTTAACTGTCAGTTTTACAAGGGCGCACATAGATAAATGATAGCGTGCAAAGCCAGAGTTGGCTTCCTTAGTATGTGTAATATTGATGAATTTAGTTGTTTGTCAGTTTGACATTTTGAAGAAATGGTAAATTTCTAGTTATTTACAAGTGAGGAACAAATAAAATATTCAACAATACACGCAAGGTAACAGGTTTTACTAGCTCAAGAAGGTGACTGGCTCGCCTGCGGCTCGCCAGTCATATCATTCTATTCGCCAGTAAAAACCCTCGTACCAAGCTAGTAATGTTAAATACTATAATAATAAAAAATCTGTAACGGGCTTTACTCAAAACTTCCCTCGTCGACATTGTGACACTAAATAATTTAAAAATCAAATTAAGTTTCGAGTAAAAATATCTTCACGTTTCTAATAAATTAAATACATTTTCAAATAAAAAAAATTTATCCCGCTGGGGTTTGAACTCGCCACATCTGCAGCTCTGCAGATCGCTCGACCCTAACCGCATATCCACAGCGGATATAACTGCAGCGAAATTCCAACTGCGCTACCGAGTCTCTTCCAGATACGTCCGGCGCGCGCCTTTGTTGAACGTCACGGTGTAATGGTTGAAACATTTTTACTCTTTTGTGACATTATCCTTTATCGGTTCAATCTTATTTTCGGCAAATGTAAAGCCTGACCTATGTGAAAGTTATTACTTCCTTTTATTTCAAAATTAACACAAAAATAAATAAAATTTTATTTTTTTAAGATGCCCACCGTGTATATATTTGTATGAAATTCTACCGGTTTCATGCGAGGTAGATATATAATATGTATACAAAATATCGTCTTCCTCCGACAAATAGTTTTTGAGCTATACTGCCAACAGACAGACAGACTGGCGGAATTGAGAAAACCTCTTTTTCGTCATCTAGAGACCTTGAAACGTGAAGATCTGAAAAAATCTCGGAAGGTGATTTTTTCGTGATTACACTACTTCCTTCGTCTTTCAGACGAGGGAAGAAAAAACGCAGCAATCAGGGGTATGTATTAGTTAATACGAGGGCAAATCGCTTGGTAAGAACACAGAGATTGCCAATCATTTCCAAGCTTTTTTCATCAGTTCAACACATTTCGTCAAATAATACTGATTATTACACACAACTGTCTCATGATTGATACCATCCAATGAGAACCATGCATTTTTTGAAAATCGACCAATCCCGAACTGATTACCTGAGAAGCACCCTAGGGATGCTTATCAAGCGATAAGCGCCTTAGAGATGATTACACAGGCCAACAAAATTTGTTTTGTGAAAACGTTTTAAACAAATGCTGCTGAATCATGTATTTTTGGCTGCTGAAACCGTATCCGGAATCAGTTTTTTTGTATCACCCACAGTTTTTTTACAATATGACCTGGATTGTATTTAAAAATGGGGCAAATTGCCTCTATAAAAAAAATTAAAAGCGTACCTGATAATGTGCTTTGTTTAATTGCAAGTTTTATTTAACTTAACTCACAATATACCAAGTCAATACATATTATAAGTGCTTATTGTTTTGTATTCCCTTTCTCTTTTCTCTTTAAAGCTTCTTATGTAACTTTTTCTCCAATGCGCATCATGTTGACATTCCACCATCGATGGAAACGTTTCTCCATCACCTTAATGTCCTGGTGAAACCGCTTCCCCTGCTCTTCATTCGCATCACCCAAGTTGTCAGGGAAAAAGTCAAGATGGTTCTGTAAGAAGTGGACTTTAAGGCTCATCAGGCATCCCAGATTTTTGAACTTGTCTATCATATTAGCTACGATAAGCTCATAGTTTGGGACCAAAACTTAGTCACAACTTGCTTAAATAATATCCAAGCCTCCCTCCTTTGTAGTCATTTTTGTTTCATAGTTGGAATCGAACATCATTTTACGAATGGCAGGCCCAATGAAAACCCCTTCCTTCTGTTTGGCTTCCGATAAATGAGGAAACTTCTCACATAAATACTTAAAACATTCACCATCTTTAGGCAAGGCTTTTACGAACTGTTTCATTAAATAAATATCAAATAATATAAACAGGGAAGCTGGTTTTAAGCTTAAACGTGGACTCCTGTGATACACGATCTAAAGTACTACAGCCACTGTGCGTCATACGGCCACGGCCCACGGATTACGTTGCACTCGAACTACCAATCAGAGTTACGTCACTCCGCGCGCCTGGCACAGAGGACTATAAATAGCTCCATACCGACCTTCAGTTCTTAGTGCAACTTTCGCTCTGATGATGCAAGCTGCAAGGTAGAAGAATCTTTTTTGGATCTACTAAAGTTTTATGCAAAATGTTCTTCTCTGCAGGTGTTAAGGTTTTTCTTGCAGGCTGATGTTTTGTGGAGCAGTGTTGTTCCCTTGCTCTGCTGTCTCACTAACATATAAAACATGGAAACTTAAATCCCTTTTGTTGGCCAGGGAGCATGCAAACCGTTTTCAAATCTCCACATATCATCCAATCGTGAGCAGGATAGGTAATTTTTTGTAAAATCATGTCTAGATTTTCGTAAGTTCTCTTCATATGGACTGAATCAGCCATAGGCAGTGGAGTATACGTATTTCCATTGTTTAAAAGAACAACTTTTAAGCTTGTTTTTGTTGAGTCTATAAAAAGCCCCCAATCTTCGTTGTTGTACGGGATTCCAAATTCATTCAATAGACCACCAATAGTATGGCAGTAAACCAGATCATCTTCATGCTTAAAAAACTTAGCGAACTGCTGATATCTTGTTCTATAATGGTACACAGATGTTCCAGGTGCCAAGAAATGTGTTTCTTTTAGCCTAGAGCCAAGCAATTCTGCTTTTCTTTAGGAAAACCCACATCTCTTACCAAATCATTTAACTCAGCCTGTGTAAACATCTGAGGTTCTAAATTTTCTGGAGAAAATTGTAACCCATCATTATCCGGTCCACCTTCAATATATTCAGGTTGACGGGACTCATTAAGTAAAACGTCATCAATATACCGTGGTGACTCAGGGACAGGAAGTTCCGGACCATGATAGACTGGCCGAATAGCTCAAGAAAGGTTAGGGTAGACAATTACTTTCTTATTTTTGGAGTTAGACCATTTTCTGAGGTCTTCAAGATAAACATAGCAAACCTTGTGTGGAGCCCAATGTTTTTCTTAATCACCGAGTTTTGCACCAAAATATGCACATTTTTAACAAAGTCTGTAATGTTTCGTTGATGTTTTTTAACTACAAAATCACCACATAGACAAATCTATTAGGACAGTTTTTACAACCACGGTTAGCCATACTTAGAGCACATTGGCAAACAGCTGAAAACAGCTGTAAGCAAAGCGGGAAAACAAAGAGCAGTATTGACAACACTGCCAATCTAATTACATTTAGAGTTACTGTATGTTTTTAGATATTAACGATACAAGTTTGATTATGAGCATCTTAAGCGCCTCGTTTTGGCAATGAAACGAGTTTCGTCAAGTGCCATATCATAAGCAAACGTGTATTGTTCAATATTTTATCTTCCATCAACAAAATGTGGTTCAATGTATTTTTTTATATAAAAAGAGTGCGGTAATATCCTTTACCGCACTGAGTGTGGTAATATCTATCCATTACCGCAGTGCGGTAATGACGCTCTTAATGATACTAAAATTAATTTGATTAATAGTCTATAACAACAGGAATGAAGATAAAGTATATTTAAAATGCACAGATATTAAATAAAAATTAATATATTATATTTTATATATTCAAATGTGAAAAAATGGTGGGTGATACGACTGTTTTATTATTATTTTCGGACTCAGCACACCCAAAAACATGAGAATCAGGAAAAATCATTAAAAAAGTTTGTTTTGATCGTTGGCCAGTGTAATCCCCACCGTGGATGGTACCATAATTAGAAGTAGAAATGCATGAAACAAGCAACTTGAGTTTGTTTAGCGTTATTAGGTCAATTTTAAATCATAATTCGTATACCGGTTTTGTGTAATAATCTTCAAAATATAAACGCGGGCGACATACTTATTTCATGGCTTCTTACCGTCTAGTTCTACGACTTCCAATTCAATTCAGTTTACTTAAAATGTCTCCGAAATAATCAATAACAAACTCCAAGTTGACGTTATCTTTCCTGATTTCTCTAAGGCTGTTGACCTAGTACCTAGTGTATCATAATATATAATTAAAAAAAAAAATAAAGTGTGCACATCAACTTAATTGAATTTCTTCTTTCGAATGTGACAGGTCGGACCCAATCTGTAACTTATCAATTGGAAAGCTCTATTCTGAATTTAATGTTAAAGGCGGGGTACCTCAAGGTACTAACCTGTGGCCTCTATTTTTTTCTAATCTTTGACATTTTATGTATTCCAAAGGATAATTGTCATATGTTAACGGTTGCAGATAATTTTCTTCTTTCTCTTATTATAGGCCAGTGGCCTGTTGTAACCACAAAGTGGTTCTATGAGCCCTCTTTACCCTTAGGCCCGGTAGGTGGCTCGCCTTGCTCGTCGAAAGTGAGAAAGTGTTCCCTTGTTTAAGTGTTAACGACTACTGCAGGTGTTAGTATGGTAGCAGATAATCTTAAGGTCTATAAAGAGGTAACGTCATTAAATTATTGCTTTCAAATACAAAATGTTTTAATTGAGGTATGCAATTGACGTCAGAAAAATAATTTACGTTTAAATATACAAAAATCCACCAGTCTTACTTTTACCTACATGCAGGAAAACACCAATAGTACATCAATATAAAATTAATGGTCAAGAAATCGGTAAAGTTGATCATAAGCCTGACTTGAGAGTTGTATTCGATTGCAAAAAACGTTTTATGGTCACTGTCAATGGTTCAAAAGGCATATCGAGTAAACGGTTTCCTTGTAAGAAATGCCAAAGATTTTAAAGCTGTTGCAGTGCTATGGCGATTATAGTCTGCGTTCTTACTTCCTATAATTATTGGAGTACGCTTCTGTAGTGTGGAGTCCTTTTTACATCAAATTCATTAACATGATTGAAAAAGTAGAAAAAACGTTTTATGCCGTACATCCATTTCAAAGCAAGCGGTGTATATTCTAAATTTGAACGATATATTAATATTTTACATTTATAACATGTGAGCAAATGAAAACGAAATCAAGCTTAGCCTAGAAAAAATTAAGTAATGTGCTCTAGTATTTTTGCTGTTTTTAATTTAAATGTGACAGTTCTTATAATAGTAAAAATTTCAAGTTGTTTAAATTATCAAATTTTAAATTACACATGTTTAATCAAGAACAAAAGGTTTGTATAATCAAAATGATTGGTGTAGCAGATGTAACATTGTTTAAGTGTTGGTTTTTATGTTAATTTTCAAATTTAAATTTTACCTGTCAGTCGGTGCCAGTTATGTAATGGTTTAGGTTATGTATGTGTAGCTGATTCTATCGTGTGTTCCAAACAAAAGTCATTTAGGGCAGGCCTTGGAAAGAAAGATGAAAATTTAGTCATGTCTTACCTTAAGTCTGTAAGCGAATGTCAGATTACATTTTGTTTATGAAAACGTCTGTCACTGTGACACAGGCACAGGTTTACACTGCATTCAGTTTACTGTATCAAGGAAAAATGAAAATAAGATGACATTTACACAACAACAACGAGTGTATTTCTCATAACAAGGCAGTGATTTTATGCAAATGCATGTTCTAAACTAATAATTAATGTCAGATCTGAGCTTTTGGATCTGCGCGTATCTACGTAAATGAAGTGTAATTAAGCCAATTAATTTTTGCATATTTTGCATATTTCAGGACCCCTGTGCATAAAATTTTATCAAGAGCATATTCAGGCATATTTGCTCCAAAATAAAAAATGCATTTCATTTTAAGAAGATTGTGCGATCATTTGTGCATACATTTTTACATCGATAATTTTTATTTTGCCTTTATTTTCCCCTAAACACAAATTTTTAGCCCTAAATAAATATGTACAAACCAATTCTAAGAAGTTTTAAATTTTCTTTTGTTTGAAATTGTAAGGAGTTAAGGTAGTTCTAAGCTTCTAAAGAATGTCTTAAATGACATTTTACATGAATAGGTTTAAATCAGGATGGATCGCTTAATGACTTTCTAGGAAATGACTAATACCTTTGTTACATTCTTGTGAAAATTTTTTGGGGCACCACTTAGAGTACAGATGTTTAAAGAAAAATTGACAGATATTCCTTTACCCGCAAAACCAGTCATTACGAGATGGGGCACGTGGTTGGATACAGCGCTGTATTATGCAAATAATTTTAATAATGTCAAGGAATTAATTTTGGATTTTGATGACAGCTCCAGCGCAATCAAAGAATCAAAGCTTTTGTTGAAAAAAAAGAACTTCCACATCAACTGACATTTATTAAAGCTAGAGTCCCTGTATATAGTTATATAAGAGTCGGGCAAACACAAATGTCAGCAGCCATTAGTGTTCCAAAAATAAATGATGCGTTCAAGGCCGGAGTTGTTTTCCTTAGTATGTGTCACTTTGATGAATTTAATTACTTGTCAGTTTGACATTGTCAATAAATGGTAAACTTAATGCATTTACGAAAACTATACTGGTAGGTATCTACCGTTTACCGATTGGTGGTCAGCTAATTTTGCAGTAGATAGATCGGATTGAGTAATTTACGAGCGGTTTTTTGGTAGTGTAGTAAACATATAACCTCTAAAAACTTGTCTTGTCGTCGAATCGAACAATATTACGTACGTCATTGCCATAGCCACCCTTCAAATATCCATTTTAGATTACTGCGCATGCGCAGTGGATCGTAGTCAATCAAAAATTGAACCGCGTTTGCCCGACTCTTATCTTACTATACAGGGTGCCCGTTTTTGGAGCTCCACCATGGGGATCTCGGTAACCATAAGAGATACGAGGTCGGTTAAATTGGGGCAAAGTTGCGCAATTTGGAGCTCAATAATATGCCGGTTTAAAATTTCAAAAATTCCGATTACCTCCGGAGATATCCGAAAAAAACCGGAATTTTGGAAATACGTTTTTATTTTTTCCTCGGCTTATTTGGTGACCTAATTCAAAATGAGTGACACTTCGTCGTTGCAACTTTTCCTCCTCTACAACCTGCCGATGTCATATTTGAAATCAGACGTTTCGATTTTCGACAATCATCATCAACTTTGGTTTTTCTTATGGGCACTATCTTGGATTTTCACATTTTTGAATTCAGCTTTGTTTTCTGATTACGGTGATGTATCACATGTTAAGGTTCAGTGTTGCAGTTTGGGTGAAATATCAAAAATTCTGTTTTGCAAAGACTGCCTTGGATATAACATCCATACTTTTGTTTAACAAAGGCATTGTTGACAGTTCGATTTAAGTTGGCTTAACGTCACCTACAGTTACAAAATTAGTATAAATTTATTAACAAAATGCTCTTTTCAACTGAAGAAAAACGAGATATGCTAGAAATTTATTTATTTGACAGTAGGATATAAAAAAGGAGAAAATTATGTTTTAAATTTACAACATAGGATAAAACTAAATTTTGAGAAACAAGTAAATAAAGAAAATTATAAGAGGTGCTCGAAGGGTTCACCCTCCACTTCCAAGCACAGCTCTATGCGTCTTCTTAAATTCTGCATTGATCTTAAAACGTCCCTTCTTCTTATTTTGGTCCTTAAAGTTGTGATGATCTTCCTTCGCAGCTCATTAATATCGGCGGGTACAGATTTATAAATGAGATCTTTCATAGTTCCCCATAAATAGTAGTCTAATGGGGAAAGATCTGGTGATCGTGCCGGCCAACGTATGTCTCCACTGTTTGAAATGACTCTACCCGGAAATATTTCAGACAAATAATCAGCCACTCTCCTAGCATTATGTGGCGGAGCACCATCTTGCTGGAACCAAAGGTTATTCAAGCGGTTGAGGCAAATGTTGTCATCGATGTAATCCGTAAGGTAGGTCCTTAAAAAGTGCAAATACCCATCTGCGGTCAAATTGTCTTCGTAAATGTATGGGCCAATGATCGTACCGCCAAATAAACCAACCCATACATTTAGCCCGAAACGTGCTTGTGGTCGACGTCCTTGGTGTTCGTGTGGATTTTCAGTGGACCAGACATGTTCATTGTGACGATTGAACATGCCTGAGTTGGTAAATTTGCACTCGTCCGTGAATATCACGTTGGAAAGAAAATGGGGATTTTGTTCCAACCGTGCCATGATATTCCTACAAAACGCTGCCCTCCGTTCAGTATCTCCTGGATGCAAGACTTGGGTGATATGAATTTTAAACGGGCGATATTTATGTTTTTTCAAGACTCTCCACACTGCTTGATGTGATACGTTAATTTCGTCTGCTATAGCCCTTGTTGAAGTTGAAGGATTATCTTGAATCTAATGAAGAATTCAATTCATTGCCGTTTATTATTTTTGAGAAAGTTTTAACAATTTACTCACCGCCTGTAAAATTTCCACTTCATTCGCATTTGGTCTATGAACACGTCTTCGAGGCTTAGAAAATGCACCAAACTCGGCTAAATTTCTATGAAGGAATAACAAATAATTTTGAGCTGGTTGTTGTCTTTCTGGATACCGCTGTAAATATCTTTCCGAAGTAACTTGCGCATTTCGATGCGAAGCGTAATAAATTTCTAGCATATCTCGTTTTTCTTCATTTGAAAAGGGCATTTTGTTAATAAATTTATACTAATTTTGTAACTGTAGGTGACGTTAAGCCAACTTAAATCGAACTGTCAACAATGCCTTTGTTAAACAAAAGTATGGATGTTATATCCAAGGCAGTCTTTGCAAAACAGAATTTTTGATATTTCACCCAAACTGCAACACTGAACCTTAACATGTGATACATCACCGTAATCAGAAAACAAAGCTGAATTCAAAAATGTGAAAATCCAAGATAGTGCCCATAAGAAAAACCAAAGTTGATGATGATTGTCGAAAATCGAAACGTCTGATTTCAAATATGACATCGGCAGGTTGTAGAGGAGGAAAAGTTGCAACGACGAAGTGTCACTCATTTTGAATTAGGTCACCAAATAAGCCGAGGAAAAAATAAAAACGTATTTCCAAAATTCCGGTTTTTTTCGGATATCTCCGGAGGTAATCGGAATTTTTGAAATTTTAAACCGGCATATTATTGAGCTCCAAATTGCGCAACTTTGCCCCAATTTAACCGACCTCGTATCTCTTATGGTTACCGAGATCCCCATGGTGGAGCTCCAAAAACGGGCACCCTGTATACAGGGACTCTAATTAAAGCTAATTATGCTTTTGTTAGTACCACTCTTACACAGTTACAAGCAGCAGAAGTTCCTTTAATAGAATCAATCGAAAATATTCAAAAATTCCAAAGTTTAAGGTTAAGGGTGATCTTGGCACGAAAGTATCACAAAAATTACATCAAGTCTTAAATAAAAACGAAGGATTTAAGACTCATACTCAAATTAGTGAAATTTTAAAAGGTAAATTTGACAATGATTTAATTTCTTTAGATTCTGAGATTATTATCAATCTAAAAAATGCTCCAATTACGTCAGTTGACGTGGAAAGAAGTTTTTCTGTGTATAAAAATATTTTAACTGACAAAAGGCAGTCTGTTCTCCTAGCTAATTTAGAAAAACATTTAATTATCAATTGTTATAGTTCGATAAAAAATAAAGATTAAAATTAGAAAACTGCCTTACAAGTTTAAATAAACAATTAAGAATAAGTTAAGATTATTTTATATTATATGATGTTGTGGGACTTACGAATTTTTAGTATTAGATGTAATTAATTAGTTTCTATTTATATTTTGTGTATTTTTGTAAAAATAAACTAAGCCGTTGGCCAAAACTGTTGTTTGAAATACATAATTCGAGGAAACACTGTATATTTTAAAAAAGATAATGCATATTTGGTGCATATTTTGCCTATTTTTAATGCATATATATGCGCATATTTCTACATGTTCAAGTGCATATTATTCCTTGCCTTGCTCATAACTAAAGCTGATAATTATATGTACTCAAATGTACGAAAATATGCGCATATATATGCATACATTTTGTTGAGTATATGCAACCAAAGTTATAATATATGCAGACAATATGCTCTAATTGTTTTGAAAATAACTAGGAGTTTTCTAAATAATGTAAAAATTTTAATTATTTTGTATAAGAATATTTATTTTTCTAATTTTTATTCAAAGACGTCATTCATTCTAACGTTTGACTATATAAACATGGGCTACCAACGCCAACTTTACGTTGTAAGCAACATAAAAAATGAGATTTCCCCTAACGCCGCCAGACTATTATTCACCCAACACTCGTGAAATGGATTCTATGTTGGTTGATTCCTTATACATTGTTTCTACAGGAAAAGTGGGGTTGCTGGCAGTCTATGTTTATCTAGTCAAAGATTTTAACAGAGACTTCCTCTTTCCTCTGCTTATTTCGATACGCGCACTGCATTCCTGCTGCAGGAAGTAAAAGTATATATCTCAGTTGCACATAAAAATTTTATTGATAATTTAATGAAATAGTAAATTTTACAAAGAAATCTCAAAAAGTTCATACATTACAAATTATCGCTAAATATAACCAAATATGCAAAAATCCAGAAAGTATGCTCAAAATCGTATAAATATGCAAAATGAAACTTGGCTTAAACGATTTGTTTTCACATAATTAGTATACATATGCAAAACGTTTCGCCGGCATATCAATTCTACAAAATATGCATTTGCATATAATATCAGCTTTACTCATAACAGTCAATAAAAATTGCTTTTATTAAGTATTTTGTATATTTATAGGAAAATAGTTGAAGATCAAGATATAATGTAGTTCTCTCTGGCTTATGGTAGTTAATTTGCTTCAATAGGTATGTATCAAGTTATGGCAAACTTCAATTTGATCATGACGTGCTGCGAATGAGTTTTTTTAACACACGATAGAACAATAACATAATGTAAATTAATAATCGACGTATGTAAAAATTCCAGTAACGGTAGTGAAATTGTATGTGAATAATTTTAATTATAATCAAATAATTCTGTGTTTTACTATGCTTGTGGACACGAAATTTCAAGTAACTGCAACTGAGGTAGTATATATGATGGAAGAACGTTATATTAACGTTCCTACCTGAACATTATGTTAGGTTAGGTGGAAAAACAACATTAGTTGTACTTCCCCTTTTTTTCTGTATCCGAGAAAATAAAGAGATTTATTATTCTTATTATTATTATTATATGTTTCAATTTTCAAAGCCAAGCTTGATTTCACTTTCGTTTGCTCACTTGTTATAAAAATCATTCACTTTATAATCGTCGACAGGTATTTCTCCTTCGTCTTCTCTCGCTTATCCTTCTGCCTGTTCACATTATGTCAAATATACAAAATGTAGTAGCAGTGCACTTGAACTTAATCCAGCTGTGTTGGCAATAATTCTTCTCCGTGTTCCAGAGGTTAACAGACGTAGTAGTGAGGTCTTTTATTTACCCACTCCTGCATTTAATAGTTACATCAGTTCTCCTGTATATAAAACTAGTGAATCACCCGAGCTACGCTTCGGTTCGCTAATTTAAGAGAGAGAGAGAGAGATTTAAATTAAATTTAAAAAAGGATGCATCAGCCTGAAATCGAACCCGGGCCGCCCGCGTGGCAGGCGAGCATTCTACCACTGAGCCACGGTGCTTCGTTGAATAATACGCTGCTATAACGGTATATGAAAACCGGCCTACGATCTAAGTCGAAAAATTTTCAGAATTTTAAGCCATCATACAACTTAATCAGTCCAGTATCTTCGGAGGAGATAGCGAAAAAAGAAACATACAAAGAGACCAACGTTTTTTATGGTATAGGATGTGCTTCGTGGCAAGCAGAATATCTTCCCATATTGATAATTTCTATATGAAACGTGATATGATTAAATCGGTGGCATAGAGAGAACTGTAATTTGTTATTTATGTTTTATGTCTTATATACAGTGAGGTCGTACAGTTTGGAATAAATTCGATAAAACATTTCAGAAGGGTTTTCACAGAAAATCCTCGGACACGTCAACCTTATTTTTTTAAATGCCATTTTTTACGCCAATGGCATATTTTGATCGTGTTTTGTTTTGGAGCTGTGACGTCATCGGCAGTTTTTTTAAATTGCAACCCTTATTTTTCTTCACGAATTTGGATAGAAGACATTTTTCTAAGTACGCAGATGTCAAAAAAGTATGACCTTAAAGAGGAAAACTTTTGAGATAATCAGTTCCAAAGTTTCGAAAATGTATGTTAAAGTTATTAGAGTGGGCCAATCATTTATCAAGGAAGCGCTGGTAAAATTTTCTTTTCCAACGAGCTAGTGCCAAGTTAGAAAAGAAGTGCTATTGAAGAAAGGATCGGACTATGTTACATCTTTCCAGAATCAGGGCCGCCGCTACCATGTGTGCGTTGTGTTCAAAACACGCAGGCGGCCGATTTAAAGGGGCGTCCGCCGCCGATTCTAATGCAAAAACAAAAGTAAAGTGTAAAGTCTTCCAAATAAATAAACCCATCAAGCTTTAAAAACGAAAATCTCTAATATTCTAAGACGAAAATAAACCGAAAGTATTTCTTTACGAAGTTTGTACTGTATCCTGTATCCCGGCCTTAATAAAACCCATAAAAATATCATAACACAAGCAAAGAAACACTTGAGTCGTATTACATTTACAAAGGTCAGTCTGGCAACACTGTCGGTGACAGACGCTGCGTCGGCAAAGCACTGATATTATGACTGTTCCTTGTTCCTTGAAAAACATTACAGTGGACCAATCTAATAATTGGGCTTTTTAGAGCACGAGAAGTACCTACCCGAGAATACTTGCTATGGGCTATGGGTTTGTTTATTTCGAAGCGTGCCATGTAATGATTTTTAATTTTAGTATAACAGCCCTTTCCGATCGGATAGTTTTGCCGGTTTTGCGTGTGCGGTGTGCCGTGTAGATCGACTAAGATTTTTAAATGTGACAACACTTTGACGCTCGCAGATTTTTACCTAAAACGTTCGTAGTTTCGGTGTAGTGCAATTTTGTGTACGTATTATTGAGGTTTTCATTTCCGACACGGAAAAATGTCCGACAGAAAAACCAAAAGACTGTCCGGTTATCAGTATAAACAAAAAAAGAAAGCGAAGCTCGAAGAACAGCAAAAACAAAGTGGTGCTTTAGAGAAATATATTAAAACTGGAAGTAATAATAGTGATATTAAAAGTGACAATTCAGCAACTAAATTTTCAAAAAATGTAAATAATAACGACAATGTAAATTTTGGTGCATCAACATCCACTTCTGAGGGTATCGGGTGTCTAAGAGATGAATCTGTCGTGTGCTGGGAGGCAGACAAAGAAATACTATTTGCTGAAAAAATTCATGATGTTGATAATTACGAAAAAGATGAAAATGAGGAAATGAAGGAGGAAAAAGAAGAGGAGGCAACTGAAAAAGGTATGGACGTGGAGGCTTTAAGTACTTTGAAATCTTTAGACAAAGACGACGCTTTTTATTTAGTTTATGACGATCCTGGTAAATGGCCTATAAACCTAACCCACAGTACGGTACAATATATCATTGAAAATTTCCTAAATCAAGTTAAAAACGCAGCATTTCCTAGAGATAACCAAAACAAAAGATTTTCGGAGTCATATTATTACCGTACTTTAAGCAATGGTGAAAAAATCCACCGTCCTTGGTTATTATATTCTTTAACTTTAAATAGTGTATTTTGTGCTCCTTGTAAACTATTTTGCACCGACGCCACGGAGAAAAAGAGCGTATATATGGTGAGGAAGGAGTCAAGGATTGGCAACACTTGTCTTTAATCTTGAAGAGGCACGAGAACAGTTTAAGCCATATTAAATGTGCTAAAAAAAATGCATGATTTAAGTGTAGCACTGAAAAAGGGTACAACAATCGACTCGTCCAATCAGCGATTATACGAACTAGAAAAAAGTCATTGGCGTGCCGTTATCGAAAGACTGATGCTTATTGTCAGATATTTATCTCGTCAGTGCTTGGCCTTTAGGGGTTCATCACAAAAACTGTTTCAGCCAAATAACGGAAATTTCCTTCAACTGACCCAGATGATTTCCAAATTTGACGCTGTTCTTTCAGAACATTTACGAAGAATAGAATCCAAAAATGATAAAAACGCGCCTCACTATCTAGGCTGGGAGCACCAAAACGAAATGATTCAGTTATTGGCAACAACTATACAAGAAAAAATGTTAGACAGAATACGAGAATCAAAATATTTTTCTATAATTCTGGATTGCACCCCAGACATTTCACATACGGAACAAATAACTGTTATAATTCGATGTGTTCCTTGTGCCACACCAGTTAAGATTTATGAACATTTCTTGGGATTTTGCCCGATTACAGATGCAACTGGTCAAGGATTATATGAGTTTTTATTAAAAAAACTTGAAGAGCTAAAACTGGAAATGCATAATTTACGTGGACAAGGTTATGACAATGGGGCTAATATGCGAGGGAAACACATAGGACTACAAAAAAAATTTTGGACGCTTATCCAAGAGCATTTTTTATTCCTTGTACAGCTCACAGTTTAAATCTTGTTGTGAACGATGCAGCTAAAGTAAGCTTTGCATCAGTTGACATTTTTAATTTAATTCAGGAATTGTACGTTTACTTCTCAGCGTCAAATCATAGATGGAATGTTTTATTAGCCCATATTCCTAAACTTACATTAAAACCGTTATCAGATACAAGATGGGAAAGTCGCATAGAAGCAATCACATCACTTAAGACACAACTCGGAGAAATATATGATGCCCTAGCAGAATTAAAAGATGATGCAACTAGCGATATAAATACGAAAACTTTAGCAATTCATTGGGCAAAAAAATCAGTACCTTTAAATTTATATTCACTTATAATTACACGAGAGCTTTTTTTTGTCGAAGTAAACTTGACATTTAAATGAGAATTTCTTGCTTGGCAATTTAACGAAAAAAACTGCCTCCGAAAAAATTACGAGTCCGAAGGACGAGTAATTTTTTCTGGCAGTTTTTTGAGTTGAATTGCCTAAAAGCAAGGAAACTCGAATGATAAATGTTAAGTTTACTTCGATAAAAAAAAAGCTTGAGTGTAATTCGGTACGACAATTTAATGAATAAATATTTAATTTATATATTAGGTAGTTTAGAAGTCTCTAAATTAACAAACAAGGCAAAAATTATTTTTGAATTAGACCGTTTTAAAAGTTAGGTTCCGTTTTGTCGCTGGAAAAGTTAGGCCTAACTTTTGCCGCTGTCATAGTGACAAAAAATCCGCGGCTTATGGGATTTTTAGTGTATGCATTAAATTGTCTCAGTAATCATCTGGCATGCAATTCTTAATAAAGTCAACGCAACGTTGTGAGTAAACTTATACAAAGTCCAAAATTAAACATTAAATCTTCAGCGGAAGCCCTAGAAAATTTAAAAGACTACTTTGTTCAAATAAGGTGTGACGAAATTTTAATATATTTAGAAATGCTGCAAAGCAAATTGCTGCCGAAGTTGAACTGGAAGAAGATTTTCCATCTCTATCAGCAAAACGTATTAGAAAAATCTGGTGTGCTACACTCACACAACTTCCTTTTACAGTGATCTTATAATTAGTCAAAAATTTCATTTTTAATTTTTAACCATTTGTTAAAAATTTTCAAAAATTACAAATTCTACAAAAATGGTACAAAATCGAGTGTTAGGTGAAGAGACAAATTTTCTCTAGAATTTTAAGGTGAATTCAAAAATGTAATAATATACGGGTGTTTTATTTATAATAGGAGTTAATAAAAAAAATAGAAAAAAAAACAAAAGAAACCCACTTTAGAAGTATTCAACTGGAAAATCACCTATCTCACATCAATACACATTAAAAATGTAAGAAAAATGTAAAGTTTAAAAAAAATCGTTAGAGCCGTTTTTGAAAAAATCGAAAAAAACTGAAAAATTACAAGAGTAAACACCTACTTCCGGTTATGCGATTTTCTTCAAAAGCTTGCTGTCTCATCTACATAGTACACAAAACTTATATATGAAGTTTCAACGCCATACCTCTTTTCGTTTTTGAGATATTCTGTTCACAGACAGACACAAACACAGACACACACACACACAGACAGACCAATGAAAAAAAAATATGTTTTTTGGGATCAGGGGACTCTAAAACGTGAAGATCCGTTGAAAACTCAATTTCGAATTTTTGGGGTGAATCCAATACTTCCTTTATAGTAAAAGGAAGTAAAAAGAAAAAGAAATTTTGATTACGAACACCAGGATGAAAGCATTTTAGATCCAGAAAGGTCTGTTAAAGTCAACTTTTACTTTAAAATTTTGAATGCAGCGATCGGAGCCATTAATGAGAGATTTCAATTATTACACCAACATACTGATATCTTTAAAATGTTGTATAATTTACACCAATATGGCGATCTTAGAGACAATGAATTGAAAGCCCATTGTGCCGAAATGGAACTAGCCTTGACAGACAAGGAACTAAACCATAGCGATATTAACGGGAAGGAATTATTCGAAGAAATTAAAGCTATACAACCACATCTTAAATCTGATATGAATACTATTGATATTCTTGAATACATACTTCAAAGTTGTTTATCATCATCCTGCTAATTAGAATTTTCTTGACATTACCGATCACTGTTGCAACTGGAGAACGTTCATTCTCCAAACTCAAGTTGATAAAAAACTACCTTAGGTCATCTATGAGTCAGGAAAGATTATCGGCTTTGGCAACTCTCTCTATTGAACACGAATTGTGCGATACCCTAGACCAGGGGTGGCGAACCTTTATTCATCTACGTGCCATTTTTTCTAAAGAAATATTTAATGAGGCCATGACGTGCCATCAAACAATTTTGACGTGGATAATGGGGAAAAAATAAAACTAAATACTATCAACTGAAAACTCTTTATTTGCAACAAAAAATATACATTTTGTACAGCAATAGTGATGTAATGTTTATTTAAATGAAAGAAAAAATTCGTGCGACTTCTGCTGTTGCAAATTCGATGCTAAATAACTTATATTAGCTCCATACTTTGTTACTTTTAGCAGAATGCAAGCTGGACTGGATTCATCTGAGAAACGGCTTCTAAGCGAGTCTTTAATGTTATTCATTTCTGAAAATAATGACTCACAAGCATAGGTAGATGAAAATATTGTTAAGATAACAAAACCCAGCTTCTTCAGACTGCTAAATGTGTCTGGAATTGAATTCCACGTTTCCATAATTTTGATATTAGCATTTTTACTTATATTACCTGATACATATAGTCTTTCTACTTCATTTAATTCCAACTTTTTCCTTGTTTCGAATAAATTTTTGAATCCATATTGAACTAGACTGGAAATCAATCAGCTGCATTTCAATTTCTTCAATTTCCAACCAATCAAATTTGGTCAAGTTCAGTTTATCAAGTGAAGTTACATCAGGATATAATAAATTTCAGTGTTTCCGATAATTCTTTGAACTGAGAAAATCTTGTTGAAAATTCTTTGATTGAAGAATTAATTACCGAATTAAACTCTTCAGTGACTTCTTGAAGCTTCATGTTCAATTCATTGTTAAATATAAATTGTTTCATTTAGGTACCTAAATTCCTTAATTAATGTCGTGCCCAAATTATTTTGTCGCGTGCCATTAATGGCACGCGTGCCATTGGTTCGCCACCCCTGCCCTAGACCTTAATAGTGTGTTAAAGAGATTTTCACAAACAAAATCACGGCGAGTGCAATTTTAACTTTTATCCCGATTTTACCCTAAAAACAATTTATCAATTAAAGAAGTGTGTCCCAGGCTATCTATTTCACAATTTTGAGGTAAGTTTTTTTTTTCGAAAATACACTTCACCGCAAAATTAAGGGATCAGAAATAAAAGTGCAATATTTTTTTTTATCGTTGAAAATATTGTTATGAAGCTCATAGGCAATAAAGATAGCACTATTTATCGCTACATGTGCATATTTTAGGGAAATTCATAGCTTGAGATACCACAAAAATGCTGCTTGATAACAAATACTGCAGATATCGCATAAGTCTTGTAATTAAAGGTTGTCTGTTAGGGTGTTCTAAACAATTGGTACAGTGATATAAATCAAAATAAATGGCAGCCGATGTCCATAGAAACTCTCTTTCGGAGGTAGATGTATCTAAAGTGGTCACACTGCTCGAGGAAGGCTATACTCAGAGAGGTTGCTGCAAGGCTTTTAGTTGCCCAGTCAGTGATCTGCAGAGTGTCTCGGCGGTTTCGAATGATAGGTAATTATGCCAGGGGACCTGGCCAAGGTCGTAAAAAGAAAACCACCATGCGTGAAGACCGGTATTTGGCCGTAACAGCGATACGTGAAAGGTTCATCACTGCTCGATCACTGAAGAATGATCTCCAACGATCCACCGGAACAGTCATTAGCTGCGATACCGTATTGAGGAGACCACATGATGCTGGTATGAAGGCAAGACGTCCTGCAACCGGTCCAATGTTGACCCCCCTTCACCAGAGGCTACGTTTAACATTTGGTCATGATCGTTTGAACTGGGGAGATGAAGAATGGGCAGCAGTGTTGTTCACCGACGAGTCTAGATTTTCTCTAACCACCGATGATCGAAGTTATGTTATTTAATGTTTATTAATAGTCCGATCTTTATTGCGTATGAGTTTCATAACAATATCTTCAACGATAAAAAAAATATTGCACTTTTATTTCTGATCCCTTAATTTTGCGGTGAAGTGTATATGTTAGTTGAATTTTTTGGCTCCCATCCCCGAATATCTAATTTTTATAATTTTATTTTTAAAATAATTGTGTAAAAAAGTTATCGATTTATATTTGTCCTATTTTATACTGAGACATTGGGTAGTGTTAATAAAGAGTAGTAAAAGCTTTTACTATACCACTATCTTTGTTTGATGAAAAACATATATTTGTGTCAGAAAATAAAGCAAAAGCTTTTGCTTCATTTTTATTCACACCACCCATTTACTTTTTAAGTTTTACAAAAGCAAAAATTGATTTTAAAAACAAGTTTGTTAGAAAGTGCGTTCTTTGCAAAAAAGGTAAAATTTACATAAAATAATATCAATTCCAAAGCTCTTTATTTTGTACTTTACGAGGGGGAAGGGGCGGCGAAAATTGTTTGACACACAGGCGGCTAACACCCTAGCGGCGGTCCTGTCCAGAATAACTGATTTTTGTATTTGTTGATGTAAGAAAGGATTTAGCTTAAGTTGTTTTAGATATTGTATGAAAGTGTTTGGTGTGATTCCCGTTGTTGATATAATGAATGGAATGACATACGCTGCTTTTTGTTTCCATATCCGTTCTATTTCAAGTGCTAGGCGTTTGTATGTTTCTGTTTTTCCGTTATATTTGGATATTATGTTTGTATCTAGCGGTATTGCTATGTCTATAATGTATGTTATCTGTTTTTTTGTCTTGAAACGTAATATCTGGTCTATTATGCGCTACTGTTTTGTCCCAGTATGGTTTGTAATAATCGTTTTCTATTATGTTATTTGGTGTATATTTGTAGTACGGCATGGCGGCGTTTTGTAGACTGTATTAGTTTGATATTGCTTAGTGAATAAGTATTCCTGCTTAATTATGTAATTTCCTTGTATTCTGTTCCTGCTAGTAGTTTGCAACCACATATTACATGTTCTAGTATATGACATTTTCTGCATGTATCGTTTGTTATGTTCTGCTCTTTTATTATATATTTTCTGTAGTTACGGATGGCTATTACTTGATCTTGAATGGCTAGTACAAAGCCTTCCGTTTCCGTGTATAGTTGCCCTTTTGTCAACCATGGATATATATTTATGTTCTTTATTAATATGTTCGCTGTTCGTGATGTAGCAGTGTTTACCGTGTAATTTATTTCTTGCCCAATCTTCTTTATCCGGTTGTTGTGTATGCTCTTCTGTATGAATATTCTCTGCTGCCAAATTGAATGGTGTATATTTTAGGTCTCGTACTATTGCTTCATGTAGTTCGCTATTTTTATTATGAAAATATTGTCTGAGTTATCATGCCCCTTCCGCCTTCTTTCCTACGTATTGTGATTCATTACTTGCTTGAATTTGGGTGTAGTTTTCTATGTTTTGGCAGTTCTGAACGGATAAGTATGTTTATATTTTCAATATCAGTGTTTGTCGAGTTTATGACTCCAAATTAATATGTGAGAACGGGGACAGCGAAAGTGTTGATGGCTTTAAATAGATTTTCTGAATCAAGTGTGGTTCTGAGTAGTAGTTGCAGGCGATGTTTGTACTGCTTCTAAGTGGTTTTTAATAGATGTATGGTCAAGTCGTGTGCTTTGTTGGAATCCCAGGTAATTGTAGGTTTCGTCTTTGCTCATGTTATCCATTATTATCATCAATTATTATTATTATTACTTATCGGGTTATTAATTGCTTTGTAGAAATGATTGCGAAATACCAAATAGCTGTTTAGCGAGTCGTGTCCATAATGTGTCAATTATGCACGTTTTAATAGATACTACAGTTGTTTTCACATATCGAGAATATGGAACTTAAACACCAAGCTTCGTTGAAAGCCGACGTCAAAAAGAAAAGGGATGAACTAGGCCTTAAGTATAGTAAAATATACTAACTGATGGGAAGAAACTCCTCGCTGTCAATATGTAACACGCTACTACAGTTGTTTTCACATCATTTTTTATATCGCCGAAGGCGACCACATCGTGTTTTTGTGAAGTATGACTGACTATTCAGATCACCTGTCATCTGTCAAAAGTGGACCAATGAAAACGTCAGACTTTGCATTTCATAGCCAACCAAAATAAGTTGTAGTGACTATTGTACTAGTGCCGAATTGCAGCGACTATTCTAGTCAAGTGACTATTTTGAACAAATTAAAATATTTATTAAAGATGTTTATACAAATTGTATTTTAACATGTGTAACTAAGTGTTGAGTCTTTCTAGTTTTAAAAGTGGGTTTGGTTCACTAAATAGTCTTCCGAATACTACGAGTATGTGTAGTCAAAGTGAGGCAGACTATTTTTGAGGTGGTATCACTCATGTCCATTGCGTCTGCAATAGGACTCTGCTCCACAACTCGTCCTATTTGTATCCAAACGCAATGGACTTTCGTGATATCTACTACCCCAAAAATAATTGACACAACTTTGAGTACTTATAGTATTATAAGTGAACATTGTTTCATGCTGTGTGTTATTCAGAAATTAACTGTTTAATTTATATCCATTCATACTTCGGCTGCCCTTTTATGGGTGTTTTTAAATATAATTCGGGTAACAATCAAAATTTTGTATAATTTTTGATGCAATAGAAGTCAAGAAAATTTATAAGAAATAAAATGAATGTTCTTCCTATTGTATAGTCATACAGCAACGTGGATTCGATGATTAGATGGTTACGTCGTCGTCGCCGTGATTAGAGCCTGAAGGAGACCACCTGCCAGTAAGACATCAACACTCGTGCGTGCATTTCCATTATTCGTGAATATTTTGCTAATGAGTGTGTATTTAAACATTTTGATTTCAATTTCTGGCATATGTGAGTGCTGTGTTTCTTATAAAGCAGCGTTGGGATAGATCCCACCTCGGTGAAAAGTTACACTTCGAAATGAGGTAGGAGCAGTTTATTGTTTGTAATGAATAAAGAGTTCAAAGATAACCTGCAGGAATACGAATAATAACAGTTTCAACTGCTTTTGCGTACAATCATTTGTAACTATGATGGTATTTGTAATACACAGGGCGCAATCAGTATAATTTGATTGCACTTTGCATGTTTAAATTAATAGTTTGTTATTGATATGCAATGCGTTGGACGTAAATTAAGACATGCCGTGTGTTTATCAGTGACGGGTTCAAGGTATATTTATTCATTATTTCGTTTATAGTTTGTAAGAAATTAAACGAACACCCCTCATATGCTCATACAACACTTTAGAATTTGCTTATTAAGATGGTTACGTGCTGAGATTATAGAGAGCCGGACTGGGACTTCTGGTATTGAACTACTTGCACTATTGCGAATCTTTTGTTACATATTTAGGTGTTGTAGGTGCGATAAAGTATTTGCAACATTTATGTGTATTTTGTTATCCCACAAATTCTACGTTTTTTTATTTTTAAGATGTAATGTGAAACTTCTTTGCAAATGGAAGTTATAGTTAGTTGACTACATATATTGTTGGCTATAACTCCATTTAATCGTTTATGTTTTGTGCTTCTTTTTCTTCACTAGCGTGTTACAGCCATTTTTGTATATAAACCCCTTCCAGATATTTTTTCTATATTCGCCTGTTAGCTGCTATTAGATCAAATTTAATCATCCTCCCATTTCATTGGTGGGCATCCCCTGGGTCTTTTGATTGTGGATGGATTCCATGCAAATAGAATTTATATAACTTATTTAGATCTTCTTGCTACATAGCTTTCAATAATTCACTTCAGTTTTGTATAATTTCCTATTGCATCAATGAGTTTTGTTTTTCCCAATATTTAATTGTTAGTTCTTCTATCCTTTAATGATATTCCCATAATGATTTCAGTATTATTCTCTTTCGTAAAGATGTGTTATACAAGTCACAAACTCTTAATGTTTTTAGTTAAGCCAATACAACACGTGAAATATATGTTTAACTAGAAAACTAGCTACTGTAAAACCACATAAGGGTTCATAAATAATAGGATCGCTAAAAAGAAGAAATTATCATTAAATTACCACTAAGTGCCGCTCGCCAATTTGCTTGCCACAATTCTGAAAAATTTATTGCGGTTAAACATAACATGTTTCCACTTGGCATGGATTTTAAAATTACATCTGTCAGGAAAAGCTAAGATAATTAAGCACTCCATTATTTACTACTAGCTTCTTGTGCAAGAGAAAAAACTTTATTTTGCTAATATGTGTCAAAGTTGTTGTACTGGTACTGTTTATAACTAAACTGTTTTAAGGCAAACTCGTCAACAGTTCCGTTTAATTATAGTTAAATCCCGAAATTCCAACACTGTTGCTACAAACATCTGTTCGCTTCTAAGAAGATTGTCATTTACTATTTGCCCTCGGCTGTTTGCCATCAACCTAATAATTTTTGCATTTAGTAAGTGTGTGCAACGTGAATGACTAGAAAATCGCTTCCATGGTTCTCGTTCGTGGAAAACGGATGACGGATTGACGTAAAGCGCTGGTTAAAGTTGTTTTGCACACTCCC
Organism: Agriotes lineatus; assembly: GCA_940337035.1. NCBI lineage: Eukaryota > Metazoa > Arthropoda > Insecta > Coleoptera > Elateridae > Agriotes > Agriotes lineatus. The sequence continues at coordinate 121,119,419 of OW679199.1, forward strand.
GGCTCGTTTGGCGTGCATTCAACTAAATGCCGTGTTCAATAATGAAAATTAGATTGGGCTCCTCTGCGCAATAATCAGAAGTGACTTCCACATAATTAAACCACTCCTGCTCTTCATAATAAACAGAATAGGTGGCTGGTTAACCAGACATCAACACATGCACCACGGCACGATAGTTTAATGCCGTTTTACATATACCACCTTTCCATGGGGTTGTATACTAACAGAACAATTACACTTTATGGGATTTGTTTTAATTTTATTGGTTTTGGATTACAATGTATGGGAATTTTAAAGATATCTTATCTAGTTGATTAGTTTTGATTAAAATTATATTTTATTGTTGTTTAAATTTTGAAAAATACCGTATATTGCATTGGCCGTTTGAAAAACCCTATAAGACATCAGCGCCTGCTATCGGTTTTAGATCTAAACAATATTTAGTGGTTTGCGCATGTCATATTTAGCAGAGGTAAGCAACACTTATTAAAGGCAGTTCATTTTCAACTCCGAGTGTGGTGCGTGTGCTTTCTTCCTGCGGGAGTGGTTCTTTGTTTTGCTGCTCTATGTGAACGATTTCCCCTTAAGGCTACGGGACCAGCAAACCACAGTTAAGTTACCAGTTTAAATATTAGTGTAACTGTGTGGATAAAAAGTACGTCAACCCTGTGAATGTTGTCTTGCTAACAGTTTGAAACTGCCTTGGACGCCCAGTCTGAACCTCAAAGTGTAGACCCAGCTTTAGACAAGATAGACTGCATTATGCATAATCTAGTTAAAATTGTTATTGTACACTGGGCACCATTGTGTTTTCAGAGTAAATCTGACTTGTATAATACAATTTTGAACTTACAAATAGTTATAAAGTCAAGCGTGATTTTGTGAGTCAATGGGACTGGCAGGAGAAAACAAGGGGAATCTTGAAGTCATTTCTGAGGAGCATGTTTTCAGTGAAAATTATTCTAAGCGAAAATGTCGAAATGTATGTACAGTAGTGATACTGGTAACTCGTAGTGATACTGGTAACTCGTACTGTGCGTCTCTCAGGAAAGACAATTTGCTTGGTAAATTTTTGAAGTTCAATTTGTCTGCTGGTAACTTGTTGAAACTTGTTGGAGGTGTATCAGATATTCTTGTCAAAATACCACGTGATCGAAAAAACAGATTAGGGCACGTCTTAATCAGATTATTACAGTTGGCAACACTGCTTCTCATGGTTATGCTGTTTTTTATAGCTAATGTTATATTCAAATTCAATTTTGAGACCAGGTTAAAGATAAATGCGAGGTTAGTGATTATCATCAAACGGAATTATAACTATTAGGTACTCACTTCATTGAAAATGCATTTTACGTCGAACAAAATTGAGCATGATGTTTTTAAAGGTTAGGTATGCACTCGGAATATATGTTGACCTCTGACAATTCGTTTCGAACGTGTATGAGCTACCGGTTGTGGATCAATACCGCAACCTGTTCTATTTTTTTTATCGACCAGTAGCTGCTTTTAAAAAGTATAATTGAATCAGTCGTCAGTGACCTAGTCATTTTCTGATCAATTATTTCAAATAATAAGCCAATGAGAATAAGTCTGCCGGGTTTTAAAAGTCAGCTAAAGCAACAATTTTGATTTATTTGTGATTAGTTCGGATGTGTTAGTTACTATTGCAAAAAATCAGTAATAATAGTTACTTATGGTAGAAATGAATAAAGAGAAATGTTATCCATTAGGAGAGAAACCGAGTCTGCTGGCTTCCCAGAATAGATAAAAATTATTTATTCAAGTGTGACATATTTTTGACTATACCTATATTTCATTATACCGGGTGGCCATAAATATCTGAGATCCCGGTAGCCATGAAATTAGCTACTTATAAATGTTGGTTAGCATTATATTTCAATTACGATAAGTGTTGGTACCTATGTAATATAATAAAATGCAATAAGAGGAGGGGAATGTGCCCCGGATTCTGCAGTTTAGCCTACGACTCGACTAGAAAAATTTCCTGTTCTAACTCCATTACTTATTGCAATCTGTAATAATTTTTGACAGATAGTAATTTTAGTTGTGATGACATTAATGACATTTAGTTTAGTTGGATTCATCACTTCAATAAAGCGGTATTGATTCCAAAGGTAATGTGATATCAGATATTTATGGCCACCCGGTATAAAGAAGTTTTTCTACGGTCACCTTTAAAACTGACTATTAAGCGCTCACTGTGAATGCGAAAAGTTAGCGATTCACAATTTTTACTTTCCCATACCCATAGGTATAGGGAAGTCTTGGAATCATGAAAATTTTGGAAATCGAGATTTTCACAGAAATATCCGTTTTGGGCCTCTAGGAACCCAAAAAAGTGGTTTTTAAAAAATGTCTGTCTGTGTGTGGGTGTGTGGGTGTGTGGGTGTGTGGGTGGGTGACGCTCCTACAGCCGAAAGTATTGCTCCGATTTTGATGCGCTTTGGAATGCGGGAGTGTATCGAAAATTCATCGACAAAATAAGCTTTTCAAAAAAATCCGAAACCGGAAGCGGAAGTTACGCATGTTTTTTTGGTATCACTGTTTTCGTGATTAAAATTTTAAAAATTTTATCGCGGATAACGATAGAGGGTCATAAGACAAATCTGCTAGTTTTTTGCCGAACTCACTAGGTTGAAAATGAAGGGCGCTATGATTTTTTGAAAATTTTGAGTTTAACGCCCTATTACTCAAAAACGGATGAATCGATTCAATTGATTTTGTTTTTCTGAATAGTATATGAAGGCTAACATGAGGTGATATAAAAAGTGTTTTGAAAAATACTAAGGGGCTTAAATTACAAATTTTCAAAATTTTGAAAAATTTCTAAAAATCATTTCTCAAAAACTGCCCACAGGAATTTGTTTAAACTTCATACACTGATAGACCCCGAAGAGGGCTATCGATCTGTTTTTTAAAGAATCTCATGAATTATCTGTGGCGCCCTCTACGAAGCTTTGAAGTTTGAAAATTTAAACCCCTTTAATTAATAAACAAAACAAGATAGGTAGCTGGGGTTTTCACTGATTTGCTCAGTGCATAATGGAGCATATGAATATGCAAAAAATATATATTACACTCGTGGATATATGTAAGCGCACCGGCCCCCTCCCCCCTCTATTTTTGAAAAATAATTTTTTTATTCTAACGGTTGTTATATTTTTGCGTCAAAGAATCTTTTTCCGCGAAAATAAAAAAATCGATTTTGTATGCCCTAGAAAATATAATTTCCAGGTACTTAGAAAATTTCACCTCGGTGCTACAGCCGTTTTGAGGAAAATAATACATAAACTAGCACAGTGGCGGCTTGTCCACTTGGCGCCATCTACAGAAGCTCGGTGGTCACGTTTTGAACTACACATTCTTTTATATTTACCAGCAATTTACGTGAAAGTGTAAACGCTTATCACGGTGAAGACGTGAGTCATCGAGTTGAAATTTTGATATGTTGTAAAGACTGTTGAATAAAGACGATATGAACAGTTTCCAGTATGGGAAAGTCCAGGGAGGTAGTCACGTCCACTTTTTTTCCCTAGTAACCACTTTAGCATCGCAACCACGTAAACAATGTCTTAATGAAATAATCGCGTCACTTCATTTTACTTTACACATCGCCATGGCTAACTTGATTATTAATTTAATTCGTAATTTTTCTGGAACTGTCTAAAATTATTGACAATTGCATCACGGTGCGTCCATCATCACGCAACAGATTGATTGAGTTTGTGAGTTTTTGTGAAGTTGAAGATGGAATCTGAAGGTAATTACACCCCGCCTGAAGTATTTGAAGCGACCCAGACAGCAACCAACGAGTGTTGATGCCGGCCAAATCGCGCGGCGGTACAACAACTTCATCAAATGGTGTGTATCGAAATTTCAATTATTTGACAATTTTGTTATTTATTTAGGACCGTAGAAAAATATTTGTATGTATTTCGAGTGTAAAGAGCCATTTTGGTATTCGGTTGCTTTTTCGCGCCTCGCTACCGCTCGGCACGAAACGCGCATCCTCATACCAAAATGGCTCTCTTTACACACTAAATACATAAATATCTATTTAAACTTTAATAAATAACTTTTTTCTACGGTCACCTCTAAAACTGACTATTAAAAGCTCACTGTCAATGCGAAAAGTTAGCGATTCACACATTTTTCCCTAGTACTAACCATTTTAACATCGCAACCACGTAAATAATGTCGTAATGAAATAATCACGTGACTTCATTTTACTTTACGCACCGCCATGGCTACCTGATTATTATTGTAATTCGTCACTTTTCAGGAACTGTCAAAAATTATTGGCAATTGCATCATGGTGCGTCCATAATCACGCAACAGTTTGATTGAGTTTGTAAGTTTCTGTGAAGTTGAAGATGAAATCTGAAGACAAGATATTTATTTATTTTCCTAAAACGTCTCGCGTTCCACTAAAATTCCACTTATTTATACAGTACAAGTACCTACATCGTGTGTTACAGAGTGTCAGTGATGTATTTCTGGTTGCGTGTTATAACGAAATTTCAATTATTTAACAACAAGATGACTATTGATGGCGGACTATATATCCCTTTCACGGTAATCGTTGTGTCTAAGAGCTTTCCGAACATGATTCAGTTTAGTATGGATATTATCGAATTGAGATATGGAAACGGCACGGTTAACAAGTCAATTGATGACATAACGTTTTTGTGTTGGAGGATGATTGGAATCGCTATGTAGAAAGCGGTAAATGTCATCTAAAGGTATTTATAGAGTCCATTGGTCCTGTAATGCTGTATATATTGGTGAAACAGGAATTTCAGGAAAAACTTGTATCTCTAAACACCGTCGTTGCCTCAGGTCAGGTCTCGTTTCATCATTAGCCGTCGCCACCGACGCGATATCGGCCTTATGATCCTTTTCCATGAAACTTCTATTATCTTCAAATCCCTATTCTACTTTAGCAGAAACATTCGTGAAGCCGTTGAGATTTACAAACATCCCGTTAATCTTAATTCATACGAAGGTTTTCCCCTTCCTTCCATGTGGAAAGCGCTAATTTCTAAAGTCCGCCCACCGCCCTTCACTCCACAGCGACGACTCGGTCCAGTCCCGGAAGTCGTTCGGTATATTTTAACCGTGTTGTCAATAATAACGTAGAAAAAGAAAATGTTATCCACCCTAAGCATTAAAATGTTGCTTTAGAAATTAGGTATAATTACTGTATAAAGTTGTACTGTAATAGTAGATATTGGAAACATTATTTTGTATTTAATGATTAGTATTAAAATCGAAGTTCGTTGTTTTTTATGGATAAGATCTAGGCATGCAGAGTACCAGATATAACGCCTGATATGATCACATTGTCATAAGTGTAATTTTGGTGTGGGTGCACAGAGAATAGCAGCAAGCTTTAATATGTTAAGGATTCGCTTTTACACCAAACACTCCAAAGCGGTTCGTGTCTACTATGGACAACACGTATGCGCCTTGCTAATGAAAATGCAGTCACATGTTCCGCTAATAGACAATTAACCCTAAGGGCATATTTGTTACACATTCGACGTGTAACGCATTACGGAATATTATCCGTAACCGCATTAGCGACGCTTGTATCAATACGCGATAGTGTATTTCAGACATGTCAAAATAGGCCGCCTATTGTAGAGGCTGACCAAATTCGGTGGGTATCCATAAAATTTGCTCTCATATTAAAAACATAATTTTAGTTTCATTCTAATATAGGCATTTTCCATATAGCAAAAGTAGAAGAGTTTTTTAAGTTCCTAGAAAATCTGAAAAATTCCCAGGGATGGTAATCAACACTCTTTAGTGAAGTAAGAGTTACGTGGATGCGATGGTTTTTGAATACAGTAACTGAACCATATTTCACATCTTCATATATCTTTCTACCACAATAAATACGTAGATGGGAGTTACTTGGTGGCGTAGCATATAGTCCTACACAGAGGGATAAACCCTAATCTAAAAACACGAAGGTATCGATCGATCACGTATGAGAAAATACCAGAAGTAAAATTTAAATACTGAAGGTGGATTTGCTGTAGGTTAGGCTACTCGTGGGGTAAGTAAATAATGACCGATGTGTCAAAAATTACATTTATTTTTATTTGAGAACACAAATAAATAAACATACAATAACATACATTTAGGCAGCAATGGTACATTTATACATAGTGTAGGTGAATACAATGGCTTACAAGTAAAATGTGTGAGTCTGAAAATGCGTAAATGCGTGAACGATCGCCAGAATTTTGTTTCTCCGACCTGTTTTTCTTCAGCATGCTCAAAGTGAGCAGACTGGATACGCACGCAGTGCTTGCTGGTGCCTCCTCGTCTCCTTATATACTTGTGTTTACGCAAGAAGTGGGGTTGGTTTATTGTCTCTGGCTACTGAAGAAATGCTTCGTACTATTCGAGCTTACAGTGTCCACCGAGTAGAAAGTTCGAAACTTCGAACCTCGGAATTTGGGTTTATTGCTTGCTTCCAGGCAGGTGGCATCATTTATGCGACTCTTTGCCCGGGGGCTGGTCACTTTGGAATTCGAGCCGAGTCTGATACCTTGGTTGTATTGTTCCGAAATCGACAACTGTGTGCTTTTAGACTCGGATTGCGTCTGTTGCTGGCTTCATCGTGCAGAGTTTATTGGCTGGTGTCTTTGTTAACCGGAAAGAGTTGAACTCGCGCTCGCTGAGCCATCTCAAAAACTCCGTAATTTTGTTTTCCTGCACTTTCTTCTGGACAACGTATTTTGAATGGCTGGACTCTTTTTGCAGGTGTAGAAGCGAGGTGCACGTACGTGCACATAATTTAGATCTTGACGTTTTTATACAATGCGCTGTATATCGCGTCGCGATTTCACTTGTACACCCACTGATAATGCGTACATATGTAGCATGGAGTTTTCCTTTTATTAGTGTCTGTGTACTATTTCTTCGGGAAATTTATGATGGTGTTCATGTTGGAAAGTTCACCGTGCCCCGCCACAATACCAACGCTTTTATGAATATAATATCAAGAAGGTAGTATCCCGAACAAAAAAATGGAAACACCAACGGTGACATGAAAATGGCGTATTTACTAGATATAAAAATTAGTGTTTGATTTTTTCGGCAATTTTACATAGAAATGGATGAAATAAAATGATTAAAGGTGTCCATGAGATATCTCCGCGAACGCGAAATATCAATATCTCTTGAAACTTCTAGGGCCTTCGTGCGACGACCTGGGGCATGGAGCATTCGTGGCACTGTGAGACTTCTCAGGGGTTGGTTGGTTTTATTAGGGAAAAGAGCTCAAAACTGCTCTTAAAAGTAGGAGGCCTGCAAATTAACTTCCGCATATTAAACCATGTGAAATAATGATTTTATCGCACATCTTTAGGTGTTAAACGGTCGCAAGGATTTTTGGTGAATTAATAGTCAATATAATAGCAAGGCGCGAGAATAACAGTCAGGGAAATGAAAATGCCTGATCCGGTTTTCACACCGACGCAAGATAATAACGGATTAAACGACTTAAATAAGGCGATGTTTCTTTCTCTCAACGCAAATGAAGTGACAATTTGAAATGTTGTAAATACCCAAAAATGAGCCAAAATAAAAATAGTCAACAAGCTCTATATACAGACGGTTAGGGTGACCTAATTCCAAGGTACAGCATCGATTTGAAAGAAATGAGCTTTGGGAAACGAAAAAAAAATATCTAGGACGGTGCATAAAATTGACAGTTAGTTGGCAGTTTTAAGTTTGTAAAACGGCTGCTCAGTGTTTAAGAACAGGAATTCATTAATCATGTAGTCAATAGCAACGTCGTTAAAATCTAACCACGCAACAGTACGACGCGTTGCTATGGTGAACTTTTTCTTGTAAAGGGAAACCGGTTATTTAATCTTGTAATCCTAATTTACATTAGTAGTTATGTATGGTTAGTAGCAGTTAGTAGTATTTGTGGGGAGACTGATGTTAAGCAAATAGGCTTCCATATACCCTTTTTACCAACCCTGTGGACAAGGTCTAGGCATGCAGAGTACTAGGTATCTTAATCCTACTTAGAATTTTGCTGAGGCTGAGAAATTCCAACACTAGCAAGGGATCCTTTACATGCTACACATCACTTCCGAATGATGGCATTCTGTAGAGGCTTTCGTCCCCATTTTTTTAATTTTAAAAAACCTCACAGGTATCGGGGATCGAATTTCCGACTCTTAAATCAAAGTCAGAATGCTCAACCACTGGCCTATGGAGCCCGGTAGTCATATACATATAATACAAGTGAATAAAGATGCAGTTTATCCATAAGCGTGTATATTTTTTTGCAATACCTACATTTAATTAAAATATAAATAAGTTTTAAAATTGAATAAGTAATTATATTACCTGGTTGTGTACTAGTTACAACGGTGACATGTATGTATGTTGTTAGTTGCTATGGATTATGGACTGGTTTATTAACTAGTGAATAAAGTAACATTTTATTCATCCTCATTATTAAAATGTTCCTTTACCATGGGGATCTTTATAGATGAATGCAGCTCTTTACGTTTAGAAATTGGAAAAAAGTAATTGTTTATATTTACCGTATTTTCTAGATTATATCCTAAATAACATATTGTACGATACAAGGGCGTAAAACTAGTCTTTAGTGACCAGTGTAGCACGAGATGCTTTACGCCATTGGATCGTAAATAACAATTTTTGCACCTCCGGAAGCAAAAGTACAAATTTAATTCCTTAATTCCTTATTTCGAGGACTAGTGTCACTTTTAATAGTGAAGGGGTTGTATATTTACAAAAGTCCTAAGGGTTTAGGTGACTCAATATTTTTTTCTACGACCATTACTAAAAGTGGGCCTTTTACCAATAGCTTGTCGAACTAAAAAATGACGTATTATACATCAGCGTGCTAAAAGTGTTTTGAATTTACGTTTTTTAAACTGGAAGTGGGGTTATAAAGTTATCCTAGTTACTTCTTTCGTTAGAGGTAAAGTGTTTTTAAATAATTAAAGTATTATGTAATGAATAAAGTAAAATGTGTACTATTATAATTATCTTTGATAACTAACTTTGCCAACTACCGGTTGCAGAAATAGTCTCCTGCGCCGGTCACGGCCATCTCTTTACTGTGACAGAAATTATAAGTGTCATAACTGCAAAACTTTGTTAAATCGACATTTATGGATTATAACAGTAAATTTAAGGTCGTAGAAAACATATTGTATGAAAAACTCGTGCTAAAAGTGTTATTGCACTCGACATGCTCAGCCTCGTTTTATAATTTTTATGTCTCGTGCATAAACATTCACTTTTAGGACTTGTTGCATATCTAACTATTAACCATAGTAACTAATTTTTGAAATTGATTTCCCGTTAAACTGTATACATTTTGTCACTATAAGAAACTATTATTTTGATTTTGATGTTTTAAAAAACTGAATTGTTACGTTGACAGCATAGTAAAATGCCGACTATTTTGTTTTCCAGTTAATTAGAAATGCAAAATCATCGTATATACCACTAGACTTAAGTGCTTCGTATATAATATAACATTCGACCGTTACAACCAGTGCCTTCATGATATACGTATTAAGCACTTTTTGCTGTCGGTGACAATTTATATACAAAAAGTGACAATTTTAGGTATATTAGTCGGTAGTCAAATTTAAATCGAGGTTTTACAATTTATATGTAAACTGCAATAGCATTTAGGTGGCTGGATATCCCCGTCCAATTGAACTGAATCCTTCTGTCTCTTACTGTCTGTGAGAGCCCTATGCGAGAGGCACTTATTCGGGCCACGTTGTATAAATGCTGTAAAATAGTTGAGTATATCAAAATCTTATTATTTTCTAGTACTACAAAAGTTAAATTCTTCATATAAAAAGGGCGGATTGCTATACCAATCCATTGAAAGCAACACTCATTATCAACAAGGATTTGATATCATGAGTTCAATATTTAACAAATTTTCTCACGCGTTTCGCTATAAAAAGTGTTATTTGCTGATGACGCATTCCTTAAATTGAGATAATTGTCGGGAGTGCTACGAGCAGATGTGAGCGACTCCTTTCAATGTCAGTTTTTTTAATGGAATCTTTTATTGAGCCTATAATATTGGGACTCTGATTAATGGGGTACTCGCTGATGCATAGGATAACTCACGTATAGTTGCTTGAATTGCGGATTATGCGCGTTATACGCTGACTTTTCCACCGCAGATTAAGTAGGCACTTATTTTTGAGGTGTATGACGCCTGAAGCTCGTTGTAGGTAGGGTTTAGGGTGTTAGGTTTTTTTAATTTGTGGAGAATATGTGATTACGAGCAGCCTTGTTGGGAGCAAATTGCTTCCTTAATTGACTTCTGGGGGACCGCATCCAAATGTACAAGAGTTTGCGTGAGAATAACAAAATTACATAAATAGTCGTGTTTGTGTTGTTTGGTGAAAATTTTACCTTGAAAAATCTCATAGATATTTCTATATACGAGCCCAGGCCCAAAATAGTTCGACGGGCTATTAATTTTAACTCGGTGATTTACCAAATTATAGCAAAGGTCCAATAAAGGACCTATTCTTCGAAAAAAATTTATTATTACAATAAAACATAAACTTGAAGCTTAAATTAGCTGAAAAATAAAACTGCGCTCTGCCCCTTTTATTGGCCACAGCGGCTTTAATTCTATCAGGCATTATATTAACGGGTTTTGCACATTGATGTGGTTGTATATTATCTCATATTTGTTATAAATTTGTTTTAAGGTCGGCTACTGTGAGTGCTGGGTTCGTACGCAGTCTTCTTTTTCATTTTACGCTACAGAGACTCGATTGGTGAGAAGTCCGGACTGCCTGAAGTCCATGGTAATGTAGGAATTTGATATTCTTCAAACCAGATATTTACTGTTTTTGCCGTATGGCACGGATCACCATCATGCTAGAAAAGAAAGTCCCCTTCGGCAGATTGGCATATCGGAATAGATGGCAAACAACTTTCAGCAAGGATGGTTTTATTTTTATCGGCGTTAACAGTCCTTTTTCAACTCCCGTTCCAGACATACAGCCCCAGACTATGACGGATGCTGGAAACTTGACCTTTTTAACCAAACAGTCGGTATGGTATGTTTCTGCTGATGTACGTAATACGCGTTTCCTAGTGTCCTCTACACACACATCAGATTTGATTCATCACTCCAAATCACCGTATGCCATTGTTGTGAAGTCCAATTTTTGTACGATTTACCCCATTTTAAACGGTTGCGTTTTTATGAATTGGTAAGCAACGGTTTTCTTTTGCCTAGTGAATAATATTATGATAATTTAGAATAATTAGTAACAGCGAAATCACATGAAAAAATTGCCCCATAAAACTTGCAGCCTAACTTTTTAACTGCTCTTTTGGTAGTCGATAAAGAAATTTGTTTTTGAATAATTTGTCGCCATAATACAGTGAGTTCGATCGCCGATTTGCTTTGACAATTCTCCTCAAAGCTCGTGCATCTGCATTAGAATTTTTTGATGGACGACCAGGTTTTTTACTTTCCTTAACACATCCAGTTTCTTTAAACAAATTAATAATGTTTACACTGTTGACCGTTGAACCGAATGAGAAATTGAAATTTTTCGTGCAGAAATTCCATTCTTATGGGCATTAACAATAGATTCTCGTAAATCAGCACCCAGCGCTTTACCATGAGTCATTTTGCTCTAAAAACTTATAAGCAACTACTAATGACATGCATTTCTAGATTGTAATGATTTATCTTTTGTTTTGTAAAGCATTGCATCATTAAACGGCTGTTATGATCAAATTTTATATGCGGCCGAACTATTATGATCCGGTAGTTATAATTTATTTTTGATAATAATTTTCTAGATATTATTAATATTGAAATAATTTTGTCTGTAAATAAAAGTTAAAAGCTCAGGTTTCGTGAATATATTCTTATTTTTTAACAAACAAAAGTTTATTGACTAGTTTTTAAAGTATGATAAATAGTCCAATTAAAAAAAATCTGGTGTGATACACGCACACAATTTCCTTTTACAGTGATCTTATAATTAGCCAAAAATTGTATTTTAAATTTTTAAGCATTTGTCAAAAATTTTCAAAAATTAAAAATTTTACAAAAACGGTACAAAATAGAGTGTTAGTTCAAGAGACAATTTTTTTCTAGAATTTTAAGCTGAATTCAAAAATGTAATAATATACCGGGTGTTCTATTTAAAATAGGAGTTAATAAAAAAATTTGAAAAAAAACAAAAGAAACCCATTTTAGATGTATTCAACTGTAAAATCACCTATCTCACATCAATACACATTAAAAATGTAATAAAAATGTAAAGTTAAAAAAAATCGTTAGAGCCGTTTTTGAAAAAATCAAAAAAACTGAAAAATCACAAGAGTAAACACCTACTTTCGGCTATGCGATTTTCAAGTTTCAACGTCATACCTCTTTCCGTTTTTGAGATATTCTGTTCACAGACAGACACACAGACAGACTAATGAAAAAAATATGTTTTTTTGGGATCAGGGCACCGTAAAACGTGAAGATCTGTTGAAAACTCAATTTCGAATTTTTGGGGTGAACCCAATACTTCCTTTATTGTAAAAGGACGTAAAAATTATCCCGGCCGAACTATTATGGGCCTGGGCTCGTATTATAGTTAAATTATTGTTACATATTGTAATGATAGCATCTCAAAACTACCAGTTTGTTTGTGAAAGTTAATTCCTAGGTAGGAGAGTATTTTTGGAAGAATAAATAAATTATATATTAAAATGTACAAGGGTGAATTTATGTAGTAAAAGAACAACATAACTGTTTGAGATTTATTTAATGAATAACAGATTGAATACAAATTCTATAAAGCAATCAATATCTTATCAGAAAAGTTCTAACATCTGAATTAAATAATGTTTGATTTAGTAAAGATAGTTGTTTAGTAATATCACAGTTCAGATCATAATTTATATTAAATGACAATCAGAATAAGCCGTAAGATAGCGTGAATTAAGATGAAAGACAGAGTCGAATAATTATTTGAAAAAGTGACATTTTTATATGTCAAATTAAAATAAACTGTATTGAAATGTATCCAGGAGTGTTAGCTTTAAAAAGTTTAGTATGAATAATTATTGCTATGGAAAATTCTAATATTAAAAATAACAACGAAATTTGTTCTAAAATGTAAATGTATTTTCGGTAAAAGTAAATTTAAAAAATAGAAAACCCTTTAATTAAATTATTTTTGTTATCTGGTTAGTGTATTAAGCCATAAGCAAACTTGTATTGTTCAATATTTTATCTTCATCAATAAATTCTGGTTTAGTGTATTTCTTGATACAAAAAGAGTGCAGTAATATTCTTTTTCGACGACTGATATCGAAAGTAGATTTTTCTCACTGTCATTTGACAACAGAAAGTTGACATTTGCCGCTGAGCGTGCGTTTTCATCTTTTTGCCGCTCGCCGAGCGTTTTGGGTTTCCGCGTGAACAAAATAGGTAGCCACGTTCGAATGTTTCCTTGACAACGCCCGTCATTTGTGGAAATAATCGAGTCACATGTCATATAGACTGCGCGAGTAATGTTAACTTGATTGTCAATTAATTTTTGCGATAAAACGAAATTTGATATTTTCCTATAATAATATGCTCAGTCGTCGAAAAAATAGTATGTATATTTCGAGCTAAAAGTGCGCTTGCCGCTTTTGCATGATTGCTGGTTTCGACTTCGTCTCAACCAGCAATATTCATGCGCAAGCGGCAAGAATGCACTTTCAGCTCTTAACATACAATATACTATTACCGCACTGAGAGCGGTAATATCTATCCATTACCGCACTGAGTGCGGTAATGAAGCTCTTAATGATACTAAAATTAATTTGGTTAAGAGTCTATAACAACACTGATGAAGATAAATAATATTAACGACACGAAGAAGAACATAAATATTTAAAACAAATCGAATAATAAACAAGGCTACAAATGGTACAGAGCAGAAAGAGAACAGCTAAGAACAATAAAATCGCCTTTATGGATTAATAAAATCTGCAGAGCATTTGGATAAACTGCATAAGAGTCACTGCCCTGTTTTCATTTGGACCTGCATGGAAGTTACTGTCAGGTGAATACATCTATACTTAGTTGGAATTGGATGCACACTGCATGGGAATATCCTATTGGATTTGGACGAGCTTGTTGTTCGATGGCCTTCTACATCCGAGTTGGATTTTTACGTGGGTAGCATCGAGCTTCTTGTTGGACGTCAGAACTGTCCTGTAAGAATTGGCATTGCGGTCGCTGCTGCAAGTTGGGCGATTCCTGTGGACCGGGCGCTTGCAGTGGTGGTGTCTGCGTTGGGGCTGTACGGGAGGCGATTTGCAACGGCAGTTGTTGCAATTAGTTAGGAAGCTGTATTTAAATGGGGTTCCAAAGCATCAGTATGCGGAATGCGTGTGTTTGATTCGACGGAGATACTGATTGGAGTGTTTGAGTGAGCTAAACAGGTATATGTTAAAATATCTCAAGGAAGTAGGTTTTTAATAGTGAGTGAATTACATATTTGAAGGAACTACTTACCATAGTTGATATTTGAAATAATAATATGTGTAACAGATATGATTTGACTGACTTTTCACTTTCATAATTTTTAACGTCGACAGTTGTGGAACTGTCATAATTTTTTAAGTAATTTTTATTGTACTAATCAACTATCACCGGTAATAATTTTGATAATGCATGAACCTCACTTGATTTGAGAGTGGTTGTACTCCTAGAGGTAGCAAAAGAGAACTAAACTCAATAGTAAATAATTATATAAAAAGGGCATATATTTTACATAAATTCACCTTGACATAAATTAATTTAAATCAAAAATAAATAGTATATATTTATGTTATAACAATATGTTCTGTGCTGACGATTATCTGGATTACATTTTGGATGGCTTCGATAAATCAAAGCTATCTTTGTAACACGATGTGTGGTGGTATAATGCAGAAACCGAGTAAAATCAAAATGACAGAATCACTTATAATACGAAAAGAAGCAATTGTGAATCCGAAGTCTCATTTTCAAACCAAAGTTGCTTTCATGTTTTGGAGTGAGTTGAATTTATTCATTTGTGTACCTGTCATATGTCCAATTTTCCATGATTTATAAGGGGTTTTAAAGCTCATATTTTTTTATATTTTTATTGTCTGAAATGCTAGAATACATTGATGTCGTTTATTAAAACCATTATTGGTAGTGATTTATATTGAACTGTTATACTATCTATGCTATTACAAAATATGTATACAGTGAATTTATTGTAATGCGCAATATGGTATTCCCGTTTTCATGAGGACTTGATTGTTACTATTGGTTTCTAAGGGTACGCCACGCCATGTGCAAATGCGTTTATTTTAAAATGCAATATATGAAGCGTAATTTTATTGAAAAAGAATCATCAGAAATATCAACAGGGCATGTAAAGACCCACATACTTGCTGCAAACTGATGTCTTGATACCATTTGATCAACAGAATTCCTTCCTCCGTAGAATATATTCTGGTTTTACATAATCAGTAACGTTTCCATATTGCATTTTAAAATAAACACGTTTACACATTGCGCGTTATAATAAACTCCATGTATAATAGTATATTATGTTATTAGGAGCAAAAGTTACACTTTATGTGGCGTGGCTGGACGGTTTATCTGTCGAGCTTGCCAGGCAGATAAGTCCAGCCGAGCCACATAAAAATGCTTTTGCTCCGAATCGTATTTTTTCTTCACACGTTGATAACAAATTATTTAAGAAATGTTAAGAAACCAGAAATTATTTTAAGGCAGAAGATTGGGTAGACTGATAAACATAGCGTGCTTTGGAGAGCGTTCCTATGACTACAAACAACGTTCGAACAAAAAGTCGAAATAAATCTATAATTATTCATCTGTCAACCCGCTTTAATTTGGTGAGAATTTGTATTGATATTTTGCGATTATATACAAGTTTCTGGAGTAAATTTTATTTATTCATTGCAGCTTTTAATATAGAAACTGATCAGTATATCCCGCTGCCTGAAGTAACAAATACCGATAGGAATTTCAAACGTTTTAGCTAATTTACTTTTTCTCCGTTCGTCAGCGGAGAGAATAACTTTACCTGCCGTTCAAGAGTGGAGATAAAGTGTTTAGATGCCATGGCAATGAAGTGACATTTTAGCATTATCAATCCAGCAGTATAGTGTCACATGTTACTGACGTTTAAAGAAAACAACTTCTATTGTAATGTGGTTTAAAACTGCTGTTAATATTAGTAAGCGTACAAAATTCTTGTTTCTCGTAACTTTTCTATTTTGTCAGCATAATTATAACGACGAGAAAACTTTGAAATGGCGTGTCTGATTTTTACAATTTATTGTAGGTGATCAAATGGGCTTTTCATTTCCTTCTTCATTTGCCTCATTCGTATTTTCTACGAAATAATTTACTGAGTTTAATGGATCATAAAACACTTTCGGTTCGCAAACTTTTTGTAGCAAAAGCCTTGCAGCAGCTTATCCTAATACCTGGAAGATTGTCGACATCCGGGACTCTAGGGCCTTGCAAACAGTTTACGGACATAGTAGTAACTCAAATAGTGTTGACATCCGTGACTGCTCATTATCTGGGAAGTCTAAGAAACTAAGCAGTTTTCTACGATGTTGTAGTAAGTTCGTTTATTATTTTACACCATATAATATTTATTTGCGTGAGTGCAGCAACGAGCTAAATAGAGTCGGATCAAAAATTATTTTCATCTAGTATGGCTATGGAATAGTTTCTAATTTATGAATGCAACTATGTTTATACTTAAATGTCAAACTTCACATTTGATTTTTATGTGAGTTACTGTTGCATTCATAAATTAGGAAATATTCCATAGCCATACTAGATGAAAATTTTTGATCTGTTGAGGAGAAAGCTTAGGTTGGTATTACTAAACTTTTTCCCAAAATAAATCATTACAATGTTTTGCTGGTACAGTGACACATTGCCATTTTATAATTTCAATGTTGTTTTTAAATTTGAATTGCGTACATTATATTCTATAGTATGATCAAACATTATTTTCATCTAGTATGGCTATGGAATAGTTCCTAATTTATGAATGCAACTGTAACTCACTAAAAAATCAACTGTCAAGTGTGACAATTTAGTATAAACGTAGTTGCATTCATAAATTACGAACTATTCTATGGCCATACTAGATGAAAATATTTTTATCTACGACCACTACGAAAAGTAGGCCTTTTAGCGCTAGTTTGTTTCACTAAAAGTGACGTTTTATAGTTATAAAACTACAATTTCGAAGTGGAAGTGATGTTGTAAAGTTATTCTAGTTGCTGCTTGCGTTACAGGTAAAGTGTTTTTGAAATAATTAACGCATTATGTAATGAATACAGTCAGATGTGGAGTATCAATAATTACATTTCGTAACTCACCTTGACAGCACTGGCGTGGCAAACAATCGCCCGCGCGGCGTGGCCTACTGTTTATTATGACATAAATTAAAAGTGTCGCAGATGCAAACCTTTGTTAAATCGATATTATTTATGGATTAATAACTGTAAAATTAAGGTAGTAGATAAAATATTGTATGCAACGCGTGCTAAAAGTCGTTTATCTTACAGTAGCGCCTATTACCATACATTATACAACTGTTTTCAGTGACTAAAATAAAGTTATATTCACAAGTGAGTTTTCATTATTTATACTACTGCATTGTTGGTAGCGCTGTCAAGCTATGTCAAATTCGTAATTTTCAGGTTAAGTTTTGCACCAGTCTGTGTCAAATAACAAACAAAACCTAACCTACGAACCTCGAATTTGACATAGACTGACAATACACTTCAGTACTGCCAATACACTTCAGTACTGTCAAACGTATATCACAAATCATAGGCGACTAATTATAAATTTATTTCGCGACATATTCTGACTGCGCAAACTATTTAGGCATAAGAATTGCTACAGTAAGATAAAACGTCGTGTATCACACGTGAGCGAAATGCCATTATAAGCTCGTGAGAAATTGTATCGCTCGTGCTGGGGCACTCGCGATTCAAAATGCTCACTCGCAAATAATGATGCATTTCTCAAACTTATAATATCCTTTATCTAATAGACGTGTCTGTCCGGGACGCTGTTTTGTCTGTCTGGGACACTGTTTCAGCAGCCAAACCGTAAGAGATAGAGAAAAAAGTTATTAAAGTTATATGTTTGGAATGGTCATGTCAGGTCAGGAACCGAATTTCAGTCTCTAACACTGATTATTATCTTAATTATATCCTAATCCTAACTTTTTAGGTTAGATTCTAGGCAAATTTTATCAAGGCGAATGCGACTGGTAGTTTGCTACCAACAATGACGTCATAGACGTACGTGTGGTGAATACGCGTTCTATTTGCAAAACGGTCTTTTTTGTTTTATTAAATGAGACATTTGTCTCACTGGACTGCTAGTAAGTAATCTACTATTTTATCATACTCTACTTTTATTTCAGATATCACCATGGCTGTAAAATATGTCTCTATTTGTTTTCTCATTTTTACCCAAGCTATATCGTCGTCTTCTTTATAGAAAAATCGAATAATCAAAAACGTATAAAGCGAAATAAATAATGAACTTTCTTTTGCAGCATCGCCTCCGCGCCCGGCAAATTATAGCATAGACTTCGCTAACTCCAGTCTATTTTTATCATAGTTTTCTGCAATTTGTATGAGTGAACCCGTGCCTAGCACAATAAATTGTTCACGCGAAGTAATAATTACTAGTTCCTTTCTACGAAGCGAAAATCCTGGCAGAAATGATATTTCCTCTTTCATATTTCTCGACATTTCATATTGTTTTAATAACTTCAATTTTCAGAAATATATACCTAGTTGTTTTCGAGATAGCTAAAGTAGACGGCTTTTAAATTACCCAAGCAAATGCGTTTTTTAGCACAGTAATGGAAAAGTTATAATCCAGTTGAAAATTTGTTTGGCGTTATGGAAGCCGATAAAGTAATATAAAATTAGTTCGTTAATGTAAAACTTGTATCCATCAAAAGTTTGACGTAACTTGCAAAGACAGCAATTGCGAGAACAAGGTTTTCTCGTTCAGTTTGCATTCATTTACGTTTTACATACTGTTATCGTGTTATTAAATTGAACCACAGCGCCTTTGAAGATTTCTAGTTGTTAAAAGTCTGGGCCGTCGATTTCCTTCCATAACGCTTTACCAAAATTAGGATTGATGCACACTTACACAATGTAATAATGGTAACTGCTCCACATGATCGCTTTTAATTTGTTTACCCGCGATACCCTCAACGTGGTTTTGTTTGGATTAGTAATTTAGTACGCGATACAACGGGGCGTGGCGGATTAAATTTGCGAAAGCGCCTTTAAATAACTTTTTCCACCGCTAATGTATTACAAAAGCTACATTAGCGTTGTACTTCATTAATCATGACGCGTATGCATGAGCAAGATAATTTCGCGATTAAATTAGGTTTACATGTACTCGTCAATAGGACTGGGAATTAATGACGGCAGTTTCTGTTAAATCTCCTTTCAACCTTCAACCTGGTTTTTATTAAAGTGTTATTTAGAGTTTTGGGTAAGAATGTGTTGCGCGCTGTCTGAAAAACTCAATCGAACATCTAGTGATTATTATACCATACACTATTTGTCTCGACTGTAATTCCTATACGTTCAGTACATATAATTATGGTAGCTTTAACTTCAACTTCTATGTGTGTTATAATTAAAGCTGATAATTATATGCACTCAAAAGTACGAAAATATGCGCATATATATGCATACATTTTGTTCAGTATATGCACCCAAAGTTATAATATATGCACATATTATGCTTTAATTTTTTTGAAAATAAATAGGAGCATTCTAAATAATGTAAAAATGTCAATTATTTTGTATGAGTATATTTATTTCTCTAATTTTTATTCAAAGACGTCATTCATTTTAATGTTTGACTATATAAACACCAACTTCGCGTTGTAAGCAACATACAAATGAGATTTCCCCTAACCCTACCAGACTGTCATTCACCCAACACTCTTGAAATGGATTTTGTGTTGGCCGATACCTTATACACTGCTTCTATGGGAAAAATGAGGGTTGCTGGCAGTCTATGTTTATATAGTCAAAGATTTTAACAGGGACTTCCACTTTCCTCTGCTCATTTCGATACGCACACTGCACTCCAACGGCAGAAAGTGAAAGTATATATCTCAGGTGTATATAACAATGTTATTAATACATTTAATAAAATCGTAAATTTTACCAAAAAAAAAATTCAAAAAGTTCTTCGTACATTACAAATTATTGCTAAATATAACCAAATATGCAAAATTTATAAAATATGCTCAAAAACTTATAAATATGCAAAATGAAACTTGGCTTAAACGATTTGTTTTCACATAATTAGTATACATATGCGAAAAGTTTTGCCGGCATATCAATTATACAAAATATGCATTTGCCATATAATATCAGCTTTAGTTATAATAATATTAGGTGTTAGTAGTGGTTATTCTGTACATTCGCTGTAGATTTTCTTCGCTTTATTTCTACCGGTAATTCTTTCGTGCACCCTTTAGCCGAACGCCTGTTAAAGAGATACGTAATCTCCATATTACTAATTCGGAGTGACAGCTTTATCAAAGTGATGCGTGCGCGTATCATTTTCCGTAACTATTTTTAGAAACCGGTCCAGTACTCAGTACTTCGATTGAATCAGCTCAATTTACAAGCGCTAACAGTATAGTAAACAAATTTGTTTCCGTTGCGACAATTTCAGCGTGTAATTAGCGGAGGAGTTTTATGGCTAGTGCGCCGTACTTCAGTCATAATTATGCGCCTGCCTAATAAAACCTTATAATCGTGGAATATGCAATTTGAAATTCTATTTTAAATAATGCATTTGGAACGTTAATTTTGTTATCACATTGGGATGCGCATCCCAAAAATTGGATTTTCTATTTAATGAATTGTTTGCGAGTACGGAACAATAGTGAGTGGGTTAGTACACAAATTAATTCAGATCTGTCGGCGTTGTTCGATAAATTGTTCAAGGTGGCTGAGCAAGGTCAGTTATTCAGAAGGCTAATTGAAAAGTTGGGAAGAACTATACAGGCAACAAAAACAAATCCCCCCCCCCCAAGGGAGGTAGCTAACCAGTAAGTTAGTCAGTGTTGAATCCAGGGGCTGACCGGGGAGGGACATTCCCCCCCAGGCAGTACAAATTCCCTCCCGGGAACATTGATGTGATACATGATATTCAGGTTTTTTAATATGGAAAAGAATGGGTGAACTGTGCGAAAATAAGTAACGCCATTTAATCCGCTTTGTTTCTGTAAATTATGTAATCATTATATATCTTTGTATTTTAATTTTAAAAAAATTCCCCCCAGAACTTTCATTTTCCCTCCCGGAGGAAACGGTCTGAATTCAACACTGAAGTTAGTCACGTTCCACTAACAAGGGGTTTTCCAATAGCGGGCATAGAACTGCAAAAACCGATCGTACACACCTTTGAATAGCCATATATGTATTACTTACTATATTGCTAGCGCCTATGAGTGGGGAGGTCACGAAGGAAGTGAGACAGACAACCAAATCTTCAATGTATATATGGTGAGCTGTGCGCAAGCGTGTCGGCGTCGGCCGCGCGGTAGGGGTAGCGATCAAGTTTAAAATTCGCTTCTAAAGGCGGAGTTCGAATTCCCAGGCATGCGCACTAGACGCTTTATACTGAGACTGAGACTATGTCGGCGCCGTAATGTTTTCGGTCGTTTCCAGGCCCTACTAGCAATATATGTATAATACATATATGTGAATAGCTGAGCTGTAAATTTTTTGATAGTTATGTTCAGTCCACTTTGGCAAATCATCATGGAACGTTATACACATCAACAATGTATAGAAATAGGTCGTATTCATTACCAAAATTTCCTTTCTGTTCGAACAGCATTTCGCACACTACGCGAAGTTTATGGTTTTTCAAACCTCAACTTTATGATTATTTCGTAAAGACTGAGGTCTTATCTTTACAAAGTTCAATTGACCCAAGAACTGGAGCCAAATAACCATTTGTAGAGTCGACAATTCGCTGATTGGGCCACGGAGCCGTGAATAATCAATATTGTTACGTTCTTAACGTTCGGGCTATTTAAAATTATACGACAAACATGGGTTCAAACATTTATTTACAACAATGAATTATTACGATTATTGTTTACAAGCACATGCGAGAATTATCAAGCAGATTACAAATTAATACAAGCACTAACGAACTATCGGTACATTTATTTCTTATTACATACGGATTTATTTATATCACTCTTAAACACTAACGATTATATATTTATTTATTTCTATTAGTTCACCAGAGGTTATTTACACGCGGTTATTTATATGGGGGCTTCTAACAAGCCTCGACGTGAGTTCGAACTGCCGGAGAATTATTTCAGAACTGCCTTGCGGGTGAACTCCGCCAGCTTATATATTGCGCCAGTAAATTCTTCCAGAAGCCTCCAGTCGTTCTCGGCAACAGTGACGTGTCGCGTCAGGGCCGCTCCAGCATCGACTGGAAAATGAGTCATTCGCGTACACCTGCGTTCAAGGCCGCCCGTCGGCGGCCTATGATTCACGAGCTGGCAGCCGCCTCTGGAATTTCTAGTATAATCGAGGCATCGGGGCAAATAACCGTCAGCCGAATCGTTACAATATCAAACTTGACATTTGATTTTTAAATGAGTTGTAGTTGCATTCATAAATTAGGAACTATTCCATGGCCATACTAGATGAAAATAATTTTTGATCATAGGTACTATAGATTTGTAAACAAGTATACGTAATTGAAGCGTATAACGTTTCATGATGATTTGCCGAAATTGGCTGGACACAACTGTAAAAAAATTGAAGGCTCAACCATTCCAAGGTGATTATGATCGGTTTTTAAATTTATATCACGGCTATTGGAAAACCCATTACAACTTTACATACCTGTAAAGGATCTACTTCTAAGTATAATCGTATTATATCTGCCATAATGGCAATGAGCTCGAACATGTTGACTAGTTCTATTTGGCCTTAACATAATTAACAAGCACGTTACGTGGGTGAGGCGTGGCCGGTGTGTTAAGAATGGCGTTTTGTTTTCCATTCACCCGTTTAGCTTAAGGTAGAGGGTGTTACAAAGTGTCGCGGCTATAGCTCCTGTTTGAAGATAGCCATTGGTTTACAGCATGTTTATTTTTAAAATCTAAAATTAATATGTACAGTTTGATATACAAAAGCAACCTAGAGAGGGATAATAGTATATTATATACCAAGAGACAAAAGTGCATCATTTGATCCCGTGAGTGAAGTTTAGATCCCGACACGAAGTCGAGGGCAATAATCGCTCAAGAGATCAAAGGCACTTTGGTCCCAAGGTATATTTATAATGTACGTTGTTTGGTGGAGGCTGGGAACATTGAGGGCCGTCATCGGAAGCGTTTAGCGACGATAGCGATCGTCGTGACGGAGGGTGTTGTTAGCTTGGGCTCCTGGGCGCGGATATCGGCCAGGGGTGCTGGAAATGTCGTTCAGGGACTCTTGAACCTAGGGCTCGTGCCCAATCGAAGTTCTTTGGAGGAGGAGCTTTTCCACGTGCTGGGACGGACCTGGGGCTGGGCACACTTCGGCGCATCGCGGAGGGTGCGGGCGGAAGCTTGGTGCTGGGGCTTCGGGAACCTGTAACGCGTGCTCAAGCGGAGTCATTTTCTTGGCGCAGAGTTTCTGTCTTCCTGGGCTAACCGGGTTGTTAACGTGAAGGCGGCTAAGGCTAACCAGGCGCGTGGATATCTGTGGGAGAAGCTAGATGGATGCCAGATTGCTCGTCGGTGGCGGACGCGGCGTGCCATAGCTTCGGAGACCTGGAGCGCGTGTTCCGGCTTGGATCTTCTAGCAGACGCGGTTCACCTGGTAAGCTTCTCGGCGTATTACTGCTGAGTGTGGGGGACTTGATCCAGCGCAGGCATTACTGGAGATTTCTCGCGGCAACTAGAGAGTGCCAGCAAGGCGGGAAGGTGTTCTCGCGGCAACTCGAAATGCCAGCAAGACGTGCAGATTCTTGCGGCAGCTATGAAGTGCCAGCAAGACTTGATGGGTCTCGCAGTAGCTAGGAAGTGCCAGCAAAACTTGGAGAAGATGGTGACTTAGGATCAAGTAGATCACATCGAATTCTGGTGAAGGATTTCTCACGGTATATGACATAGGTAGTGCCAGCAGGGAGCTGGTGATTCGGGATCGTGTGGTTCGCTGCGAAAGCTGGTGAATAATTTCTCGCGGCACATAGGTAATGCAAGCAGAGAGCTGGGGATTGGAAGTTGGTGATCGCAGGCGAGCGGAACTGCTGATTCACGCTCCGATTCCTGGATGATTGATGATCGCAGGCGGGCTGGACGTTGATGTTGCAAGCTCCAGGTCCGATGTTGAAATTTCGAACTCGCTGTGCTTATAAGGGAAACAGGCGTCGCTTCTCCCCTTCAAAATCTTGATTGCCGAAGACAGAATGGTTTTCGGGGCTGTTTTCGGTAATTCGGTCGTAGCTGTTTTTAGTCATAGCGGTTGCAATGTATCTTATATTTTTTGGAACCAAATTAGCTGTGTTTTGGTTGATTCTGCGTCGTGTTTTATATAAATACATTCATTTATTCCGATCTCTAGTAGCACTGTTGTTTTCCTTCTGGAACGTGGAATTACCGTCTAATTCTTTGCTTCGGTCTGCTCAAGATAAAGGGTGATTATCGTCATCTTGTAAGCCTTTACTTTGTTACGCGCTTAGGGCCGAGATTAGAATATTTTGAAAATCCGTTAGGTCGACGGTCGGCTACCTGCTGGTAATTCCCCGAGTTTCGTTTTAAAACCTGCAACTTCGCATTTCTGGAGATTTGCGGTTGTAAAGCGGTGTTCTGGTTTTTATTGCCTTAAAAAGAAAGTGCAATTTCGCACTTTGGTCATTTTTTTGTGTTTAACGGGCGGCAGCTATTTTATTGGAGCCGCTTGTAAAAATCATGATAAAGGAATTTTTAAATGGGCCGGGCTTTATCGAATTGAAATAATGAAAGAGCCATGATCAGATGTCAGAATCATATCAGCTTTCTTCGTTCGTATCTTTGATACCATCTCTGCAGGCTTTACGCAATTTAAGTTCTTTCCAGTTATTTTTCAGACCAGTTTGTCTTTGTACCTTTTTTGTCCATCCGTCAGTCATGTGCCGTTGATTTGATTAGTTCGCCAAAGAGCAATCGCTTCGGTGGACGATGATCTCTGCAACGTTTGAGATGTTCTACCCATTGCAGCTGAGCCCTGGCGATACATTTTTCGACAGTGACGCTTGGCGTTTGTTTCAAAATAGCGCACAGTAGTCGTTGCTGGAACTCGCCCCAACCTTGTTAATTCTTCGCCGTACAGTTTCCATGCTTCATTTGTAAAGAAGTGTGCTTTGGTATAACGGCTTTATACATACAAATTATGTTACCGATAAATCGCCTTTTATGACATGCAACAAGCTTATTGGCATTAGCGTGGTCTTAAACTGGAAGAAAAGACGCATTCGCTCGCGAACGTCAATCTAATACCTGGATAAAAACCTACTGGTGAAGGGAAATATGATGGACGGTGCTCAACTCCAGATGTGTGGGATTCAGTCAAGCGTCTACGTACGATCAGTAGAGTTAAGCGACGCTCTCTTTGGTCGGAACTTGGATGGGAGTTTCACGGCTGCTTCACTCGACGCCTCGTGGTACGGCGGCCACGGAAATAGTTGGTCCCGGATGTCATAATAACATCATGATAGTCGTTAGTGGGGTTGGAAGTCCCCATAAAATGTACAGCGACGCCTATAATTGGCCTAACGGCTGTTGGCTGAGTACGAAATAAATAAAATAAATAAGTAAAATAAAATAAGACTAGTAAACAGGCTTGGCGAAAAAATTCCATAGAGGAAAACTATATTGATACACTGGTGGAGTAGAAGGCGCTACCACACTTCAAACCTTATTTCACAACGGTAACTATATATAAACACATACAAAATTGTCCAGTAATTTACACTAAGAATACAACGTATTTAAACTACTTGCTAAAACATAAGTTACAATGGTTGCTTTAACTCCGATCATAAATTTCCGCTGTATTTCGAAACTAGAATTCGGAATTTCAAACTTAGTAGCATGTAGTTTGTAGAAACTGGGTAGATTCGACAATCATTGTAAATTTGTCACAAGGCACAGTAAGGCTTCACAAAATAACTACATTTTAGAACGGTACGCTCACATTACAAACACATAATCCTTAACTTTGGGGTCTCCGGTCAACCTTAAGAATAAATGTGACGCTTGCTGGTCAACACCACTCAAATTCAACAGAAAATCGTCGGAGCTCAACCAAACTAAAATGCTGATCCCCTTCTTCCTTGTGTACCAAATATATGCGGACATTCAATTTTTAAATCATTCTAACAATCTTTATGCTAAGCGGCAGATCTCGGTTTTGGAGCATTGCAGTTGCTGCTGTCGTATTTCTACTTTTATTCTGTAGTACGTCGTCTAACCGGTGTATTAAATATGCTACACCGATAAGAGTAACAACTCTCTATCGCGTATGATTATCTCAGGTTGAAGAAGCGAATTAGGCGAGTATCTTTGTTATTTGAATGTTGACTTGCAGTCATACTGCTGAAAGACTTCCGAATATACTTTTAATATGTTCAGAAGTTTCGATTTGGAATGTATAACGATGACGCAGTCATCTGCATAGTGAAGCTTTGGGACATGGACCTGGGGCACCTCGTAACATTTTTCAATCGTCTATTCTGTGTCTGGTGAAAATACCTCGTGTGTGCAAGGGTTATGGGCGAATACTACATCGGCAGCGAAGGCGGAGAAAAAGTGGCAACCCTACTTTTTAGGGCTGATATAAAAAGCATGTAGCGTCTGTCTCAAAATGAGCGGCTACAAACTGCATCTGATCTATAGTGGACAGTGGACTGCAGATTTCATGGCACAGAAATCAATGGGAAACTGCTGTGCTCATTCAATTGCACGAGAACTTCATGAAATTAGCTATAGTGAGACCTCTGTTAGACTTCGCTTTCCGGATTGCACTCGGCATTGTCCTTCTTCCGAGTGAGACAAGTTTGAAATTTCTGACCGGGCGGAAGTTAGCCCACCAGCTTACCTCCTGGACGAAGTGTACTATTGGTGTGGCACTGAAAAGTCGTCATAAAAACCGTCTTGCAATGTGGAATATGAGAGGTCTTCTAATGGCAGAAAAACCTAATGTACTGCCAATATCGCTTTTGCTAGACTGTCCAAACTTCGCTATAAGGGATGTAGTCACTTCACAATTTCGAACAGCAACTTTATGCGTTTCTCTGGCAACGAAAATCGAAGTATCAACGGAGTTGGTTTTTGGGTACCTGAAAAATTCTCAAATTCAATTTTGGGCTACAACAGCATCAGCGATAGAGTAATATCTCTAAGAATAAATGCAGCACCCACAATAGTAAACTTTATTCACGTATACGCCCCAAGATCTGCTGCTGATGATCATTAAGTAGAATTTTACTATGCTGATCTAGAGACCACCTTGCAAACATTTCCGAGAACTAGTAATCGCGATGGGCGGTTTTAACGCCAAGGTTGGACGTACCAACTCTGAAGATCATATTCGCAAGGCTGTTGGTAAGTTTGGTCTCGGTAATCGAAATGAAAGAGGGAAACGTTTGATAGAATTCAGTTTGGATAATGGATTTTGTACCACCAACACTATGTACTCGCTAGAGCCACACCGACTGTCTACTTGGACATCCATCGCCTAATGGAAAATATCATGATCAGATTGACTACATTGTTATTAAATCTCGCTGAAGACATCAGTATAATTGTGTAAGACATTACCAGGTTCAAACTGTGGTTCTATTTCTTTTGTGATTTATTTTACCAGTTCGACATACAGTGTCACGCATGGTTAGGTTAATCTGTAGTCCATTTACTAAAGGAAAAAAGTTCTAACTTCGTTGACTCAAAACTGATTTTGAACATTTTTTTTTATTATTTCGGAAAAAGTATATAGAAAAATTCCCCATAGGTGAGAAGGTGTGCTTTTTATTTTTTCAATTGTTATTAACAAATAAGTGTTTTTAATATATTCTTAATTAAAAAAAATTATAACTTCTTTATTTATTTAAACCATTGCCTGACATTTGATAACATAAGGTTTTTGGGTTCACAGATTACGAATCTGGCCTCAAAATTGGTCTAAAAACAAAAATGGCGTCTACAAAATGGCGTCGAAGGTCTAATTTTTTATTTTATTTTTTTTTTATTTTTATTAGATGCCTAGGGGTTTTTGGGGTCGCTGATTACGAATTTAACATTAAAACTCAACTAAAATAAAAAATGGCGGATCCAAGATGGCGAAAAAGCTTTATTTTTTTTATTCGGACTTTAGTTTTTAGCTATACTATCGGATTTTTAGGGTCGCTGATTTCAAATTTTATGTTAAAATTTATCAAAAATGAAAAATAACTTCTTTAAATCGGCAAAATAGCTTCATTTCTGAATTCCGCACGTTGCCTCATATCTAGGGATTTGGACACATTAATTATAAATATAGCATTAAAAGGTAAATTTTTATTGTGTACGATTATTATTATTATTATTTAATAAACATTATATACAAATAAAATTCTAAATTGTTAAATTAACTCAAATTTAAATAGATTAAATACATTTAAATATAACATATGAATACATATAAATTCCAACGCCTAAAAATGTGTTTTCTACGACCTCTTTGTACAATTTCCAAAAGATATTTCTGAATTAAAAGATGTTTCTGCTTGTGACCGACGGAGGAATGTTATTACATAAAAACAAATGGCAACTTGTTCAACAGTATGGTGCAATTTTAGATATATTAATTTTATTGTACGTAATTATGGAAAAAAAACAAGTGTTTTTGTCGATTATTAGAAACATAGAATAAAATCTGCTGAAAGAGACCGACGTCTAAAAACGAAAACTGCACCAGATACTCGATTTGAAAGAGACAGGTTTTTAAAGTTGTATCAAGAAAAAATTCTGGCAAATGTCTTTCATGTCGTTTTATTATTTTTTTAAAAGAAACTTTAGCTGCAAATAATATCCTTGCTTGACTTCTTCTAAAAGCCTGCAATTTCCGCATCCCAATAAATTGTAGTGAGCATGTTCTTTCTGTACATGCTTTAACTGGATGTAACACTTCAGCATGTTTTAACAGAAGAAAGAATCTTCTTCTTCTTCTTGTTCAGGTGCTTATCAGATTTCGTATGTTTGCCATTAACACGGCTATCTTCACTTTATTGGTTGCAATCCTAGATAACTCATTGGATGATTTGGCATACCACGCCCTTAGGTTTTGCAACCAAGATATTCTTCCGCGTCCTGGTCCACGTTTGCCATATATCTTGCCTTGTATAATAATAGATTGTAGTAGGATGTACTTATTCTCATTCCTCATTATTTGTCCGAAGTATTGGAATTTGCGTATCTTGGTGTTGTCCATGATCTCTCTACTTTTTTTCATTCTCTCTAGGACTTCAATATTTATTACACGGTCTTTCCATAATATCCGCAATATTCTCCGGTATAACCACATTTCAAAGGCTTCGATTATTTTTTGTGATTGTTTCGTTAAGTGTCCAGGACTGGACCCCATAGAGCAAGATGGGAAAAATGTAGCATCTTAGCATGCGAGTTTTGGTGTCAAGGTGCAGATTATGGCTTTTGAATATAGTTTAATATATTGAAGACGTATAAGGATGAACAAGACGAATAGGACCGGCACCTTATTAAAGATCCACATGGATAAGTCCTAGTAAATGAAGCAATGGCTATGTTCAGGAAAGAAGAAATTTGTCAAAATATTTGAAAATAGCAGTGATTTGCAAGAGACCGCAAAAATTTATATAAAAAAATTTGGTATAAAATGTTTGCTTGCAATGTATGGTGCAAAGAAAGGTAACTGCTTAAACTCTTACAGAAATGTTTAAGTGATTGAACGTTTTTCATTATTCATATACCGCAAGGAAAATGAGATTACAGACAATACAATACATATATTTTTTAAATAAAAACATTTTGAATTTTGGGTTTGATTCTTTTATTAAGGCGTCTACTAAAAAAGTAGTGTTAATTAGCATAATTGTGCCCTACGATGGATCCAGCAGAACAACATTTAAAACACGTGTATTTGCAAACACAGTTGTGGCTGGGAAACCAAGATATTTCAAGGGAAGATTGGGGTTGGAAATATGATACAGGAAAGTGTTTTCCAATCCTAATGACACAAGAACCAGATCCACAAAACATCTTAAAAATTATTTTTTGCAACTACAAAACTAGTTGCGGGCCAGCTTGTGGGTATAGGAAAAGTGGCCTTTAGGCTCAGCGGCTTGCGGTGAATGTGGCGGAAATAGTTGCCTTAATTCACGACCGGCAGTGTCAATGGAAAAAGTAGAGGAAGAAGAAAATAAAGCTAAATAATTTTGTTTTTTGTTGTTAAATGTATCTTGGGTTAATTTTAATAAATCAATTAAATTATAATATCTTGAATGCTCATTTAACTCTTCTATCATTTTTCAGACACCGTTTTCCATTTTTGATAAATTTTAACATACAATTTGGGATGAGCGACCCAAAAAACTTATAGGTATTGGTATCAGAAATTTAAAAAAAAATTACCCCTTTCCGCCATTTTGGATCCGCCATTTTTTGTTTTAGTTAAGTTTTAATGTCAAATTCGTAATCAGCAACCCCAAAACCTCCCAGACTACTAATAAAAAATTTTAAAAAATAGAATAAAAAATTAGACCTTCGACGACATTTTGTTTTTAGACCCATTTTGAGGCCAGATTCGTAATCTGCGACCCCAAAAACCTTATGTTATCAAATTTCAGGCAATTGTTTAAATAAATCAAATAGTTATATATTTTTTAATTAAGAGTATATTAAAAACACTTATTTGTTAATAACAATTGAAAAAATAAAAAGCACACCTTCTCACCTATGGGGCTTTTCTATAAGCTTTTACCGAAATAATAAAAAAAAAATTCAAAATCGGTTTTGAGTCAACGAAGTTAGAACTTTGGCGAGTTTTTAGCGTTTAGAAAATGGACTACTAAACAATTTTTAGGAATGAATAACTAAAACTGACAATAAATTATGCAAGGTGTATTATTACAAAAGGAACCGTTATTCGTTATATAAAATAATAGTTTAGATATGATGTGCTAATTACTAGTTTTAAGGTTTAACAATGATAACTAAAACTAAACTAAAAATAAACTAAAAGTTATTTTAAAAGAAAATATTATTTGATGCTTATAACAGTAGCAATGTTATATTAATCACTGTCATCCGTTAATAGGACGTCCTGTGGAAGGTGTCTTTTGAGGCGCACGTGAAGTCGTTGTTGACCGAGAGAATAATACTGAGCACTTGGACAAGAATTATTATTTGTTTTTTATTTCTCGTTTAAAATCATGGGGTAGTATAGCTTCGTACATCTTAGTATCAGTGCTTGTCGCTATTTTTGCAGCCTTGCCTGCTTCTTCGTTGCCTTAGAAGCCCATGTGCGGGGGTACCCAAAACAGTGTTATATCTTTATTTTGTAGTATAATGTTGTTTAATACTTCATGAACGTTTTGGAGAATAGGGTTCTTGGAGTATGCGTTTGTTATACTGTTGATGGCACTAAGTGAGTCACTGTAGATTACAAATTTATTATTGTTCTTGTAGGTTGCGATGAACTTTACACTCTCTAGTATACCATAGAGCTCTGCCGTATGAATACTTGCTAGTTGATGTAGTCTGAACCTGTAGTCTTGCCGATTTACAATTAAAGCTGCACCCACTCCATTTGCACTTTTTGACGCGTCGGTACAGTTTATAAATTGATGTTTGAGTTCTGCAAACTTTTGTTTAAAAATTATAGGATGCGTGTTGTCTTTGTTGTATTGGGTCAGGGTGAGAATCGTGTTTGGTTTTTTGTTTGTCCAAGGAGGGATTTTGCTCTGCTTGGTGTGGGTTAATTTTGGGATATTTAGGTTGACGTGCTCCAGGATATTATGTGTTCTAAGATTAAAGTCTGCTGATGTTTTTGGAATGTTAGTTGTTATACGGGTCGGGATGTTGAAACAAGGGTTTGTAATTCTATTTGTTGCATATGATAGTGTTAATTGTTGTCTTCTTAGTTGTAGTGGTGGTTCTCCTATCTCACTTAGTATGCTATTTGTAGGACTGGTTTTGAAAGCACCCCCTACTATCCTCATTGCTGTGTGGTGTATTAAGTCTAGAGTTTTTAATCAAGTTTTGTTTGCTGAGATATAAATTTGGCTCCCGTAGTCGATTTTTGATCTTATTAGTGATTTATAGGTCAGAAGTAAGTTTTCTCTGTTCGCCCCCCATTGGTGTCGGTTTAAGGTTTTCAGCAGGTTTAATCTTTGTTTACAGTTTATTTTTAGATTCTGGTTGTGTTCCCTCCACGTTAGTTTATTGTCAAATGTTAAGCCTAAAAATGTTATCGAGTTCACATACGTCAGCTTAATATTATTGTGTGATTTCTGGAATATTGTACGTTTGTCTTTTAGTGAAGAGCATACATTTGGTCTTAGAAGTTGAAAACTTGAATCCGGTTGTCTCCGCCCATTCTTCTAATCTTTTTATAGAATCTTGTATATGTATATATCTACGTAAATAGATTTTCTAGTTGGTAGGGAAATTCTTTTTCCTACGTCGTTGACTGCTAACAGAAATAAGGTGGCACTGATTACAGATCCTTGGGGGATACCGTTCATTTGTGTATGACTGTTTGAATACACTCCTTCTATTCTAACTTTAAATTTTCTGTCTTGGAGAAAGTTCTTAATAAAGTGAGCTATATTTCCTATTAACCCGTGTCGTACTGCGGTTGTTAAGATGTTATGTTTCCAGGTGGTATCGTATGCTTTTTCAAGGCCGAAGAATGTTGCTATTAGGAATTGTTTGTTGTTATATGCTGCTCGTATTTCAGTTTCTAAGGATACTAAATTGTCTATGGTAGAGTGTCCTTTTCTGAAACCTGTCTGGAAAGGGTCGATGATATTGTTGTGTTCAAGATACCATATCAGTCGTTGGTTTATTATTTTTTCCAGGAGTTTACTAAGGCAGCAAGTTAGGGCGACTGGACGATAACTCGATGATTGGTTTCTCTGTTTGCTTGGTTTTAGGATTGGTATTATTGTTGACGTTCGCCATATATTTGGAAAGCTGTGTGTTTCCCATAAGAAGTTGCACATTTGTAGTAGATAATTTTTTGAGTTTTCGGTTAAGTTTTTTATTAGTTGGAATGGAATTTCATCAGGGCCAGGGCTTTTGTCTTTGCAAGATGCTAAGGCTTCTTCGAGTTCCCAGTTGGTGAATGGTAGGTTGATTGTGTGCTTGTGTTGTTCATCTAAATTAATGTTTTCGGTTTCTTTGTTAATTTTGTATTTCAGAAATTCGGAGTCGTATTGGTGGTTGCTATAGTTATATTCAAATGTCTTGGCTAGTTTGTTCGCTATTTCTACGGGTGATGTTATTACGTTGTCGTTATCTATTAGTTCTTTTATTTTGAATTGTGTATTAGTACCTGTTATTGCTTTAATTTTTCTCCACATTTCTTTTGGGGTACTATTGCAGTTTATAGAAGATATATATTTATCCCATGATTGTTTCTTTGTTGTTTTGATTGTTCTTCTGGCTATAGCGCGGAGTTCTTTAAATTTCGTTAGATTTTCTACTGTTTTGTGCTTCTTGTATCTATTTAAGGCATGTTTGTAGGCCTTTGTCGCTTTTTTACAGTTTTGATTCCACCATGGTACAGTTTTCCTATTCAGTGTGTTAGATGTTTTTCCTATTGTAGATTCTGCGGCGTTGTATATTAGTGTAGTAAAGTTGTTTATTATTGTATCTATGTCTTGTGATTGGCTTATTTCTGTTTCACTGGGTGTGGATAAAGATCGATAGAGATCCCAATTCGCATTCTTAAAGTTCCATCTTTGTGGTTGTGGTGTGAGGTTTGTATGTGTCCTATTGTGCGTCACTGTTATTTTTATTGGAAACTGGTCACTGTCGTGTAGGTCTTCTATGACTTCCCAGGTTATATTTGGTCGGATTTTTGGATCGCAAAAGGTGAGATCTATTGCGGAAAAGGTACCAGTTCCATGTCAAAATGTGTGGCATCACCGTTGTTTAATAGTAAAATGTTTTCTTGATCTATGAGGTTTTCTATTATTCTTCCTGTTCGGTCGGTATTTGTACAGCCCCACAGCTGATTATGTCCATTGAAGTCACCAGTTACTATGAATGGTGATGGTAGTTGATTTGTTATGTTCTTTAAATCCTGATAGGTGATATTTTGGTTTGGTCCACGAAATGCTCAGAATTCTTCACGTAGGATTCTGTTCTGCCTACGTATGGTTGTAATATGTTAGCACAAACCAGAAGTTCCAGTCAGGCAAGTTGTTAGCACTTGCGGATCTCCTACGTATGAACTAGCCAGATACCTCGCTAACATATTACAACCATACGTAGACAGAACAGAATCCTACGTGAAAACTCTGAGCATTTCGTGGAAATATTGCCTCAGTTGGAAGTAACGGACCAGGACATGTTGGTCAGTTTCGATGTGGAATCCCGGTTCACCAACGTACCAGTAGAAGATTCGGTAAATCTCATACGGCAATGTTTCGTTTCTCAAGGACTCCAAGAAGACGTTCCAGAGTTAGTAAGGATGTGCCTCTCGACGACCTACTTTCTTTGGGAAGGAATGTACTACGAGCAAAAGGAAGGAACCGCTATGGGATCCCGTTATTTCCAGTCATTGCTAACATATTTATGGTAGCCTTTGAAGATGAAGCTATTCAGTCCAGCCATCTCAAATCTAAATGCTGGTTCCGCTACGTCGACGACACTTTCGTTATATGGCCCCATGGAAAAACAGCTCTTGAACCTTTTTTGGCACACTTAAACAACCACCATGCCAAAATAAGATTCACTATGGAAACTGAAGAAAATGGACCCCTACCTTTCCTGGACGTGTTAGTGAAACGAGCCACTAACAACAGATTAAGCCATACAGTGTATCGAAAGAAGACTCACACTGACCGCTATCTGCATACTTCGTCTCACCATCATCCCCAACAAAAGAAATCATTGATCAATACTCTTATTTATCGGGCCAACACTATTTGTGACGAGGACAGTAAACCACAAGAACTGAGACTTGTGGAAGAAGCTTTACACAGGAATGGCTACAGTCGACGAGACATCAGGAAAGCGTGCCAATACATCATAAAACCGAAAGAACCTAAACCTAATAATTACGCTTGCCTTCCTTTCATCGCCGGAGTAACCGACAGAAGATATTAGATAAAAAGAACATTCCGCTATGGTGCAATAAGAAAGGTCGAACAATTGATCCTCTCCAACAAAGATTCTTTGTCCAGACTACAGACAAGGCGTTTACCAGCTTCAATGTCGAATAAAAGAACACCAGAGCCACACACGACTTGGAAACACACAAAAATCAGCCATCGCAGAACACGTAGTAAGACCAGGAGAACACAGAATAAATTACGACTCCGTAAACATACTTCCCTCGTGTTATTCGTGAATCCCTAGAAATTATTAAAAATCCATACAATTTCAACCGACAAGACGGTTACCGCCTTAGCAACACATGGAAAACCAATCCATCCATAAACAAGTTTCACGTGGGCAACCAAGCGGAAAAACGACAAATCCCAATAACACACTAGATCTACATGAGCAGCCAACCGTAACGGCTCTTCGGTATATAACCAGGAGCAAAAGGCACCAACATCAGTCTTTCGAAAACTTCTGAAGAAGCTGACAGCATGAGCAGCGAAACGTCAAGTTCAAATCGACGACCACGGCATAACCCGGAAGAATTTACCATTATAGAATTGATATTGTTGCATAAATATTGGGCGTATAAACGTTTCTTTATTTGAACCTAATTGGCCGTTGTCATTTTTTTTTATTTATCTCCTTTGTTATACAATCTGTACTTACCTTTGTCATATTGCGCTGATATCTGTTATCTGCATTACCGGCAAACTTCGGCGAGGTTTTTTGACGGCTCAAGCTTATTTTAACAGCTTACTTTAAGGTGTAGGCATCTTTTGTTTCGGCCTTTTTGAGATAAGAAACGACTTGTTGCGACCGGAATAGTGTTCCTTTTCCTTACGTGGCCTCGAATTAGCAAGAATCATGTAATTGTCATTCCCCAGAAGAGCCTGTAATTCAGGGTGAGTGGTTACTTCATTTTCGATGTTGGTAGCATAGTACAATTAGCTCTTTACCAGTTTACTCAGCATGTAAGGCGTTACCTCGAAAGTTCTGGCTTTTCCCCGAAGGTCCTGGCTGATTCCCGGAGGTTCTGGCTTTTCCCGGGACGTTTGAAACTTCATCGATTCGAGCCTGCTTTAGGAAGCGCGCATTCCTGTCGTCCTATGAGCCACATTAGACTATGATCTTCATCGTCTGAGCAATCCGCTGCAGTAATATTTCCCTTGCGATCTGGTGGTTTCTGCAAGCACTCTCAATTTGCTGGCAGCATAGCTGTAAGAGCCCGCTTGTAGGCTATCTAACCAACCACTGGAGAAGCCCGATCTCTCGGAGAAGTAATTACGACCCAATCAACTGCGTTTACAATTTTAAATTTGGTTAATAGTATTCATACTGAGAGCTTCATGTGTATTAATGTTGAGAAATTAAAACTGTGTTCAGTATATAATTTACTTTTAAATTGTTTGACTTTTAATTGCATTTTAACTGAGTTAGTTACTAGTGCAATTTGGGGGTGTACCTTCCACGTAAGTATCGCCTTTAGGACCTGTTGTACTGACTATTATATACGTACAATGTTTGCTTGATAAACTCATTGCACTGTCTATGTCATTTATGTGTCGAATTTCGTTACTGCTACCTTTTGTATTTCAGATATTGTACTATGATCTGCTGCGGTTATTTGAGTTTATATGTTTTCGGCCTATCTGAGTATATTTGTTGTAATTAAAGACTTGTTGGCGCTTATTATATTTGGTAATAACATAATTAGAGAACCTTGCGTCTTCACTGAGTCTAGCTGGGGGGCCCTTAAGTGTACTCTTGTAGTATTGCGATATTTAAAGGGTTTTACGAGCAATATAGTAGCTAACATTGTGTTTGAATAGGTTTTGTTGTGTGCATATGACGTTTTCTTTTGGATTATTAAAAATAAAATCACTGCTATATTTGGATTAAAACATCGACGGAATGTAGATGAGTCATTAATTATTATGTTTTGCTTAGTTATCACTGCCATAAACTAGTTCCCAGGCTTTTATTATGTTGCAGCTCTTAGATACCTATTCTTGTTATTTTTCTTATATGGATGACCCTCTTCTTGCGCAGTCACTACCTAGTCGTCCGCAAAACACAAGGTATCTCGGCATTATTTCCTTAGACATACTCTCATTTCTTGATATACGTTTCTAGATTTTTAGTGTGTTTTCTAGGAATATTTAGCGTCGGTTATGTTGGGCCTCCTCGTATCAGGAGGTCTGGAAGTTTAAATTTTTTACCTGCCATTTTTCTCTAAAAACCTTTATGTGCATTAGGTGCATAACACCTCAACCCCCTTTCCGAAGGATCTGACTATTCAGCCATCCATCGTGGATTAGACTATGTTCATAACCGCCTGCTATAGATTAGACTCTGGGAACTCACCTTTTAGGGGTTACAGGCTCTCCCGAGTGGTCTTTTTTACCATTTTGTTTATGGAATGTTAAATTGCCATTTTCCAGTTGACAATATAACTTTTCCGATCAAACCGCAATAAAACTAAAAAATGTTTTCCAGTCTTCAAACTTTTTATACGTTGAAAGTGGATTATAGTGGCGCTCTAATTTAACAGAGTTTATCTATGCAATAATAGGGATTTCAAATCTAAATGTTGATGCTTTTTTCTGTTTATTAATAATTGCTTAATAGAGCTTTTAAGAAAGTGTTTATATTTAATTTTTTGTCATGTTGTTTTGATGATATTAAAGTTGTTAAACATGAGATTTCACTCTTGTACTAGTTTATTAGTGCAGTAGTTAGTAACTTTAAAACTGAAACACCTAAACCTATAAAATATGTTAAATAACTGTTCTATACCGGGTGTCCATTCTCAAAGTCGAACATAGGCGATTAACATTGATTGTATTTAATGTTTTTTTCCGATTCCTGCTCGCCAATTCAACTTACAGGGAAGGTAATGGTATCAATGCAATGGAAAGATAAAATTATTACGCATCAAATGCTACCAATAATAATATTCAAGGTGCAATTTTTATTTTAAAATACTAATTTAAAGCTTGGGAATTTTTAAATATTGTTACGCTCATTTTGACATTTTACCTACTTGTTAATTGAAATAATTAGTCAGATTTGGCAATTTACTTTTATTCTCTAAATATACAGTACTTCATCTATAGTTAGGCAACCCAAATACCTTCAGCCTCAATTTTGAATTAAAAGGAACACTTTGTTATCAGTCCTGCACATACAATATGCACCTATAGTTTTTCTTCCTTTTTTCGAATTTGACTTTGACATTGATAACCTGGGATCGTGGACTGCTCTGGCCAATTTGCATTCCATTCTTTTCCATCGCTTCGATCGTTGAAGTTTGTGCCCTGGGGACCTTTTGCTTCGCTGGCTT
Source organism: Agriotes lineatus (assembly GCA_940337035.1). NCBI lineage: Eukaryota > Metazoa > Arthropoda > Insecta > Coleoptera > Elateridae > Agriotes > Agriotes lineatus. The sequence goes on from OW679199.1 coordinate 121,158,296, forward strand.
TGGTTATAGCCGTCCTCGTCGTTTTGAGGGATTTTTGGAGGCAAGGCGCCCTTTGGAACGTTCTGGAAGCCGTTGGGAGTTGCTGCCAGCGTTCGTTCGCTTTTGTTGCGGTTTTGGAATGGGCTCTTCTCGATCAAATGGAGCGTTAGGCTGTTCGTCACCATTCGCAGGTTTGTTACGATTTCTTTTCGTCAGCGTGGTTGCTTATCTGGAAATTTGTAATTTATAGCCAACTATTCTATGCCATGAAAATGGGCTTTATTCGTACGCCATGGAAATTGGATTTTACCTCTGCGTCCTGCGAACTGGGTGTTATCGCTTGGAGTTTTGGTGTGGTTTATTCTACCTGGGACTGCTGGAGCCACGCCGAACCGGCGTGCCGCTCATCCCCTGCGGTCGCCTCATTGCAACTATCGAAGCTCGTCTGCTGCCCGTTGTGAGGCCACCTCCTGGCTGCTTCGTCCACCAGCTCTGCACCACGTGCCGTGGGTACCTGAGAGGTTTTTAGAGCAATTTAGTTACTTATGTATTGTTTGTCGATTTGGTTTGTAGATATGACTTTTTAGAATTTCGATTATGGTATTTTGTGTATTATGCTCTGTGTGCTTTATTTGCGTAATTAGCTATTTGTTTAGATTGATTTACTTACCCGGTAGTACGTTCTTGACGTGATAGCCGGCCGGGGCTGCGGTAAACTCACCCTTAAATTACGTAGTTTAGTATCCGCCATTTGCTTGTACGTAAACTTAATCTTAATACTTAGTATTAAATTGACGGCTGTGTCTAGGGAACCGAACGCGGTACCCTTTTGTTCAATTTCAAGCCTCCGTGATTTGTTTGCGCGATTTTAAATATGTTTAACAATGTAAAGGGGCATATTCAAGTAGATTTTGGAGCGTTCATTGACTTACTTGATGTCTTTGCAATAGAAAACTACCTAGAATTTATATGGCCATATATACTCGTCAGTGTTTTCGCTTCGTAGAAATTTTGAGTACTAATATAGTCATTTTGAGCTGGCACTCGGGGTTAGACGTCAGCTGATTGCTTGGATAGCTCTCTTCTGCCACGCCCTGCCTCACGGGATGCGTGCAGACTATTTATTTATTTAGCTAGATTATTGTTAACGCTTTCTTCCTATTCGCGAAACGCCGTTACAGGTTGATAAAATTTTAATTACTTATGCCGCGCCCAACTAATTATTTTAAAGTGTTTGTTTTGTCGTAGCTTGCCTTGATATATATTTATCGTTGTACTTGCTTTTGTGTGTGGGTATTTATGGCACTATAGTACCAATATTAATAAAGCTGTGATATTTTGATTGGTCGTTGCTTTGATTTTGTTTAACTTGCTGGTTTTTATCTTCGACCTTGTGAACGGTCCGGCACAAGGATTGGATCTACGTCGAGGACCTGGCGCCCATTCCCTTCGTATTTCGTATAGTGTTCTTTTCAGCATAGTTGGAACCCTGCGACCCTCGCGGCGAGCTAGCCCAATTAGGCCGATAGTTACCAGCCGGCAAAATATCAAATATAACTTTCGCCAAAAGGTAAGGCCGACCGTCTATCTTCCCTGACAATATGCCTTCCCTTGCTTTTCAAGTTCGATAGCATTTGTCAAAAAAATTGGTAATTAGTTAGCGTAAATCAGGTATTTTCTGTCAACGTCTGTTAAATTATCTACAGAAAAGTGAATTATTTCAATGAAGAACGAGTGAATGCACTAATGTTAATTGCCTATGTTCGACTTTGAGAATGGACACCCGGTATATGTCTCACTTATAGTAAATTCTTTGGTTCAAACGTAATGTTGTGCTACGAGCTGAAGATTTCTCACAGAACGAAACATAACCGTAAACCGTCTATTGTCCGGCTTAGGATCTATATAATGTCCAAATACGTATGAGTAGTTCAATAAAACTGAAATACTTGCAAAAGCTTTGATGGTGGTGGAGATATAACAGCACCTCCGTTTCCTTGAAAGGATTTGTTGAGAAGGCACAAAAGTATAGTTCTATTATTATACCGAGTGGAAACCTTGCGAGTGAACACGAACACTACTAATATCAGTTTTACTTAAGTGTCATAGTTAAAAGTATCCTGATAAAATAAGTGGTGTTCACTTTCCAAGTTTCCTCTAGGTATAATTGTAGGAAATCTACTATCGACAACAAAAGGTAAAAGACGCTAAAGAGTATGATGATGGTGATGATGCTTATGTAATCTATTAACAAAATATTTCATGTGAGAACAGCACTTACAACCTGCACAAAACCCACACACAATTTATTGCTTCCTATATGGACTTGACACTCGTAACGGTAATCTGATTTTAATTCGTAAATAAAAGATAAGACGTCGGGCGAACTTCTTCGCCAGCGTCGCTAACTACAACAGATAAAGTTGAGAGTTCTTGATGTTCGTCCGACTTTCTTAAGACGGCAAGTGCTTATCCTGATTTTCATTGCCTGTGATTTCCGAACGAGTTCTTGAACTCGCGAAGGATACAAATAGAAACAATACAGTGGAAGGATAGAAAACCAAATTGCAGTTTACGTCTTTTAATTTTTTATTTAAAGCTGTCATAACCTTGTTATTATTTTAGTAAGCAACGAGAAACCTATACAATTTATATAATTTATATAGATGTTTTAAAAAAACGCTTTTTTGTTGAATTCACGTTTGCAAATAATTTTGTTAAACAATGGCGTCTCGTTGATTTCGTCGTAATTAAAGTGGCCTTAACTTCAAATCGCCTTTCCTTAAATTTAATTCTATACTAATTAATTTTACAAGTCCCTGATTTATTACCTGCACTGACGTTTAATTCGCTACAGTAACTACAAAATCCTTAACACAGATTCAAGCTGTACGTGGAATTTCAAGTGCTAAACAGCCGATTATTTAATATCCACATGCAATTACCTCGCGATTCGACAATGCCGACTGACCTTCGTATTTTTAAGTGACATGTAACGAGTCATATGATGTGCGAATGTTACATCAATAAATCAATAAATCCGTTATTAATAAGGATCATGTGGTAGCTGTGTGTATTTACACTCGTTACTCGCGTCAAAGCCGCAGCTAAAAAGAAAAACACTCCACTTCTTTCTCTTGTAGGTACGAAATTTCGTCTCGCTCGAGCCGCTCCGTCCGGTAGCCCATCTAACCGCCAGCGACGGAGGCCCTTTACAGCGAGGGTGTTCTCACGAGGGTCGAAACGTCGGACCTTGGATACCCGATGTTGACACAGGTTCTCTTCGCCATCACCCGTCTTGGGAGGTCGCCAAGGAAAAAATAGCGAAGTGACTTAAGTGGACCTTCTTCGGATTTGCCCGGCAATCGGGACCTGCCTGAATTTTGTGTTGTGCTCATTGTGTACAGTTTTTTTGTGTTTCGCGTGTTCTGAGAACGTACTCGCCACCCGAAGATGAGCTCCTTCGCCAACAGGACCAACCTGAAGAAGCTGGCCTTCCTCGGATTCTCCAAGGCCAGTGACACCAGAACGGTAAGTCCTATTTTTTTTTGCTCTCCAACAATATTCCCTGCGAGTGTGTAGGGTGCTTTAGATTGCTGTCTCAGTTAATCTTGCTGTAGTGCTGATGTTAGATAAGCCGCAACTACCCAAAATATATTATAATTTTGTTAAATGTCCATTCTTCGGTTGCATTTGTAATTCAAGTGAAAGACATTGTTAACGTTATCTGCATTATTGTGCAATGCGATCATTTAATTTCGTATGGCTTTTAATTTGCAATAAAGTAACAGTAGCCCAATGTAGAATGATAATATTTATTGCCCCTCTTCATCCAAAAATTTGGGGTGACGTCACACAGTTTTGAACGAATGGAAAATAGTGTAACATCTAAAAAAACCTATATTAGAAATCAAGCTCATAAAATTGCAACTAAAAAACACTTCCAAATATGCGCATAAATTTGATCAGAAATTACATTGCCGTAGAGTATACGCCAAAGGTTCCCAACATCCAAGCCATTCGCATGTATTTATACTTATAAATTTCATGTGTATCATCAGTGCATGTCCGAATTAATTGTTGCCCATGATTTCGCAAGATTTTGGATAACAACAAACTTCACGTTAACATTGGCTTAACCTTGAAGTTTTTTCGATTTAACTAGTAACATAATTCGCACACTTCGCTCTCACTGGTAAGAAATTTCAGTTAATCACCACATAAGCAACTATTTGAAAACGCTTAAGCCTTTTTCTTCATATTTTTAGTTTTCTGTTAAGATGTTCAAAAATTCAACAGGGTTATGAAAGATTCAGTCTCTAAACCGATCTGTAAAGGATCGTTCAAGCACCAGAGCAATACAAACTTTATTTAGAAACTAGCTGAAACCCGCGGCATATGCCGCATTTAAAATGTACGACAAATGTAATAACCTTTGTTGCACTAAAGAAAGTTTTAAAAGCACGCTAGAGATTGGCAGTAAGGAAAAGTTCCAAAAAATATATTTTCAAATGGAAAGTCTCTGGAAAGGAAACGCTCGCCTCTGGAAGGCGTCCTAATTAATACGACGTTGTTAGATGCAGTCAAAAAAAATCAGGAAAGAATTAATACTCTTATGAGATTATATGTGAGAATTATTTGTGCCACCGAAATAATTTTCAGCTGCTTGCAATCTGTGTTTCTTTTCAGGTTTAAGCCGTTGAGCGTCATAAAAATATAAATGCGGTAACTCAAGTCTCCAGTTACGCCGTTACTGTTATTGTTAAATAACTCGATTAATTATTTCTTTGTCATTTTAAACTGACATTATTATTATTAACTCTATAATAGCAACCATAAGTAACTGTTTATAATGTTTATATGCTAGCGAGTTGTTCTTAAATCGCTAGTGAATTAATAGTAGATGGTTCTACAAGTTAAGAAAAGTGAGAGTTTTCCAGCGAATGTTAAAGTTTTACATGAACATGGAAGAATCATTTTTCCAATGTGTTGAACATGCAATTTTTCCGTGTAGTTGACAAAAATATCTTTTTAAATAATTTTGGTCAAAGTATGGAAGCGCAATGTTTACTGTACTGTATAAATACAGAGTCCGGCAACAAAGCGGGGGTGGAAGATATTTCTAAAACTATGAGAGTTACATGAATATTGTGTATATAAAAGTTGTAAGCACGAAAGTGGTGGACATTACTAAAATATTTTTGATTATACAGGGTGTCGCAAAAACGTATGGCGAATCAAACTTACTTTTTTAAATAGAATGCCCTATATTTGGGTAGCTTGAAAGTTTTGTATTGAAATGCTCATCATTTTCATATAAAGTTGTGTAGGTCGAACGTCAACTGTTTTGGAGATATTAACGATTTTATGCAAAAAAATGCTGAACTTCAGGCGACTGAAGCGACAGAAAACAATTGAATGAAGAAAAACGTTACCAAAAAATTATAATTTTTTTAAACTATCTTTCAAGTGTAAAATGGTGGATCTGGGTATTAATGTTATATAGGGTGCTCAATATTTGCAAATTTAATAATTTCGATATTTTTTTCAAATGGAACGCCCTGTATATTTTTTATTTTTGAAGAGTCCTTTTAATGAGCTTTCTTTTGATATGTTACTTCATACTTCTGAGTTCAACTGTTTTTCAGATATGTGTGTTTGAACATAAAAACAATTTAAACCCCGTAAGATGCTTTACTTCAAGGGATAAAAAACAAACGCCCTTAAAATAGTGATTTAAACGCATGATCTCTCTAAAAATAAAAACACAAAACCAGGTTTAGAAAATATAAATTCAGTCAGTGTTGATACAGGAAATTATAAACAAGAAAAAAAACGATAAATGTAGGAATAAATTAATTCCACGGTCAAATTAAATCAGATAAAAAAAAGAAAAGCCAATACACCAAAAGCTTATACGTAATTACACTAAATGTTCAAATAGTTCTCCTTTCCTGCTTTGAGTATTAAAGCTGTACAGAGAATTCATAATCTGCAAATATAATTAGTTTGATTTATTTAAATGGAACACCCTGTATATCCCTGTATTTTTAAAAAGTACTTTTAATGAGCTTTCTTCTTCCACTTCATTTCCTTTCTCAAAATTCGGTCGATTTTCAGATTTAATTTTTTCCTGCTTTTTTTGCTTTTTTCGTATTGGTTATTTCTAGTTTTGAGTTCTGGTTCAATTTTTGTATTTTAAGCTTGGTTTTATCTTTTGTTTGAAGAATTCAAGTGTTTAAATCATTATTATAAAGGCGTTTGTTTTTTATCCCTTGAAATAAAGCATCTTAAGGGGTTTAAATTGTTTTTTTATGTTTAAACTCGCATATCTGAAAAACAGTTGGAACTTAAGAGGTATGAAGTAACATATCAAAAGAAAGTTCATTAAAAGGGCTTTTCAAAAATACAAGAATATACAGGGCGTTTCATTTGAAAAAAAAAGAAATTAAATTTGCAAATATTGAGCACTCTGTATAACATTAATACCCAGATCCACCATTTTACACTTGAAAGATAGTTTACAAAAATCATAATTTTTTGGTAACGTTTTCCTTCATTCAATTGTTTTCTGTCGCTTACAGCAGCCGCCTGAAGTTCAGCAATTTTTTGCATAAAATTGTTAATATCTCCAAAACAGTTGACGTTAGACCCATACAACTTTATATGAAAATGAAGAGTATTTCAATACATAACTTTTAAGCTACCTAAATATATGGCATTCTATTTAAAAAAAAGTAAGTTTGATCCGCTACACTTTTTTGAGACACCCTGTATAATCAAAACTATTTTAGTAATGTGCAGCACCTTAGTACCTACAACTTCTATATACGCAATATTTATGCAACTCTCATAGTTTTAGAAATATCTTCCACCCCCGCTTCGTTGCCGGACCCTGTATAAATTAACATTACACATAGAATAGAGCTTACTTGAAAATGGATGAATCTGTTATTAATTCATTTAGTTCATTTTTAGGTGAAATCAATATGATTTTGAGCAGTTATGAAAAGTATCAAAAAGTCACTGAAACGGAAAACATAACCTGCTAACCTCGAATTTGACATAGACTTACAATGCCACCAACCTATTATTCATATGTTTCAATTTCCACAGCCGCCCCTTATGGACTTTTTTAGTGTAAGTTATGTCAAATTCGAGGTTAGCAGGTTATGTTTTCCGTCAGTTTTGACACAAACTGACACAAAACCTAACCGGCTCACCTCGAATTTGACATATACTGACAGTGCACATTTAGGGTGTTCTGCCTCCCTCCGATACCGCTATCTAGGAGAATCCTTACAGCTGACACTTATACATGCCTCCAGCAACATTCTCTCAAAAAATAGGCCTTAACTAAATGATCACCAAAAAATGTCACCAGCTCTCCTACTATAATTGGTCTGAAATCTTTTAGTTCAACAGCACGTTCAACTTTAGGCAAGGGAACTACAAATGCAGATTTCCATAAATTAGGATATGCATTTTGCGTAATGCAAGTATTAATAATGTGAGCCAGGTATTGACCAATGTGAGGGCAACACAGCTTCAACATTTTAGCATTTAATCCATCTGGTCCTACTGAATTGCTTTTTAATGAATTAATTATTTTTATAATTTCCTCAGTGGCGGATATGCATTTTGCGTAATGCAAGTATTAATAATGTGAGCCAGGTATTGACCAATGTGAGGGCAACACAGCTTCAACATTTTAGCATTTAATCCATCTGGTCCTACTGAATTGCTTTTTAATGAATTAATTATTTTTATAATTTCCTCAGTGGCCACAGGTTCAAATTCCAAAAATGCTTCTACTAATACATTATTTGAGTAAAAATTATATAAATCTTCATCAACTGGCAAGTTAGGTATACTATTTATATAATACTTATTAATTTCATCTACATTCGGGATATCAGTTTGTTTTTCTTTTTATTAGAATTTGAGCTACCCACATTCAACCTTTTCAGTTCATTCCACATTTCTTTACTGCTGCTATGAGTAGCTTTAAATTGAAAGTAAGCTTGTTTTTAATTTTTAATTGCTAAGTTTGTATAATTACGGAGCAGCTTGTAATAATCCCAAGCACTCTCATTTCGTTGTTTTATATACTTACTTTTCGCTCGATCTCTTAATTTCATTAACAATTTAATGTTATCTGTCAGCCATGGGGCAGGTTTATATTTAAAATTTTATTTAAACCAACTCTAGTAGGTTCCCTTATAACTTGATGAAAGTTAAATGTTAATTACTTTAACGGAATTGTTTACGTTCACGTAAACTCTTCCATCGCATGTCCACGCCTTCCCCTTTCCTACAATTTTTTGGGATTCTTGTAACAGCTGTAGATTTGCCCTCGTCAAGTCTTCCTTAATCACAACCCTGGTATTCTTCAAGAGAGATTTTTAGAGTAGACTGCCTGCCGATATCTGTAACTCGAAAAACTCACAATGATTGGACGTGTCTTTCCAGGCTGTATCTACCAACACGATGCATGCAATTGATAAAGTGTTCTTGCGTATCCACCTGAAGTTTGTTGATACGTAAACATTGACATCAGATTTTAAGCGCCAGAAACCATTTTCAGTATGTAAAATTGGAAAAATTATTCGTGAACCCAGACTTTTGTCGCTCAGTGTATTTGAACATTTGAACTTGGCCATTAATGGTTTTCAAATCATCAAATGACAGCTGAGATGTTACAATTCTGTCTACGTCTTCTGCAGTTAGTAACTTGTCATCTCCTAAAATGTAATATTTTGTAATTGTTCAAAGTTTTGCGAGGTAAAATACCTGCCGGCTTCTTTGGCAGCTTCAAGGAATGTATCGTAAACTTGGCCGTTAACTACACAACACCACAACTTTGTAAAACGTAACCAAATCTGAAAATTTGTAGGTTATCTAACCTAATCTTTAAAGACACGCCTTTTTAGCGCGTGCGTGCGGCTTCAAGTTTAGGAGCGTTCAATGAGCAGATATGAAAATTAACCAAAGTGGACTTGCCTTCGAAGCTGAGTCAATAGTTTTAAAAAACACAAGAAATATGCATACAAATAATTGTTTTCTGTGATAATATCGCTATTAAAAGTTAAGGGAAGTTTGTTTACAAAAACCCGAAAATAGAAATGGTGGAACGCAACCATAGTACTTTTAGTTGTGTAAACACGGCTTTTAGTCTTCTGCATTATTATAAGTGATTGAAGTTTTCAAAATTGCGTGGTTGATTAACAATGACCTGGTACATTAATCATTTCTTATATTCATTTATTCACTCACAGTCTAACCTAGTTTACCGGAAAATGCATTTATTTTCATTGAAGGAATAATCTTTTTTATTTTATTGAATCACCTAAAATATGAAAAAAATATTGCACAAGAGAGACGCCATTTGTAAAAGCTTAATAGTATAGTGTTTTCTGTACTTTAAGCAGCGCTTCTTATGGTTATAGTGGAATATTCCACAATAACTGACGAAACTTTATGCCTTCAGTTATAGTTATAATGCAAAGTATAAGCACGTGACCTGTAAAAAAAGCGAGGGTGTTAATAAAATAGTACAAACGGTATGTAGTATTATTTTTAAAACTTTCAATTTCATTTATTTTGTTTTATCTCGTAGAGAAAAACGATTACCTCTTCTGCAATGCTAAATAATTGCTATTTTACATCAGGCAAAATAATTAATATCAACTGTGTGTAATTATTGTTCATTGAAACAACGTTTTATATCTTACTTAAATAGCGATAAACATTGGAATACCGGAGAGCCAACAGCTAAAATGTATTTTAAGGTAAACCTAGATCGATTAAACTAATACATATTTGGACAGTGCTTGGATTACTAAGCAAAGACATAACACGGAAAAAATCGGAATAATATGATTTTTTTCCGTTAAAAAATTCTGGTATTATCTGTGGATGACATTTACAATACAGCGCAAAATGCAAGGCTTGATATGTTTAGTTAGGTTAGACTAGATTAGGATAGAATACAACGTAACGGGGGTTTAAATATTTTTTCCCGGTTTCAATTGCACTTTTTGTGTAACTCATAAGCGAAAGGTTCAAGATACATGTTCAATTAGACGGCAATGAAAATAAATTGGTCTATTTATAAATGTTACATGTCAAGGAAAGCAAAATGAAATTTAAAACAAAGTATGTACAAACAAAGGTGTATAAATAAAGATTGCATTCGAATAATCCTGGCCGGGCTCTCCCTGGATGCTAACGGCGCCTGGATCTAATACGGTATGCTACCCACTACTTCACTTAGCAGGATGATTGGTACGACTAAAATCCCTGAGTATGGTGACTGTTTTCTGCAACTAAAAATGTAAACACTACTACGGTATCCGGATTATTCCGTGCTTTTAAAGCAGTAGTTTAATATTGCCGCTCTGGTAGTCCAAAGTTGGTTGTGGTATGAAGCTAGGGGATCTTTTCACTACGTAAGTTGAGCTTTAAGTTACATTTCTCTTTTGAACTAGCGAACAGGGACGGCTTCAGGGGAGTTGTTGCCACCGAAAAAGGATCAGGGGGTGTTTGCCACCGAAAATCGGCTCGTCAATATATTGAGTACAGCTTTCAAGACCTCGGAATGGTTCCTGGGCTATGGGTGCCTTTTCGGGATGAGCCATAGACTAAAGTTGTCTTGGGCGGACCGGGCATTGTCCTTATGTACCCGCTTTAGCCTCCTTCTACATGGAAGTTTTACATATAGTTTTACATAGGCTAGGGAGAGTTAGGCTGGGGTATGTTGGGACAGGATACCGAAAGTTAAACCACATTATAATAAGGTAGGGTAGAGTAGAGTAAGGGTATATATTGAGCTAGGGAGAGACCGGTCCGCAATCGGTATAATGAGCAGAGTATAGGAAATTGCGGATGATACCAAAAATTAAACAAACATTGAAAATGCCATCAATTCCTCAACATGAAAAGGCATCATGAAGAAGCTAATAAAAAGACAGGTATCCTTCTATCTGGTCAAAATGGTAGAAAGCTACTTGGAAATAAGTAGCAATAGCACCGTGGAAATGGCGTTGGTCTTTGAACCTCTCGTGTGAAACATCTGCTACGACGAAGTACTTCGGTTAGAAGTGCCAGACGGAGTTACGCTGATTAGTAGTTTTAAAAGGCAGAACAGCAGTTTACGAAAGAGGAAACCATATATTAACGCGGCAATTGATGGAGGAGAAATTGCTAATAATTGCCCCGCAAAAAACAAGCAATAATGCTGACGTACATAAAAACAATTAAGAGCTTGCCATAGACGCAACATATGAAAGAAATGACTACGACAGAAAACAAGACGAGAATCACTCGAAAAAATACCATGACAGAGAGCCGTGAAGTATGAAAAGCTGTGCTTATTGGACGATGCGGCGTAATCTGAAGCACTGCCAGCAATAACGATGAGTTTGCGTATAGACCTCATGATAGACGAAAAAAAAATCTATTACAAAGCAGAAGGCACGACTATGAGAAGCGCAAGAAAAGACTAACTGCAAGAAGTGCAGGGGAGGATGGGAAAGCGAAACGGAAAACGCAGTCTGAATTAGGAGACCTATCCTGGGCGTAAAAACCTAGTACGACAGGAAATACGAAGAAATCAGCTACCCGATGACACAGGTACTGACAGAGCTCGGATGCTTTGCGCAGTATCTGTACAGATTGAAGAAGATACACGTACAGTCGAAATTGCGTGTATTGTGATCAAATAGACACCACACAACATACCATGTTTGAATTCGCATACATAGAGGGCGGACATTGGAGGAAGCATAGGGCGGGGTATCACAAAAGAAAACTTAATTACTACTATGATTGAAGATCAGAACATATGGAACTTGGGTAGTGGTACGGATTACATAAATGATTATTGATAACAAGGAGGGGGGACAAATAGACACCACTCATTATACTATACTTGAATGCGCGAGATGGCATAAAGAGAGGGGGAGCTGATATTGCAGGAAAAATTGTGCGGGAGGGATACACCACATGAAAACTTAATAACTGATATAATTGAAGTTAAGAAAATATGGAACTTGGCACCAGGAAACATTACCTAAATCATTAACAGAGAAGAAGGAGACCGCCACACCACGGAGGACAACATATATAAGCCGTTCACGACCTTTTTGGGACAGAGTTGGCTATAATTTTTTCTTTTCATGTTGGACTAACTGATTCGATGATGTAGCGGATGCAACTTTTTTTTTCTGTCAGTGTCTGTTCGACATTTTCTTGCCACCACATTGCCAGATTTAATATTTTAATATTCGTAAGAAAATAAATGATTTATCAAATGTGTAAAAATAATTTTAATTTCCGTCAAAAGAAAAGTCAAAATGCCCAAAATAATTTTGTTGCAACAAAAAATTTCCATTAAACGATGCTACTTCCAATTTAAGAAGGACAGACCACATTTAAAAGAAAGCGAGTCGATGTGGAGACTAGAGAATATCCGGCAACAATGTACCTATTCAGAAAATATAACCTTAAACTGAAAACAACCTAACCTAACACAAAAATTGTCAATTTCCATGAGGGAGTTTAGTTGCAACATCGGTACTGCCAACAAAATTACTAGATGGTCATAGCCTCACCTGACCCAAAAAGATCGTGAACGGCTTATAGATGAGCTAGACAAAAAACACTGAAGAAGATGCAGAAACGAACTAAGAACAGCACAATCCCAGTTTAGATTAGCAGATGGTAGCCTAGATTAGCTTAGAGTAGGTCAGGAAAGGGACGATTAGACTAGATTAGAATAGGGTAGTTTAGGTTGGCATATGCTAGATGTGCTTAAGAAAGGGTAGGCTTGGTTAGAGTAGGATACGTGAAGCTGGACGACGCTAGTGATGATTAGGTCATGTTGAGTTGGGTTAGGGTGGATTAAGCTAGGTTGACTATGGTAGAATCGGTTAGAGTAGGTTTTGGTAAGTTGGGCCTCGATGGGCTAGTGATTCCGCCGCTTGCAGCCGAGGCCACAGTTATAACTGGAGCATTCGATTCCCATCCCTGGCGTTCCAGTTTTCACTTGGTTAAGATATTGTAGTTAAGTGACGTTCACACCCCCTAAAGTAATGCTAAAGTGTTTCCAGGGGGTAACGGAAGAAGAGATCAGGGATGAAAAAAGGTTTTGGTAAGTTAAGTTGGGCTATATTTTTTGTTGGGAGAGGGTAAATCTTCGTAGTGTCTTGGTAGTGCCGTATTTAGCGGGCGAGATATACTATCCGTCCACCCTAAGTAGTTTAGTTGGTCTGTCCCAAGTTGTATCTGTTATTCATTGTTTTCTGTTAGTGGTCCTAAAGTTTCTCCGCTCTTCTCTGGTACAAATTCTGTAAGTTTTTCCCACCTTAAGTCAACTTCCTCGTTTCGAATACGGATTAAGTCTTCCTTGTTGTTTAGTCCGGTCTTGAGTTCATTATACACCATGGCGTCTTTAAGCTTTTGTAAGGTGAAAGTCTTGTGTTTAAAGAAGGGGTAATGAATTTTTATCGAGACAAGCTTTATAATTATAGTGGCAGTTATAAGGTGGTGGTCACTGCCTACGTCGGCGCCCCGTCGGATTCGCACATCTAAAAAGGAGCTGCGCCATTTTCGGCTGTAGGCAATGTGGTCTGTTTGGTTCCTAGTTTTATTATCTGCTGAGATCCATGTGATGTTGTAAGTCTCTATGTGAGGAAAATGGTTCCACCAATTATTGGGTCAGAATTTGTGCATACCATAAGTCGCTATTGCCATTTCGTTGTCCCACTCCAAAATTGCCAACACTTGTTACGTTGGTAGAATGTTGGAGCCTACCTTGAGGTCGCTCATGACCATTGTCACTGTTTATCCATGACGGAAGATCCCCCAATTTATTCAAACGTGGGAGTGCTACCTCGATTCATGATGTTAAAATCGATTTCATTGTGCCACTCAGCGAGCATAGTGCCTTTCATATCCTCCATTTGGAATCCCCAGCTGTAGGATTTAGCACTGAAACCTCATCTGAGTAATATTTTCTTTTTTTGTCGTTTATGGTCCTTGCTTAGTTCTAAAAAATATTTTTTAAACTCGTCTCTTTTCTTTGCAGATGAAATATAGTATGATGATATAGTATGTTCCATTTTTTATTTCACTTTATCAGTTTATTGCTTAGCTACCAGCATAATATTCGTTATGTTGCCAATTATGTTTGCAGAGATATATGGCGCACTTGCTTCTATTAAAGTTGACTTGTAAGATCTTCATTATGGTATTGATGTTAACTGCCCATTATTCTGTTTTTGTACCATTTCTCTGCACCTAGATCAATGCATCGACTCAGTTTTGTACCCACCCTCGTTGCACAGATAGTATTTTTATAGATTTTGACAGTATTTCTTTTGATGTCCTTCATTTCTACACTTATAGCACATTTCACATTCCTCTTGCTGTGTGCCCCATTCTAAAACACTTGTAACGTTTGGGCAGTGTACTAACCTTCTTTATCCTCCACCTGTTGCATCCGTGGTTCATGACGCCAGCATATGTAGTGTCGGTACTAGCCTTGGTGATTATTGTTTCTTCGTTCTTGTGTTTGTGCTTCTGCACTCTTTCCATATTGTCCTCTTCGTCTTTTTTGCTTTTGCTATTAGTTTGCTTATCTGTTTTATCGCTATAGAGTGTTACTAGTGATATGCTTTTCCTGGCCTTGTATTTCAGGAGTTTTCTCACTTGTGTTTTATTAGCGCTCTTATCTACAGGCATACTATTTTGCTTCTGCCGTTCCTTGTAGCTATTTCGTATACCTTCTGCAAGTTTATTCTTAGGTTATTTATCCCTTACTTTGTTCCTTCTCCTTTTTCCACCACAATCAGGTAGATATACCTTCTATTTTATCGCTTATTATTTCACCCTCTCCGATTACACTATTCGTTGTTATAATACACTTATTTTTCCTGGTAGAACTTTTCGTGATTCTGTTACTTCCGCTAGCTTTCGTTCTCACTATATCTTTCCACACTGTTTCATTATTAAATACTTCTCGCTTCGTCATAATAGTAAATCGACCTTCTTTTTGTGCATGTTGATCTGACATCGCTTGCTCTTACCTGTGTGTTTATCATTACCCTTTGGTGCTCTAACTTCTTGTATTATTTCCTCTACAGCATCAACTACAAAGAGCCTCCTCTTAGAGTACTCACTTAGCCTGCTAACGGATTTCCTTTTTGTGATTGTATTCTCTGCCAATAAGTCCATTATTATTCCCTCAATCTCATGGTAATGATTACTACAAATATTGTCTTAGCAACCATACATTCAGGCAATCCTTGATGTTGCTTACATATTCTTATTTTAAATGTGTCATATGACACTAATGACATTTTGAAATTTTGCACTACTTTTACTAATATACTAGTAAATAAAATGTATGTACCACTGGATATATTCATGTTTTTTACCTTCGGTTGACTTACAGACCGAGGGCCTTTCCCTCAACCTCAGTGAAAAACATATTCATATATTCCTTAATGCATAAATATCTATTACCTCTTTTCTTATTGGCATTATGCTTTCTTTAATTATATGTTGTTTTTGTGTGGTCTTTTGCCAGTAGTTTTTATTAGTCACCTTATCACCGTTGGGTTTAGTCGGAGTTTCCATTAGTTTTCTTTTAGCTTCACGTTCGCTTTTGTATGTCGATTCATTTGTGGTGTCCGGCTTCATTTCATCCTTCCTGCTTTCGCTATCTGTTAAGTTTAATTCATCTCCTCTTACAGCTACATCGCTATTTGTTTCATTCAAATCGAGTGTTTTGTTCTATTGATGCCTTTTGAGGATCATCGCCGTAGGTGCTGCTTTATGCAGAAGAACTCCTCGATCTGGGAGGTATCGTTTATAACAGGTGTGAAGATGGCAGCCCCGTTATATTTAACTGTTCCGGTAGCAATTTCCGTTGCTTCCTTCGGCTTAAGTTTTCCACCGAAGTAATTGACTTCTTAAGGTCACAGCTGACGGTCGGGGCCCATTTTCTCAGAAAATAATTTAGCTTTTGCTAGACTACGTTAGGTCAGTTTAGCGAGAGTTGTTGTGGGTTAGGGTTAGGTAAGACTAAATTACGCTAGGCTAGGATATGTTGTATTGAGTTAGGTTAGGTTAAGGTTAGTTAGAGGCCGCAATGGGCGAGCGGTCGCGCTGCTTGCAGTCGAGGTCAAAGTGGTTATCCTTTAATGCTAAATCATTTTCTTTGGTGAACTGCATGAGGATTGTCTTGGGCCCAAACGTGTTCGTTGTGGCAGTTAAAGATGCCGTTTCTTGTAAATGTAGCTTCGTCCGTCCATAACACATTGCTTATAAACAAGGGATTTCTTCTATGGGCTTCTGTGGATGGCCTTCCTGCAATAAATTCTTGTTGCTTGCTTTGTGATAAGCATACAGACCATCATCTTTCAAAATCCTATGTTCACGAGTTTCAGAAACTCGCAAATTTCTATAAATACTTCGTATACTAGTTTCTGGATTTTCAGCTACTATTTGTAAATCGTTTTCCTGGCTGGAATAATGGTTACAGTTTCTCTTAGTTGATCTGCAGCTCTTATCACAGTATGAAATGGAACACGTATGACGTGCACCCTTGCAGCTTCATTAAAATTTCTTTGTCAGTTTCCTAAAACCCATTTATAATACCTGCATATTCATAATTCGCGTATTCCATGGTAGAAAGACAAATTATTATGGTTGAAGCAAATCAAACGCAAGTGAAATTATAGTCTGGAATAGATCTGATGTTACAACTGACAATCAAAATTTGACATTAAGGATTTAGAATGTTTGTTTCCACTTTTATTTTTTCACCAGGTCACCATAAATATGCATATCTTTCAAAAACGAGAAACAAATAGTTAAAACAAATTAGTCAATAAAATTTATTTTAAATGTAGTTCCTTCTGATAAAATATGCGTTTTATTTACGTTTTCTTTATAGTTCCTTCGCTGTTGGTGATAACAACATTAATCACACCGTACAAGAAAACTAAGTTGCACAGGACACATTTTTTTGCAGTTTTGTGTTCATCTTCCATGGTAAAAAAAGGTTATCTGAACCTTCAGTGGGAGTTGCGGTACACCCTGTATACATCCGTTATTGTTCTCGCAATCGTGTACATAGTAAAGCTCTCTTTATTACGTCGACTAATTATACAAAATATCATTTGTAAAAAAACATTTGTTGCGGAGTATCTTTCTTGATTAGGAATTATATTTAAGTGCGAATTTAAAAAAATCTGTGGTGGTTATTACCAACTGTAGGATCACGAGCGGTCAACTCTTGTCGGAAAGATTTTTATTTTAGGCGTATTGAAACGAGAACAAATTGACGAAAAGGCACGAGCACGTAGCGCGGCGTTCTTTTCCTTAGAAGAATTTGGTCGAGTTTAGTTTATTGTCTTCTAACAACTAATACGAATGCAAAAAATTAAAATCTTGTTTGACTAGAATTTTTTGCAAATGATTTTCGGTTGAAGAATTAAACGAATAAATGATAGAGAAACGTCAAGTTATACGTCAAATTTGACATTTGCCAAAATGACAAACATTGACGTAGCGGCAAGAAAGTATCGTTCTTTTCTTTTCAGTGTAAGAATTCTTTTATAACTTGTGATTGGTGCATGTGACCATATTCTTACGTAATAATAATAATAATACAAATTGTATTGTGCATTACACAAAGTATACACAAAAGGTATGAGTTCAGCCAAGACTGATCTTACACTCGCCCAAATACATACAATTACAAATTTCTACTATAGAGAACAGTTTTAAGTTCATCAACAGATTGAATGAAATGATTGTCTGCGATATATGAGGTTAATTATCAAAATAAGAACAAGAGTCGCTCATATAGCCTTTAGTTTGAACTACAAGGGTCGACTTGATGTCAAATAAATAAATATTTAGTTAAAATATATAATCCGGCGTTTTTATCATTTGTACCAGAACCTGATATTGTTCTGTACTTGCTCTCTTCGTATAACTGTAGTGGACTGAAGTGAGTCGTAAATATTCGTTTCCAATTGCAGTTCAAACGCCATGATTTAGATTAAACATTTAACAGTAGTGGTCGAAGTAAAGAATATCGAGTGGCATAAAAATAAGTCAATTAAACATTTTGTTAATTAGGGCTTTAGGTAGTCATTCAATCAATAGGAATATTAATATTAGATTATATGAATAACGTACATTAATTACGTACATTGTACACGTACAGGTAACAAAAAAAATCAATTTTAACTACTTACGCTAATCTTTTTTTTCTATACAGAATGCGGCAGTCTGCTAGGACCATTGCAAAAGCAAGGAGAATATGCATGTGGCCGTCGTGATGTTTAACAATCAAACAATCAATGTACGACAGCGGTAGGTCGTTAGGATTATCTACATATACTTATATATAAAAATCAATCGCCCTGTGTTAGTAACGCAAAAACTCGAGAACGACTTGACAGATTTGGATGATTTTTTTGTGTTTTGTTCTTCTTATTCTCGAGGTGGTTTGGCAAAAAAGAAAATTCGGAAAAATCCAAAGGGAAAGCCGGAAAATTGGAAAATACCGAAAGTGTGTCTTTCTATTTGCAGTCATTGCTTAATGGTTTGAAGGGTTTTCCCCATCATGTCATAATCCGCATCAGGTAACCGAAGGCGGAAGAGATAAGACACTAATAGCAATTTATGAGCAGGGGGTAATTCCAAATGCCTTACATAGGTCGTCGCAGTCAGTCAGTCAGGCATTCAAATTTGATTTGTTTACAAGTGATTGTGAAAACAATTACGTGTCGTTTTATAGTGTCCATTACAATGCCAAAGGCACGACGAGCTAACATAGGTCGTCGTAGTCACTCAGCTACTTTATGTGCGAACCGTAACGAGGTTTTTTGGGACGTTAATTGAGAAAATGGCAATTATTTTTAAGTCCAAGACGATGGACATGACATAAAATTAAAGCTGTATAGTGGTGAAACGGGGTTTCAGAGACAAATTATTTGTGGGCAGAACAACGTTTGCCGGGCCAGCTAAAAGGTAAAAAAAATGGACATTCACATAAACGAAATTTACTTCATAAATATTCATTTTAGAATGTTGTGAATGGATCAAATCAATACAAATTAGGGAACTACGCTGTGTTTATAACTATGACAATTATACAAAAAGTAATGTCAATTTTTGACACCAAGCATATTCAATTTTTTAATTTTTTAAATACAATTACGGCTACATGTAAAGTCCGCTTGCTATTGCTATGATCTTAGTGGCCTGCCGCAATCTGTATATGTGCTTTATGGCGCCATATATGATCGTATTTGGTATAAAACTATTGCAGTACAAGCACTCGGTTCGAATATCGAAATAACCTGTGCTTATTACTGCGACGACAGCTCTCATTTCTCTATATGTTTGTCAAAAAGCATACAGCGCTACCAATCGAAATGACCAATCATTGAGAGATTAATAATAAGCTTTCGCCTCGAGGGCGAAGTGCCACCTACTCTGTATTAGATATCTTGCTAATTTTATTTTTAATTATACTTTTATATCTTACAGATTCTGTCGTTTTAAATTACGAGATGTAATTATGAACATTATTATAATGTTGTTATGAAAGCCTTGGTTTCTGCTGTATATAGATAGATTTTGTTCTAAAGAACGCATGATATTTAGCTAGCGCGTCACATGCTATAGGTTTAATTTAACATTTAGCATTTCAAAACAAAACAAAAAGCAACTGCAACACAAATATTTGAAAAGATAATGGTCTGTATTAAAAAGACGTTTACCACTTGTACCGATTAATATAAAAGCAATAGTGGAAATACTCATGTATGTTGTATGTAAAGTACACACGTTATAATTTTATTATTATTGGGAAACTCAATTGCAGCAGGCCCTGTAGCCTGAATCAGTTGGCAGTACTGAAGTGTATTGTCAGTCTCTGTCAAATTCGAGATTTGCAGGTTAAGTTTTGCGTCAGTCTGTGTCAAATAACAAACAAAACCTAACCTACTAACTTCGAATTTGACATAGACTGATAATGTACTTCAGTACTGCCAGCTGATTCAGGCTATCCAGGGCATGCTGCAATTGAGTTTTTAAAAATAACTCCATAAGTAATATATACATATGATGTCTATCTTTTAATTAGTTATTCAAAATAGGAACTATGTAGCCGAAAACCGTCTGACGAAAGGGACAACTTAAAATGCAATTAGTCTTATATAAAGACAACAAGTGCCAGTGTTCAAACTTCTTAAATATCTCAGCCACTGCAATATTTTTTCTAATATTTTACAGTAATGTGGTGGTAATATAGAAAATACTTATCTTTAAATACAGTAAAAATTACATCTTTTAAGAGAACAGGTAATTGAAGATTTCTCAAAATATTGACGTAGTGCGAAAATGTTTAAATTAGCATTAAAAAATACGTAAGGTGTATTTAGTCCAGTCGTTGAAGGTTTTCCGCTCCGAATTCTTTGAACCTTGACCGATTGACGTGAAATTTGGTGAGTGGTTAGGAGATGGCTCAAGCAGCAAAAGTGACATAGCGCCGAGGTGCGCTTTTACCCTGAGAGTGGATGTCACCTCTTCTCGGGGATGGAAATGTGTTCACTTAAAATAACCCCGGAAATGGATAGAGGGACAAATTCTAAGTAAAAAATGTTCTATATAGTTTTTTCGATAGATCGATATTTTTCGAGCTATTCGCGATTGAAAACTTAGATTTTTCGTTATAAAAATGTATGTTTTTGGACGGTTTTTCGCGAATAAGTCGAAAACTTCGCGTTCTATCAAATAAGTTGTAATAACCAAAAATGAAGCTTACAAAACAGCAAAGAGATTGGTTTTTATATGAATGCTCTGGGTCCAAACTAAAAGAAGTTATGGCTCGTTGAAGAAGATTTTTTTTGCAACAACTTGGTTCGAAGTAATCAACGAAGTAATTAACGAAAAACCGATGCATTTTTCGGGAAAAACTTATAGTACATTTTTTGTAGTGATTGAAAAGACCTTTAAAATGAGCACTGTTAAAAGTCGATTGCATTATAACTAAGCGAGTTACGATGCAAAAACGGTGGGCCACTCGAATTTTTGAAAAAAAAAATGAGCGATAAAACCCCAGCCATTCCACTAGAATTGATATTGACCATTATCCCTTTACAAATTACTTTCTTTTAGTATTACTTATGTAATCCCAAAGTTTGGGCGGGTTAGAATGCGTATTTTTCGAAAAAAATATGATGAAAATGGAAAACGTACTTTTCAAATTTCTTAAAAAATACCTTATTTTGGAAATACCTAAAACTAAAGAAAAAAACATAAAAAATAATATAGTACAAAAATGTGGACTTTTTCTTAACGAACATTTTAGTTTTTGTTTTATTTATGTAGGAAAAAGAATAACGGAGATATAAATGTTAGCAGTTTGCATTATAGTGCGCGGACCACCCCTCCCGAGCCCTTCAACCCTTTGCTTTTTGAATATGCAAAGTCTGAGCATGTTGAAAAACTTTTGGATTACATGAGTAATACTAAAGTAAAGTAATTTGTAAAGAGATAATGGTCAATATCAATTCTGGTGGAATGGCTGGGGTTTTAGCGTTCATTTTTTTTTTCAAAAATTCGAGTAACCCACCGTTTTTGCATCGTAACTCGCTTAGTTATAATGCAATCGACTTTTAACAGTGCTCATTTTAAAGGTCTTTTCAATCACTACAAAAAATTTTCTATAAGTTTTTCCCGAATAATGCATCGGTTTTTCGTTAATTAACGTTGATTACTTCGAACAAAGTTGTTGCAAAAAAAAATCTTCTTCAACGAGCCATAACTTATTTTATTTTGGAGCTAGAGCATTCATAAAAAAACCAATCTCTTTGATGTTTTCTAAGCTTCATTTTTGGTTATTACAACTTATTTACTGGAATGCGAAGTTTTTGACTTATTCGCGAAAAACCGTCCGAAAACATGCATTTTTATCACGAAAAATCTAAGTCTTCAATCGAGAATAGCTTGAAAAATATCAATCTATCGAAAAACTATATAGAATATTTTTTACTTAGAATTTGTCCCTCTATCCATTTCTAGGGTTATTTTGAGTGAACAATTTCTACCCCCGAGAAGGGGTGGCATCCACTCTCAGGGTAAAAGCGCACATCAGCGCTATGTCACTTTTGCTCCTTGAGCCATCCCCTAACCACTCACCAAATTTCACGTCAATCGGTCAAGGTTCAAAGAATTCTGAGGTAATAGCATATTTTTACCTTCAACGACTGGACTAATTAGCGTATAAGAAAAACAGCCTGTGTTGACTAACGTTATTAAAGAAAATAATGGTGCAAGAATTCCTGCGGATAGTTCAGTAATCTACATTTTATTGCGATTGTTTCGTATGATATAACAGTGACAGCGATTACTGTAATAAAATTTAATGGTGACCAGCTTTACACTCAGCGTGTAATATAAGTACCTTTGAATAATTAAATTCTGAATCATATTGTTTGTGTGTCACACATACTACATATGGTTCTGATACCGATCACACATATCCATATCCATTTCGTACTCTGGATGTGCATTATAGTTTCGTTTGTTGAATTTTCTCGGAATAAGTTTCGATTTCACCTTGTTTTACGTGATATGTAATAGGAAAGGTAACATTATTGTTTCGTAAAGTCGAGGTCAATAGGTTGATTCGACAACCATAGGCGTAACCAGTTTTGATGTTGAGCCTTTAACGTAAGGTAGAAATGCTAAGCCTTCCAGAGGTGGGAATGCTTCTTTAGCCTTTTGTGTCATAGTCTTGTCGAGCGCTTTTCGTATGGCAGTAGTTGTGTATCTGTTCTTTTGTAAAGAGTCAAACAGATGTAGCTTTTCTCTCTCTAGATTTTCCTCGTCTGAGATACGAACGGCTCTTGTCGCCAAAGTCTGGAGAACTGTTGCTTTTTGCATTGGATGATGGTGTGAGTTAGAATTTAGATACTTGTCCGTGTGTGTTTTCTGTCTATAGACTGCATTTCCGAAACTACCATCTGGACCACCAGGACGCCTAGAAACGGAATAATGCAATTTTCCTCTACTTCCACTGTGAATTGTATGTTGGGATGTACAGAATTCAGGTGTTGTAGAAACAGATTCAATGTCTGGCGTCCGTGTGACCAGATGACAAAGGTATCATCTACATACCTCAACCAGCAGGTCGGTTTTAGCTGCCCTTGTTCGAGGGCTTTGGTTTCAAATCTGCTGAATTCTTGACAAAGGAATCTGTTTTACCAGTTAGAGGCTGTAGTATACGGGTTAAATGTCTTGCCAAAGCATGTGTAGGAGAATTGATCGCGTTGACAATAAGTCTCAACGCCACGCCCATCTTGTGTATCTTAGGTAGACCATAGACTATTCGCACAACACTTTCAATACCGGCCTACAGAATTGTCACGAACCCTCGGTGTGAAGTTTGCACTAACGAATTTGCGTCTGTTGAATCTTTTGTTACCAGCATACAAGTACCGCACTGTAGTCGGCATGCGACTTGCACAAATTATACACGTCTTGGGTAAATATGAATGTTTTCGTGCTCAAAACTAGGCATAGCTGTAAATTGCCGTTTTGCTAGCTCTTTCTAGTCACACGGTGCTCTGTCGCTCTTATAGCGTGCAACATTTGAAATGCGCGCTAGTTTCTTCCGTTTGGCAATGAAGCGCTTTCACGGCGAAATAGCTCGGAGGAATTTTTTACCGACATGTGGCATTCGTCGCTGAGGCGAGCTTCTGGTTGAAGCCCAAAAGATTAAAATGCAATCTAAAACCATACGTCTTACAGCTGAGAACACCCTGGATTTGAAGTATTTGAAATTGAACTCTTTAAATCTGCGAAGGAACACCAGTCACAGCTCGACAACGGGCTAATCAGGACACTAGAGGTCAAGCAGGTAATTAAAACGTGACACAAGTGCCCTTTGCCAAAAAGCACAACAACAAAAAATCACATTCCTTCACATAAATGTGCTTGCGCCCGAAAAGATGTGGTGGTGCACAGGGGTGTACTGGCACAATATGCTCGAATATGCGCTTAAAATGGAAAATTAACATATCAAACAGAAATCAATTCCTTTATTCAATTGCCTTTTGGTGCTACGTGTTAAGCTAATTCGAGAATGGAAAAGCAAGAGCTACGTTGTTTATGAATCATACTGCAAGATTTACCGCGAAGCGACGCTGTACGTGATGTAGTGGCTGAAATAATTGAATACTAAAATATAGCAATTATTAATAGTATGCCCAGGTTGTAGCGCAACTGACTCGGTTGCTCGGACCTAAGCTGAGGTGGCTCCAATTCAAGTTGAAATAGCTTATTTTTGGACCTACCTCTTTTGCCGCTCTCGCCCCGCTGCAGTCCAGAAACTTCCGAAAAGCTCAGCCACTTCGATCTGGCCCAATGAGTCCATAAAAAAGCAATAGCTTATCGTACAGTGTATATTCATGAAATAAAAATGATTCATGCTGTGTTTAAGCTTTGAGGAGAGAAGACTTTGACTCGTTGACATCTTGACTCCGAGCCGCCACTGGTGGTGGGTCTTCAGTACTTGCATTGGCAAGGACTGGCATTTTTTCAATCCATAAAAATAACTTTTTTGTCTGATTTTTTTAGCAAGTTTGGCTCCTCTCATCATCTTACTTCAAAGGGAGAGCATCCCCTTGAAGGAAGATCTACAGAAATTTTGGGGCCAGGGATATGAATGACGCCTCGTTTGATCTAGACCAAAGCTGTGGAAGAATCACTCCAACAACATTGGGAAACTTAGGTACGCTCTGGAAATGTGGTGCTATAGAAGGATGCTCCGAATACCGTGGACAGCACGTCGCACCAACGAACGTTTCGATCCTGAGACAACTCGGCGCAGAAACGAGACTGTCGACCTCTGTGAACCAACAGTTCCTCAAGTACTTCGGACATATTGCCAGGAGACCAGACGCAATGGAAACACTTATTATTGAGGGAAAAGTCGACGGCTGAAGGGCAAGGGCATGGGTGGATCAACTAAAGAACCTGACTGGGGAGAACTTACAGGAAGTAGCCCATCCCGCCCAGAACAGGAAATCCTGGAGGCAAGCCATCAACAGACTTGCAACATGATGTCACTATACCCTTATGTAGGATTAGATCAGAAGAGAGAGAGGGGGGGGGGGGTATAATTCAATAACCTGATAATCACCTTCAGGAATCGAGCTCCAATGGGGATCTAATCTTGGAACTGTAACTTTTTTCTCTTTTTTCGCAGCCAATGACGAAAGTCTTGATTTCGCTTGCAGAAATTAAACTTTGACATTTTCCAGGTCTTCGGAACGAAGGAAACAGGTGCGTTTTGACTAGCTTCAGAAAACATGTGGAGCTGAATGTTTTTTTCTCGTTAATTCTAAAGAATGGTTTGAGAATTTTGTTTTGTCTTCGTGGTTCCATTCTTTTTCCCATCCAATCTGTATAATTCAGGCTTGGTATATTAATTTGACCTTTAAGTGCAGCAGAATTCAATTGTATCGAATATTTGTAGTGCATCAGAAAGGAAAAATCTCTTCGAACCTTAGATTCTTCGTGTTTCTTTGGCAGTTGGCAATACAATTTGTACAATTTGTCCCAGATCAATGCCAACACTGTCGGCGTCTGTTTGTCTTCTATCTTCTGGTACTTCCAGTTGCGATTGTGATTACCGAAGCTCTACATTTGTATATGGAAGTATAGAAGTAGCTCTTTTTCTACAGAAATGATAATCTTCTGTTTTAACCCAAACCAGGCTGTTGTCAATATAAATGGACGTTTTGCTATTTCTTTTTGCCCATTTGCAACAGATTTCAAATGACGATCAAAAACTGTGAAAGTCTCCAAAAAATGACCCTGTAGTGTCGGGCAGCTTGGATAGTTTTTTTCTTCTCTTTGGCGTACCAAAGTAACTTCTGGAAATGTCAACCTTCCTCTATAGCAGTGATCATTTGGAATGCCTTGAAGATGCAGGCCACTGCAATCGTCTATCCTGGAATCAAAGTACCAGGGTGTGAATTAGCTCCAATAAGTTTTGATATTTTTTGAAGCAATGGTTAAGTGAAGAGTCTGTTGGAATTGCAATGCTGGGATGCATTCAAGGGAAATTGACATATGTCTCACCATTTTCTCTTAGGAGATATTGTGTTGGAACTCATCTTTTATATCATTTTCAGTTTTTGAAAGTTTTGTTGCCAAATCCTTTATTCATATTGTTTCTAGATTCCATAATTCGAGCAAAGATTTTTCTGAGCTGGTGAATAAGAAAATCTGTGTAACAAAAATGAATCTTCTTTGGGGAAGATTTGTCAGCTTAGGGCGCATCGAAACATTGATTCCACAGCAATTAGTCCACATATTAGTATGTGAGTTCTTCCGGTCATTAAAGTTTGCCACAAACTGCTTCCAATCAGAATTTTTATTTCCAAATGTGTGTTATACTTCATGTCATTTGCCTTTCTTCAGCTGTCAAAGCAAGGTTCCTAAAGTATGAAGGGACAGTCCAACAATTGATAATCAAGTCCTTCGGAAGTTGCTCTGATTATCACCTCTTTCACGAAGTAGAACTTGAACCGCATTCGCTACCATTTATTAACCTGTTATTCACAGAAACGTCAATATTAAGAAACGACAATCAAATGATATATGATTCTAGTAAATTCCAATTGAACTGCTGATTGTTTATAAATATAAAGGTGCCTGAATAAAACAAATGGGTTCTTTATTGTTTATCAGATACGACACTCCTTTGGAATTTGTTTTGATCAACAGCAATTTATTTTCCACTGCATACTGCATAGTATGTATTTTCAATTCTACTAGATAATGCGCTGCCTTTGAAAAAACGCGTTAGCCTTATGTCGCTTGTTTTTTTTATGTACTGAGAGTAGATAATGTCTTTATAATAGAAAAATATAGGGTACCCCCCACCCAAGAAAAGCGCCCTTCAGTGCTTTCCAAGAATACTTCGACACTCAACATCACTCCGTTTCGCTGCTAATACAATGAAATGCTATGAACCAGTTATTTATAAAAAAAAAAACCTTGCCGACGACCATACCTCAAAAGTTGATGTTGATTTTCGGAGGTCCTATCGTATGAAAACGATCCAAGACGTCAGGAAGGTTCCTGGCGACCGGAATCGTGTACACATACGAACATACATCCCCCGCACAGCACGTTTAGGCACCCCCCAATACGGGGGAGAGATCAAGTGGGCTGGGGTCTTCACTAAAAGATCCGCACAGCCGAGACAGAGATTTGATATAGTGGGTTCATTAGTCGGTTGGCACGAATTTTAGAGATATTTGACTCAAAGTGGTTTTCGATATGAGGGAATTTCAATACTTCGTACACTTCGAAGTAAAATTAAACATCTTATCCTAAAGACGCTCCTACATGCATATCAACTTGCTTGCGCAGACTTAAGTTGTAAGATTTATCGTTGCGTTAGTGCTGATAAGTCTGCAGACTTATGAAGTCTGCACAGACAATTGTTGGGCTTGAATGAAATCAAACCTGCTCGATATTTTTGCTGCGTGTACAAACTTATCTTACGATAAGCTGTAATGTCGGGCGATTCTTGCAACTTAATATTCAGTCTTCCTACTATTTTACGACCGGCAACATTCGTTTTATTATTTAGTGATCAAACTAAATTGATTTAAAAAATGGCAGACCTGCGGCTATTGTCGAGAGAGTTCCTCACAGAGTTTATTAGCGTGTATAAAGACAATCCGTGCCTCTGGAAGGTAAAATCTAAGCAGTATTCGGACAAACACCAAAAAAATGCGGCGTATGAAGTATTAATAGAAAAGTTAAAAGAAGTAGATCCAACAGCCAATAGAGATGCAGTAATAAAAAGAATAAATTCATTGCGCACGTGTTTTCGAAAAGAGTTGAAGAAAACTAGAAACTGGCACTCTGGTATGGACGAAGAAGATGTGTATAAGCCAAATCTATGGTACTTTGATATGTTGATGTTTTTGACTGATCAAGAGACACCGCGACAGGATGGGATGGATAATATACAAGACAGTTCAGTAGTAGATGTAAGTACAAATACAACTCTTAATCAAAAAACAAGTTTACTTATCTTTATTATTTACTTTCGTTCTATAATACATTTTTCTTGTTACACTACAGAGTAGTTGCACCTAGTGAATCATGTTGTTTTGCCATGGTACTTGTCCTTCGCCATTAAAATACCTCACATACAACTCTCTAACTTCATTGGCTTCTTGTGTATTATTTCGATTCGGTCCGTGCTGTAGTCCGCCTAGAATTCCCGAATCAGCTCTCAAACCGGCGTTTACTTGTGATTGGGTCCAATCTTCTTGATCCAGAGAATCTGCAGGAGTGTAAGACTCTGAACACTTTCTTCGTAAATAGTTATGTAAAACCGCACAAGTCATTACAACTAAATCTGTACGGTCCAATGTCAAATGGATTTCTGTATGAAGGATTCTAAAGCGAGCTGCCATTATACCAAATACATTCTCGATAATTCGGCGTGCCCTACTCAGACGATAGTTAAAAATCTTTCTTACCATTGATAAATCTCGCAATCCAAATGGTTTTAACAAATCTTTGCGCAATGAAAATGCTTCATCTCCGATAAAAACCCAAGGAAGCTGTATTGTACCATGTTTCGCAGGAGCAGGAGTAGGTAATTTGAGTTCTTCAGTAATAAGTTTTTCGTAGAATTTGGTGTTTTCAATCACACCTCCATCGGAAATTCGACCATTTGTACCAATGTGACAATAAATTATTTCGTAGTTAGCATTAGCAATTGCCATTAAAACTAAGCTATTGTATCCCTTATAATTCCAAAAGAAAGAACCACTGTCTGATGGTGGCGAAATTCGTATGTGTTTGCCATCAATGCTGCCCACACAATTCGGAAACTGCCATCTTTTCTCAAATTCCCTGCCAATTTTTCTCCATTCTGCTTCGCTGCCTGGAAACTGAAACAAACAAAATACGACCGATAAAAATAAATGTTTAGAAAGCTATAAAAACAGTGTATACATTAACATACTTGAAGTAATTAATGTAAATCTCTGCAGTGAATAATAATATCATTGCCTAAATTGTCTTTTTTTTTCTCAGGACGCTAGCATTTCTTCTGAACAAGAAAATATAATGCAATCTTCCACTACTGAAACAGAATTGTCTTCGCGAACGGCAACGCCATCCACATCTTCATCAACTTCGATAAAGAAATACAAAAGAAAAATTGACAAGAGCGATGAAGTTCTAAGCATTGTAGCAGATAAACTGCAAAATCAGGGAAAATATGCAGCCTTTGGTCAACATATGGCTCAGGAGTTGCAGGAACTCCCCTCTGAAATGGCCATATACTGCAAGAGGGTACTTAATGAGGCAATCTTCCAAGCTCAGCTTGGAAAATTAAACCAAACGTCAAGAATTGTGACAGACAGTACTATAGCCTCTCGTAGTATAGAGCAGCCAGTATTTCATTACGATTCTCAAGGAAGTACTCTGCCCCCTGAAATTCCACAAATATCAACAGCACCAGCATGCACCCAAGAATCAGGACGACTTGGGGATTTTTATTCGCAATATTCATATCAGCAATAATGATAGATATTGTTATACTGCTTTTTTACTATTTTTAAAAATGTTATTAAATTAAATTGCTTACTTACCTTTAAATATTCATTTTTTAATCCTTCGTAGATAGCTCTACATGTATCCGGTATAATTTCACCTAATGCTTGACGAGATATTGCACAAGAAAATTTCAAATCTGCATAGCTTCTTCCTGTTGCTAAAAAGCGTAAGGTTGCGCTAAGCCTTTCATGTGGTGATATTGCTTTTCTCATAACGGTATCCATCCTTTTGATTCGTGGCGTTACCATCTGAAGCAACTCCATATAAGTTTCTTCGTCCATTCGTAAGTAATTGAACCAGTCCTCGGGTTCCAATCGGAGCTCATCTAGCAGATTGATGTGTGATAATTGCTGTCTCCTAAGTAGCCATTCTTTAGACCACTTGGACCGTTTTCTGGTATTTCTTTTCTTCTTTTCTATAATTGCAAGAGCAGCCGCACACAATAACAGTTCATCAGCCATAGAGATTTTTATAAAACTGAACGCAAATTGATACAATAAGACTGAATAGTTAGTGGTCAGACGACGATTCAGTCTTGTCGTAAAACTTAAGTCTGCGCAAGCAAGTTGATATGCATGTAGGAGCGTCTATCCCGGCCTTAAGAGCCGTACTCGTATTGTAAGGTCTAAGGTAACCGACCTATTCTCTCAGACTTATCTTGTTCTAGAAGTTGCTACAACTTACTCCGTTATACATGCAAAATGCATTAAATAAGAAGTAAATCTCTTCCATGTTTTAATTTTTTTATATTTTATGTGGGCGGCAATTTGTGACACCATTGTGGGGAGCGTTTAAATATCATCGGTAATTTTCGTGGGTGCGTTTGCTGGACATTTTTAATGCGCGGTGGAACCAGGTACCCTGCGAGTACCAATCACTCCTTGTTACGATTTTCTATTAATAGCTTATTAAATACAATAAGCCACAAGTAGGTTAAGGCCGCGGAACGTCATGCTGGAACAAATTGGAGATATCTATTACGTGTATTTGCCGCATAAAAGTTGTTTGTCCCAGTTTAATTGATTTTCAATTTGCAGATGTTTATCCGCTGCCGATCTCCAGCTGTTACTCTTTAATTTCTCGCTTAAAAATACCCTTACTTTAAAATATGACTTTTATTAGGTGCCGCCAAAGGATTTTAACTAGCGCACCCTTGATACAGACGATCAAGATTGAAATATTAGATTCAATTGATGCAATTAGGAGAGGTTTTTGATCCTGTCAAGTTGGGAATACAGAAGTTCTCCGAATGTGAATTGCCAGCGAATGACTAATTAAGCCGATGTGGGTCTTGGTCAGCGAAATATGTTGGATTTCTGCTATATTTAGCCCTTTTCTTCATAATTTAAAACCCTTCATATACCCTAGCGAATGGGTTTAGTAAGACGCGGGGTTTTTTAGTTTCCTATATTATGAGAAATCAAATCATGCTTTTTGGATAATACGAATGTTGATCCTGACAGATTGGTTGCTTAGAAGTAATAATAATATTATTTCTGTCTTAGTTTTTAGTGAATGTTGTATTTTTCGTAGTTTCTGTAACATTATAATTGGGTCTTTATCCGTTTTGTTACTTATTAATAAATACATAAATTTGTTTAATTCAAATTAAATATATCATAATATAACTTTTTACATTAATACCTAAAGGCTCCGGGTGTTTCGAATTATTCTTGCATTTAAAGATTTTGCAGGTTTAGCATTTGCGCATTTATTCCTCACTTTAATCCATTGGGATCCTTGTTTAATATGAAACTTTTTTATGACAATTTGTAAAATCAGTAGTATATACAAGCTAGTTTCAAATGCCACATCTTTTCAACACAAACAATTATTCATACTATTCTAAGCTCTGGGGGATCTATTCCCTTGTAAATGCGACACTGGATAGAACAAAATAAGAAGTGTGACAAGTAGTGATGGGCTTATTCGAATCAAAAATATCCGGTTATCCGGTTATTGAAATGACCTGTGTAACTCGGTTTTCGTTCCAAGTATTCGGATGAAAAATAACCTCATGCTGATACGTACTACGTGCCGCGTCTCAGCGACCTGCGAGTGATCGAAATTCTATAAATAATACGTCATTCATAACTCATATAACCTTTTCTACGTATGTACTTGATTGACCCAAGTGAAGCTCGCGGCTGCTTGTTGATGTTATTAAGACATTTGAGACTCCCAGTCGACGAGTTAAATTTATGGGGCCGTTCCTATTAAAGATAACGTTCTGCTGAGTATGATATTTGCCGAAGCTGTGTTGGTATTAATTTATAACGGCCTAAATTTTTGCTTCGAAACGCGGTTGATGATGCCTAATAAGGGATAAACAGAAAGCGAAATAAGATTTTCCAATATCGTAACAGATTTATATTTAATTTTTAATAACGGAGCAGCCGGGACAAGAAGTGGATTTCGATGTTGAAAATTTTAAGTGTGCGTCCTTAGAACCGCGGAAGGCTGAACGTGGATAAATTATGGATTCTAAAATATACCGGTATGATGTGCAAGCGAAAAGGGAAGGGTACCTACTAGAGAATTTTAGGAACTAAAAATAGATTCAATAGATACTTTGTATTCGCATATTTATAATTTCTTTATGATTAGTATTGATATAGCTATTCTCAATGGTTTAAACTCCTTAGAAATCAAATAAAAATTATTCATACAATTATTATAATTAACGATTAACTGAGTTCCTCTCCCATCTGCAAGTTACGATGCCGATGCAGATGACGGTGGACCGCCAACCGGCAAACCGGATGACTTAATCGAAACGAATCTAGAGCAAAATTGATTCGAATGATTATTCAAATAATCAATCGGTTATTAATATGATTCGAATGCAAATAATTCGGTTATGAAAATTGTCCGGTTATGCCCATCACTAGGGACAAGTATATAATACAAAGGACACCAGGAAAAATTTGCAAAACTATTTTATTTATGTGCGATTTCAAAGTATTTTTGTTCCCCTTCAGTACACCTTTGTATTCTTCGAAACCAGTCATCGAACCAATCCATTCATATTTCTTCTTAGAGCTGGACACATTCTCCACCACAAGCCTTCAGCAGCTTATCAGTTGAAAATCGTCGGGGCTATAAGGAGGAGGGTGCACAAGTACATTCAACCTGACCGTAGCCAAACAGTCGACACATGCAATGACCCAATGCGCAGGCGCATTGTCTTGGTGCAAAAACCTTTGAGCCCCTGTAGGACGAGAGGCAGGCATCGCTATGTGTACCACTTAGCAATGACTGTCTTCAGGATCACGCACTCCAAAATACCCCTTGGCAAAGAACACCGCAATCGTCCCCTTTTATACTTCAAACAGTCACACTATGTTTTACGATTTCGGGGGACATTGTATGAACTGTATAAAAGGGCACTTAACCAGAACGACGAGATCGAAATTGCAAAACAGGAAGTAATCGATTGCACTTGCACCAAAATACTTAGACTTAGGTCTTCTTTGGAACGAAGTGTTCTACTGTATGAAGCAGTCACAAGAGTGTTGGTAAAAAACGGTAAACTTACGGAAAACAGGCGGATAGGATTTAATGGTAATAACACGAATAAATGTTAGAGCAAGTAGGAAGGATAAAGTGTACCTATTGAGAGTTCTATGAATATAAATTGCATTCAACGCTAATATTAATAAAATTTGTGAATATAGCGAACATAGTAGTAACAAAAGTCTTGTTTCATCGACTTTCGCGATGCTATTGACGAGAAGTTCAATTTTCAAGCTTTTTTGGCATCTCACGATACCGAGCAGCATGCTGCCTTATTTGCTCTTTAGCCAAGAAATGGGGGGTGCATAGAGGAAAATCTTTATAACATTCGATATGTTAACCGTCTCTCTTGTTTCATCATTTTCCGCACAGTTTCAATGCCTTTATTAGTGACGAAGGAAAAACGCCTTCTTGGGCGCAGGTCGCCCTCAAGATTGAAATTTTCCCTCCGGCACTGTCGGTACACCTAAATATAGTACACGTTGTAGTTTGAACAAATAAATACACTATTACGAGAACTTTCCTATTCTCCTTTGTAGTAGAATACTAAGTAATTCACTTTCGAGGTTCACTATTGGGATCTCAAAGACGGTTACCAGATACAAGTTAAACAAAGTTAAATAAATAGGTGCTTAGTGACAATGTTCCTTATAAATGTCATAATTTACTTCAAACCATAAATTTTGTATTATAATCGTAGATTTTCTGCTTCCAGGTTCTGCATTTTTAGCACACTATGTCGTTGTTTGATATTAGAAAATGATACGGAGCTTTTGAATTGGGACGATCGCCAACCACCCCGCTCTGAAATAAATTTGCAATATCTGCTCTGTAGCTTTGTAAATTCCCTATCTGCAGAAGATTCCCATTTCTATTTCTCCCACAGAGTGATTCTGTTGTAAACACTTTTAACCCACTTGCTCACGAAAGCGGGAATAAATATCGAATATGCAAGATTTTATTTCAGTTTTCTCCGCATCCCCACAGTTTAAAAATCTAATCCTCCGAAATGAATCAACTTGAGCTCTGTTATGGTGAACAATTTACTTAATTCAAGTCGTTTTACTGAGTGCTGACTGTTTTAGAAATTCACAGTTTTTATTCTCAATCACAAAACTTCAATCGCCTTTTTATAAAATTTCAGATGAGAACGTGAAGTAGATTTTAATTCACAAATCTCGAATTAAAAACTGGAACTTTTAATTTTTCTCGCGATAAACTGTTTTCCTCTATAGTGTAATAAAAATTATTGGAAAAGATGGAAATTAGCAGCTGTAATATTTTATTGTGACCCAAAACATTTCGACTATGTGCAACTTTTTCTAACTAAAACTGCATGTTATCTTTCAACCGGACTACGCTGCAATTTTGTATCGATTGATTGTTCACTAATTTTAAGTGATCAATACGCATTTGAGGCTCTTGTAAGGATTGATGGGAACCGATTTACGAATAGGATACTATTTTGGGCCTTCATTAATTTACCTATGCTGCATATAAGCCATTACCCCATCGCATGACGTTCGTGCACAACCATGGATTATTTCCTAAAGTTAATTCGGAACTTTTGTTAGGTTTTGGGGTACGCAATTACCGAGACTAATGGCAATGAAACTAATTAATTATAAATACGAGTTTAACTTTACTTTAATTACGGATTAATCGGTTTTGTACAATGTTGTAAATTATTATCTCATTTCTTTTTCAAGAGGTCGCAGGATATAAAGCAATTAACTTTATTATTGAATCATGGAATCTAGCGTAGCGATTGATCACCCATAATCAAATATTTACCCTCTAACAACCGACATCCGTTTAGAAAGAGCAGCAATGAAACTGCCAAGTTACGTAAAAGCCAGTCGGAATCACAGTTGTGCACGCAAATATCAGTTATTACACTTAAAATTCATTTTCCCAGGGGCGGCATCGTCGTGATGATACTGTGGTTGTACGATTTTAAAGGTTTCGAACTTGAAAATGCTTACAGTTTTGGTCGTGCAATACGGCATTTGATTTTTTTGTGCGAGGTACTGTGACTGGATGTCAGTGTTTTACATCGGCGTTCCTGGGGCTGAGGAGGACATCAATGGGGTAAGTAATATTATTAGACGTATAATTAAATAAAAAAAGATGTTTGGCCATTTCTATTAAACAAAATGAGTCTTTACTGACAACAAAACATACAGAGCGTCCTGCATACAAAAATAAAGAGGTTTAAAATTTTAGCCTACAAAATTTTAAGAATTGGAAATGTTTATTAAATAAAAGGGGATAGAAATCACGCACCTCAGATGCATACACAGCAGTGGGTGATCATCCAATGAAAGCTTTGGGTTCTATTATTTAGGTTAAAACATAAAAGTTTGTGTGCATCACGGGCATTACTTGATGTTTATACCCCTTGGCATTAACATCTTCATAATGCCTTTGGTACATAAATAACTAATTTAGTTTAGAAGAATTATATTACAGCTGCGCTTTCAAAAATAAGATGTCGTCTTGACCATTATAGAGTTGCTGTCTGATCTGTGTCGTGACACCTATGTTTCATACATTAGTAGTCCATTGATAATAACCAATATCACGTCTAAGAATGACTTAATACCCATCGAGTGCCATACTGAATATCATCCAAATCGACCTGGTTAAATTTATTTTTGCTTACAGCAATTCTGGTTACTAACGTACGAACATGAAATATTCAAATGGGCCCAGAATTGGTATTCTATTTATTGCAACATAAGTCACTATTAAACATTAATAATTATACAAGACATCATTAGCAATAATTGTAATTTGATTAACAGAGACAAGTATTTGAATGAAACGGCATTGGTAGGGTTGCGTTCAGCTTATTATTCAACATTGGTGCTCGTTATGGCAAATGCATCTAATTTATGATGACTGACAGGTTAATATTGTAACGTCAAGACAATATTGTGAATTTGCTTAGATACAGAGGTGTTTCGATGCGGTACACAAGTTTTATGCAGCGTTTAGTGTTAATTTCATTATGCCAGCAATCGGTAACGCAGCTGAAGGGTAAGAAAGCGGTGTAAGAAGGCAAAAGATGCAAAGAGCATTGAAAGGCAACCTAAGAATACAGGAAATACTGCAGTGCAGTGCTAAATAAACTTGTGGACCAGTGTTTAATTAAACATATAGTGTAGGGGGAGTAGATAAAAAAACTCCCGAAACGTCGTGTGATATACACCCTAGACAGTGAAAAAAGTCCGACAAAACATATCATAATAGACCACTGCCAAAAAATGACATTCAGAGAACACATAAAGTGTAAAAGCAAATAAAGTAAGGTTAGTGTATTCCAGAAATGACATTTATGTAAAAACAATTTAGTTATTTAGGAAAAATACTGTATAAACTTACTTGAAAACAAGTGTAACATGTTGCTAGGATACTAGGTGCTCAATTATGACTGTATATAAGAGAAGCCAGGCCAGAAGCTGTTTTTAAGATTGATCCCAAAAGTTGAATTAATTACTTACATTAAAAGTTAATATTTTGTGCCAGTTTTTGGTTTTATTTAATCAACAATGTGCAGAACCCAATTGTGCGTATTTCCACAAAGTTATAAAGTGCTACCCAAGAGGGAAGTGATCCTGAAGTTTCGCTCACTTGAGTTCGACTTCTGGGCCATATTTCGGCGAGTTTTGAGGTAATCGCAAGCAAATAACAGTATGCAGCGTATAGATTGGGCCTTCCTTGTGGCATGCACGTAGACTGCAACAGCGGAAAGTATTCCAGGAAGAAATTACGAGAGTTGCGTCCCTAAGAAGTGTTCTTCATCTACGAGGTCCACTTTAGAGCTCGATTTGAAACAGCAGGGGAGCTCCGAAAGGTTCGAGGTCCAGAGAGAAGCAGCAACCGCCAGGGACGTTCCAGAAAGAAATTACACCCGACCCGTGGCGTCACAAAATTGTGCAGGAGGCAGAGCAGAATTTGGCCATCAAACAAACAATTGCAGGTCCGCCTGCCCTGTGACGTAAAAAATGAAGCAAAACAAGTTATCTAAACAACTTGAAACGTTAAATTGCTATTAATTACCTGAGTTGGAATTTGCTGAATTTTATGTCTTCGATCAGCTCTGTTTACCATTCATTTTAGAGGTTAACTGCCACTCGTTAGAAAGTGGGCATTTGCTATACAAGAGTAAAAGTCATACTGTGTGTTGCAATCCAACCCTTGTAGATTTTTGAGTTTTCACATGCTAACCGGAGCTGTAACTTTGAATTTAGTTGCCAATGAATAAAATATAAACAAGGCAATACACCGTTTATATTTGCAATTGAGAATATTTTTAATAAGCCCTGAGATCAACGAAAATTCTTATTAAAACTCATAATTTGTGTGGTAATCCCATTTTATTTATTTTATTACAAACTTATCACGACAAAAAAAGGGGGGTATCATTACAACATGTAAGTTGAGTTAAACTGCCTTATTTTCGTCCGAGGCATATTTTAGTGACACCCTGTATAATAAAAGCGAGACCTATTGATAATGTCAATTTGGGTAATTAGACATTTAGACAAATGTTGAAAGAGATCCAAGTTCATAATACCTAGAACTTCTCTACTCATTTCCAAAGAATTCAGTTTCCAAACTTGAAGGCGATTACTTTCGTCTGCTAATATTATATCCAAATAACCTGATGCCGCTTATTCATGTACGTCACTAAATGCGGGCACATCTTCGAGCGCAAACAAGCCATCCCCAAAGTACCTGGTCTGACAAGAAGCAGTGTTGTGATGTAAACGAGGCCGTATGATAATGAAGCTACAATTATTGATATTATTTCCTTTGCCTCTGTTCCTGTATCCTCAACTGATGTTACTAACGATCTACGCTGTTGCCGTGGAGCGTTAAGAGATTCTAACAAGCGACAATGATGTGGTTGAACAGTATAAGGAGGCTCGTTCCACATACGTATAATCAAAATGCAGCCAGTACAGTAACTAAATATGTATATTTAAGTATAATATCGTCAGATAAACTCGTCCTAAAATAATCTAAAATTGCCTTGTAATTAAGAAAGATTGATTCGTGCTCCAAGGCATTATAAGACTTCCCCGACAACCGGTTTTAAGCTTTGCTTAAATTCCAGGTGTCACTAATAATTCTATATCGAGTTTAACCATGGCGTCTTTTGAACGTGTGCTTAAATTATTTGTTACGATCTTGCTGATGCTGTTTAATGAAAGTGCAAGTAAGTTTCGTGTGTTCTTCAATTATCGAGTAGTATTGGTAGTGGACTGCAATTTTGTATATTTGCATTCTTAATTGAGGCTATATCAGTTATAATTTTACAAGCAGACATCTAAGATATTCTTATTCGTATCGAAATTTGTTAGGTCAGGAATTCTGCTTGACTCCCAACAAGGAAGATGCACAGTGCCTTCCCTTGGAATCCTGCCCTGTAATATTCAACGGAATTAAATCGTTCAACTCCACCGTGATCGACTTCGCCAAGAAATCCCGATGCGCGGCCGAAGGTAAACGCAATGGCGTTTGCTGCGGCACCTTGAATTACCTAAAGGCCATCTCCTGCGTAACACCTTCGCAAGAAAACGGCGAATGCGTCAGAGTGGAAGAGTGCGCGCTCATCTTCGACGGTCTGCAGCAGCTCGACGACGCGGCGATCGAGTTGGCCAAGAAATCTCGCTGCAACAACGAGGAGCCGCAAGAGGTAGCAGACCTTTTCGTGTGTTGTGGCGCTTCGCCTTTGCCCCCTGTAGATCGCATAGGCACCGTGATACATGAACCTTCTTCCCCATCCGCTACTAAAAAGCCGCATGCGATTAAAGTGTCGGATAGGTCTTACTGCGGGTATCAGCACACCGATGACTACTTCCGCACTAGCGAAGACACCTCCATCGATGAGTTTCCGTGGGTGGCCCTGATGGTGCACTCCAACGACACTGGAAACGAGCAGCAGCACTGCCTCGGGGCGCTAATAAATTCCAGATACGTCGTCACTACCGCCATTTGTGTCAATAAAACTGATGCTGAGGAAGGTTTCACAATGTAAGAAAAGAAGACGTTTGGCTTAGTCTGGAACGGGCAAGTAAAATTGAAAGTTGCTGCTGGCAGTATAAATAGTTTTGGGTAACTGACCTGGCCACGACCGAAAGTTTTTTGCACTGAATCATTCATGATATCGCTGGCCCAACGACAGATTAATCAATTCGTTTGACAGGAGAAATCATGCATTATTAATCTGACGTAGTTACGTTTCTGTGCTGTAGTCTTAATATTCTAAGCGGCGTATGCAAAGAAGTTTCCACTCCACTTAATTTATATGGAATTAAAGTTGGGCGTCGCTGAAAGGTAAATTTAGAAATGTGCGTGGACGAGTTCTAGAAGCAAATCGTTTGCAGGTCTATATTAAATATATTGTCAAAAATCGCCAAAAAAGCAAAACTGATTTCAAACAAAATTGACAGTTTTCCATTTTACAGAATGTTGCCTTTATATCTGAAAAATCGAAATGTTGCATTTAAAAGTTAAGACCTTAGCTTAGCGACTACGACACGTAGGAAAAACCATATTTGTAATGTACAGGTTGCTCTCAATTTCCCATAAATTCGATATAATAGCGGTTAGGTATGGTATCTGTTTAAAGGTTTTGGAGGTAACTAAACCAAAAGTAAGCAGACATAAAATCACTAAAATGTTTAGTTGGTGAAGTTCTACCGTGGTTTGATGCTTTTAAATATGAGTTGCCTTGACTTAAAAAGTTGACAGCTATACTCAAATAATTTGTTGTTGGTTGTTGATGGACAAGGTCTAGACATGCACAGTACCAGGTACCTTAGACACTAACTGCGTTGGTCATATGATGAAAGTGCTATTTAGAATTTGACCGAGACTAAGAAGTTTCAACCCTAGCAAGGGATCTTTTACATCACTTCCGAATGGTGGGATTCTGTAGAGGCTTTCATCTGCATTTTTTATTTTTAAAAACCCCACCGGGACCGGGAATCGAACTCGCGACCCTTAGATCAGTAGTCAGGATGTTTGACTTTGCTAACGACCCCAGCTATTAATTTGTTATTTGATGATATTCAGAGTTAGTTTAGTAGTTTTTACTTTACAAAATGAACGATTACTCGAACAAAGAGAATTTTTTATGAAAATAAGTTTATTAGCTATACATAAACAATTTCACAATAAATAAAGCAATAAATAAACAATAATTCTTATGGTTAAAACATACCCATTGCAGGGGTTTTTAGTTTGCGAAGAGTGGGATGTAAATAATATCCGAGCTTGTTATAAAAGGAATTCCTAAAACATTGGCTAATGGCGTTTCGTTTATCAGCCCACACTCTGCAATTACTTCCCTCAAAGAATTAATATTTGAGTGGCGCCTTTTATGAATTTTAGATTTAAGGTGGCCCCACAGTAAAAATTCGCAAGCTGCTAAATCAGGAGATCTAGCTGGCCAGTTTTAAGGTACCGCCTCTGCCAATCCAGTTATTTGGAAATGTATTATTAATGTTTTCTCTTGTAACTTCCTTCAATGCGGGACCTACCTCATTAATCAAAATTTCTAAATAAGTGTTCGAATTTAAATTTCCAACAATTTCAAATGATCCGATAATTTTATTATTATAAATCCCAATCCAAATATTAATTTTTCAAAGGTATTGGGTTCTTGTACACTGATTCATTCTTGGCTTTTCTGAAACCCAATATTTAGCATTTTGCACATTGGGTTCGATGTTTAAAGTAAAAGCACATTCATCCGTCAAACAGACTGATCTCAAAAAATGACAACACAAAATACGTTTCTACTTTCATCGTCTGGTTCAAATATTTCCTGATGACCCTGCGATTTGTATGGATGATATCTGTGCTTCTTTTATGTCTTAGATACACACCGACTTTAACATATTTAATTGACGACCAGTTTGTCTTATGCTGTATGTTGGGTCAATATGGATCAATCCCAAAACACCTTCTTCCGATTCCCTGCCATCCGCGCCAACATTCCTGCGATTACCTTTATTAAAATTTCATGGTCGACATTTTTATGAAAACCAAAATTAAATAATAAATACCAATCACCTCTAGCTTTTGATTCTGCTGAAATATGAGCAGTTTCTTCAAATTTCCAGACGTATCTATGTATGGTAGATGCAGAAGGTATTGGACTGTTATCAAATTTTACGGAAAACAAATTTCTCACTGGACGTAAAGTCACCCCACTGTAATAAGTTTTAACAATTAAAATTATCTCTTCGTTCGAGTATTGTTCATTTTATAAAGTAAAAACTACTGAACTAACTCTGAATGTCATCAAATAACAAATTAATTTCAGTATACCATTGGTCTGCCCCGAATGTCCCCAGCAGCAATATTGTTCAGCTCGACGAGACGCATCGAATGGTGTATAGCACATGTCGATCAGAGTTGGTCGCTAAATTAGATTAGGTTAAGTTAGGTTATGTTAGGTAAGGTTAGGTTAGGTGGCGCGCAGTGTGACTTGTTATTAGCCTTCGGTGAGGTACGCTGCGCAAAATGCTGTGCGGCGCCCCGCCAAAGGCCCCAGAGTGTTTTCCACGAAGAAAAAAGTTTATAAAAAAAAAAACTTTAGAGTGCTGTATTTCAGTAACCGTTGGTCTGCCCCGATTGTCCCCATGGACAATATTGTTCAGCTCGACGAGACGCGTCGAATGGTGTATAGCACATGTTGATCGGAGTTGGTCGCTAAACTAGATTCAAGCCTCAACTGCTTTCAAGTCAAGGCAACTCATATTTAAAAAAACTGGAAGCTTTTAATTATATTTTTCAATGAAAATTGACAATTTAATTTTTGATATCATAAGATGCGCAATAATTTTCTCTTTCCAGCGATACCATTTTCTGTAGGTTGAATTGGCAAGTAGGAATCAATGAAACTGTTAAATCTCCATGTTCCAGTTTGAAAGTGGACGCCCAGTAATCCATCCCGGTTTATCTACTCGTAATATACATTCTTGTTCCAGATAACTTTCACGTAAAATTATAAAAAAATTCAAAAGTAATCCTGTATCCTTAAATAAGCGAAAGTTTGAATAAAAATGTTTTCCACCAATCGTACTAGAATTGACACATTATTGATAAAATTTTGTTGAGTAACGTCAAACATTCCATCACATCAACCGTTGCTAGGTAGGTAGTTTACAATAAAACTGTACAGGAATAATATTCCCGGCCTAGGCAGGGAATATTCGAGTACTATTTCCTAACTTTTTTAATTGCTCGTATCGAGCGGCGGAAAAATAGTATGTGTATCTTGGACAAAAAGCAACATTCCCAGACTCCTGTGTTCTTGAGCTCCGCATTCGCCTCGCCCAACAATATTCACAGTCGTGAACTGAACTGGTTAAATTAAAAATCAAAAGAATCATCTTTCCCAACTAGGAATAAATAATTTTTGTAACTGATAGTTATTTGCGTACCTATTGCTTCAAATAACTGAAATGCTTGGGAATGAGCTTTTGACGAGGCACGAGCCCAGTGAAAAATCGTCGAAAGCACCAAAGTATTTCGCGCACGAGATGCATACAATGTTTTTTTTTACATTTTTTTTTAAACAATAAAATATCAATATTTTTTACTATCTTAAAAACAGGAAACTTCGCGTATCGTTAGCGTTACGCGAATGAGGCGTTTCTTGATGGTTGTAAAAACAATATCCGTATGTGAAATTAGGTTAGCTATCTTGCTTAGTTTGCGTTAGTGTAGGGCAGGTTACTTTGTGATTTGGATATTTCGGTCTTGCGATCGTGGTTGGAGATCGTAGTGAGCGATTGTGGTAAGGTTGTCATCACGCCAGCTTGGCCACGTAGCTGTCGAGGTTAGCATTGTTGCAGCTGTTCTCTGTGGTTTTCTTCCTTTTCACCTAAACGTGGGCTGTGTAGTTTTTAGGTCTTGTCTCATGGGAATTATCCCAAACTCCTGTCATTTGTTTGTAGTTCTACTGTAGTTCAAACCTCCATTATAAGACGTATTAACAAAAGACAGGGCCGTAGCTACCACCGGGGCAACCGGGGCAGTGCCCCAGGGCCCCCGAACATAGGGGCCCCCGAAGACGGAGGAAGTTTTTTTACGAAATTGTCTTTAAAAAGTTTTGAGCTAAACTTAACCTGTTTA
Organism: Agriotes lineatus; assembly: GCA_940337035.1. Lineage (NCBI taxonomy): Eukaryota > Metazoa > Arthropoda > Insecta > Coleoptera > Elateridae > Agriotes > Agriotes lineatus. Next base: position 121,201,646 of record OW679199.1, read on the forward strand.
AACGTTAAATACAGTTTTATATTAAACTCAATGTGAAGTAAATATGTGTTTTGCCTGTTTTAAAATACCCATTCTTCTATCTTAACAGAAAAAAATCACCAAATAGTAACACTATTAAAAAAGTCTTACTAAGTGAAAGTGATGTAGAGGTAAAGGGGAAGATAACATGGGGGCCCCATAATTATTTGTTGCCCCAGGGCCCCCAAGCCTGTAGCTACGGCCCTGACAAAAGACGTTGCTTACGCCATAATATTTAAATAATGATTTGCCTTGTTGACTACCAGCTAGCTCAGTTTATAACAAGAAAACTCTTAGCTTTAATTCACCGTCGAGGTTGCGGATAATCAATGCAACAAAATTTCGGTATCCGACCCCACCACATCTGAAGATGTAAATCTAAATACTCCACACTTACACTCCAATAACCAGTCAATCCATTTACAATGAATCATGGATCTACGAGCATTTACCAGTTACCATAAGTAGTATATAGAACGGTAACTTAGATACATTTACAATTGCCCAATATTAAAATAAAATAACAGGAATTATTTTAACGGCGAATTTCAAATCCTAGTGGAGCCGTTTCTGTTTTAAGTTGATGCACTCAGGAATTCTACCGGCGAGTGCGTGAAGAAATTATCCAAAGTCGCGTGTGTCTGACGTCACAAGGCGCCCAGACTTCTAGACCACACCTAACTAAAAATCCCCGCGTTTGGGATGTATATTTCGAAATGATAGCTGTGGATGACTTCTTATCGTTGCTAGCAAACGAGTACAACTTTCTGGAAGTTTTGCAGCTTCAAGTGGAAGATGCTGTTAGCTTTATATGTGTCTTGCGTTTCTTTGACTAGCAGAGTTACGGTGAGACCCGTCGGCACCACTAACTTTCGAAAGTGAGGCGTTATTTCAGCACCCCCAATAAAAATGCACTTTGTGGCTTCACAAACGTTGAGCGCACCTTGGACTCTCTGTCCTGTTTTACGTTGGCGAGCTGAATGCTCTCACTTTTTGACACCATCACTTGGTCAGCATAGTAGATTTTAGCGCTGAAAACGTCCCACTTTCCTAAATTGTCCTCGCTGAACTAGCACTCAGCGCTTTGCATAAATAATATTATTCAAATTCAAATCTAGTACATGGGACATAAATGCCCAAATTGGCTGTATACCAGAACGTCATTAATTATTATTATTACTGTAGCTGTAGCGGGTCAGAGCCCATTTTTGCGAATTTTGACCATGTGTTGAGTTGCCTTCAGTTTTCAAAATTTGTGAAAACATTGAGCGTATCATTTTTGGTAACCTTCGACGTACACTTTGCTTTTTGAAAATTTGGGATTTACAGGAAGAGTAATTTATTGTTCCCATGTTTTCAGCATTAGGACACATTTTTGGTGCACTCCTGGATTTTATCTAAAATCCTCCGCATTCGTGTTCTAGATAATATGTGTTGCTTAAACCCAGGCGCGTAGGAGCCGCGGGGGCCACGGGGGCAATGGCCCCCTCAAATAATTTTCAGCGGGGCCTGGCCCCCTCAAAAATATCTTTTTCTAGTTTCATCATAATTTATAATTTTACGTATTTCTTATAACCACTAACATGAACATATATGAACTTGAAGTGTAATCAACCCCCCTCCCCTCGTCTGTAAATCGCATTATTTTTTATCGGCGCCGAGTGAGCGATATTAAATTTCACTATTCCAGAAAGTAATCGGTGCTGTCGGATAGTGTTTAGAACATATAATTGGATAAAGAAAAATCTCCTTATTTAGACAACTGTAAAAGAACCTTTACAGGATTTTTGTAACAGTAATTCATTAACAGGGCTAGATTAGTGTTTCTAGATACAATTTAAATAGATATTAATTAGAATTGAAAAATATTTCTCCTAAAAAGCACCTTGCATAACAAACGTAAAAATTATGCAGACATTCTACTTTTTGGTAAATAATAAAAAATCTAAAGAAGTAATTAACATTTTATATAATGCTTTCCAATTATAAATCTTTAAAGTCTTCACATTAAGTCTTGGGATCTGATATTTTGAAAAATATTTTAAAGATTGAAAAATTATTTTTTATTATTGTTCAGTTAACTAAAAATAACATACATATTCTAAAAAAATATTATTGAAATATTACTTAATTTTCGAAAAATAGCACTTTTTAGATTATCACAATTTCGAAAAACTCAATTTTCTAAATAAGTAAAAATTACTCGGTATACCGGGTGACAATGAGACTATGGCCATGCTTATATCTTCTTTATTTATGGATCGATTTGGATAAAATTTCATAGCAAGATACTAGACATAATGTTTGATTGGTCGATAGATATAATCAAAATGGCTGACTTCCAGTTTTACCGGAATTGATACCAACTTTGATTTTTTAAATGGAACACCGTGTATATTTTGTTTTTCTGAATCTACGAGTCAAATTACATATAACAGTGTTGCAAAATTTGAATTTTTTTAAACAAAAAAATAATTGTTCAACCCCAAACGCCATTCAAGATGTTCTTCAACCAGTTGAAGAAATCTTCAAATTTATTAAGCGGTATGGCACCCTGAAATGTTTACCTTTAATATATATATATATCACTGGAGCAAAGGTTCATTTCCTCCCTAGATATATAAATAGCTATTATGATACAAGTTGCAAAATGAAAGTACTAGTTTGCTATTTATATTACTAGGTGCGTAAATGACGTTTTACAGGCCTCAGCTTTCAGCCTCGTCCCGCAAACCGCCTCTCCCCCAATATGAAGCTTACGCAGTGTGTAATGTATTTAAGTTTTTCCGCTACCGACGTAAGTTAAATAATAACTAAGCTGAATATAATCTGGCGATATTCTGCTAATGTAAGAATGTCAAAGCAACTATGTAAACAATATCTTAGTTGTTTGAGTTGTCCTGTGAATGTCAAGTTGTATTTTTGATTTTAATGAGCTGTTTACTAGGAATTTACAAAGTAGATACCAGAAATAATTGTTTGAGTGTTTGTGTTTGTGGAACTAGAAAATAGCTTTTGGCAGGAATCTAATAGTTTGTACTTTTTGGTTGTAGTTACACCATGTATTTCAACATGTACCGTCTTTAACAAAACATAATTCTTGTGAATAAAATTATTAATTATTGTAGAATCACTTTCTATGAGCTCGAATACGTAGTTGGGCCAATGTCTGGAAAGTCGTAATTTTGATGTCCCGACACAAATTAGAAGCAACAGTCATTAAAAATAAAGTTTTTAAAAAGTATATTTCTAGCTTAATATACAATAAGTAGATTTCAATTTTAAAAAAATTGATGAAAATATATACATAATTATATTTAAAAATATATTTGCAGGTTAATTTATGATTCCCGTTGCCTGTCCGTACTATAACCCAGGTACATTATTCGAGTATTGCCTGAGCTTTTAAGCTATTAATAATGTTACTGTAGTTTAAAGGTTTTATCTTTATTTTTTGTTCTCGCGCCAAAAAAAAACATATACTAATTTGCAGTTTTGAATTTGTTCGTAGTACTTACATTTCTGAACTTTATAAAAAGTAAAAATTAAATTAATTTTGTTTAAAACTTTATTCGTATTTTATGTTCGTAGCTTTTAGTCATTCCCGTGTTATGGCCATCATTCCAGTGTAATCCAATTTTAAAAATATCAAAATAAATTAAATTTGAGTTTACATTAAAAACGTTTTTATACACCACTAACATGGAAAGAAATAAATAGACATAAGCAAAGTCAAAAACAATTTTTATTAATTGTGATATGCATGGAAAAACTCTCTTTTAAAAAATGGCATTTTGCAGACATTGGCCCAGTTAAAGTGATAACCTGAAATTCTAAAAAACTTTAAAGTTTGTTTCATTATGCCTCAAATGATTATTATTGATTAATATTGATTAAAATCCTTCTACCTGCCTAATTTTAGACAGGGATAATACTTTTCTCCTGAGTTTTTCATGTTATTGTGTTAAGAGGAGGAGCAGATTTTCTTCTTGGGCCTGGTAACTTAGCAACATAAAAAGTATTGTTTTTTATCAATATTCATTTTATAAACTACAGCTAGTCGTGAGCGAAGAACTGTAATAGCGCTGCGGGAGGAAAACAGGCAGACACCTTGACGAACCGGTCGTGGCTACACGGTCGCAGTCGCCTGCGACTGGCGAATGTGGAGGGAAACGCTGTTTAAGGTTACAGCTGTAATAGTAGAATCGTTCTAATTATCCCGATTAATGATAATTTATTATTATTACATACCTATATTATTTTCAGATTGCTATCTTCTTTTCTAAGAATTTTGATTACACTTCTGTATTTTAATTTTACCAGACTCGTTTTTGACACAAGAACTCCAAAACATAAATAATAACAAACGACACTCTTAGAGACTTTCACTATTTAACATTCAGATCTGAATCAATTATATCTGCCATGGCTAGGTAGGTAAATAGTTACTCACAATCGGTTTTTGTCACTATTTATTTAATTAGATACGTTTCAAATAATACGTATTTTTATCGCAGCTTAATAAGTCACTTTAACAAAGGAAACTGCGACGCTGTTGCTAGGTAACATGACAAATTTAAAAAAAGTGACGTTCAGCTAGCCGGAAAAACACTTTATTCGTAACCATATATGTAATGTTAACATTCCTGACCTCATTTGAGTGGGAGAAGTCGTACATTTCCGCCCGCTACTTCCCGCTCAAGTGCAGGAAGTACATTCCCGACCGATGAGTAGGTAGGGACACTGGGAATCTCGTTGATCCATTAATGCGCGTCACAACCTGTCGTATCATAATATAATAATTTTTCCAATTATTGTTTAGAATAAAGTGGTTGCGAATAAAATAGTATACAAACCTCGACAGGAAGTTTCCTTAGTCTCGAGATAATAGCTGATTTCGACGCTTCGCGTCTCAATCCGCTAACTAATCTCTCGACAGTAATGAAACACTTCCCATCTCGGGCTGTAATATACTATTCCACCTCGGTATGTAATATACTTTTTCTAGTTTCCCTCGTAGTTAAAATTCTTAGATTTTTTTGGGGATTACACACTTAGACAACAATTTGACTTGGAAATGGAAAAATGAAAACTTCAGTACGTATACACTTTCAGCTCGGGCGTGGTTTGAGTATATCTTCGTATAATATGATTATCAATTAATGAAAAAGCAAAATTAGCTATTTATGATACAAGTTGCAAAATGAAAGTGTTTTTCACACTAGACGTGAATTGTGTGTGAAAAACACTAATTGTTCAACGCGTTACATACAAGATTTTCTGTAATTTCGTTTAAAACGACAACAAAATGTCATTATATTAGATTAAAATTACGGAAAATTATTTATGTTACGTGCTACTTTCGATCATAACTACTAAGTTGTAATATAATAATGTCGAAAATTCTCGTCCGTGCGTAAACAGATGCAGGAATACAATATCCTTGGTTTTTCATAATAAAGCTGCTGGTATGATTAGTACGCTGGGCGTCTATTAGGCTCTATTAATACAGTAAGTTTATCTTCACATTTACTGTTGTGTTACAGAAAAACAAAAGTATTAAATCCTATATTCGTTATCTAATTATGATTGATCAGACTATTTCACGTCTTTACATTGCCCCGATTTGTTGTAGTCTTAATATTAACTGCTGTGGTGGCAACGTTCTAGGCATAGCAATGTACACCGTAAAGCTCAAAGCTGCTACAATAAGGATTCCCTGATATTAAAGCTCAACATGAGCTAAAATAAGTCCAACAAGTCTAAAACTAACGTCTTCGGCGCTAACTGAACGTTACGTTCCTCGCATAAATATTTCTTCACACGTGACTGCCATTTCACGTCATGGCATAGCGTGAGCTTTCAATTACCTTCGTTAAGTATTGAAAATATGTCCTGTTTTTTTCAGTTGGGGGTTGCAGACTGAGAATGAAAATCTTTCTACATTAACTGTGCCTACAATTGCTTATCTGAGCTTTGTTGTCAGTCTAAAATTTCGTGGTGTTGCTTTTTTTCCTATCATGTCGGACGTTTCACACGACCTTCCCCCTTTTGAAGAAATGGCCTTCAAGCGCTCTGCGCTATAAATATGGCGCACTATTTGTAATTCTTTCACAACACATCGATTTTCCATCCAAATATAATTTATTGAGTAACCTCCAGTCCTTTGTTTGGCTAGAAATATATCTCCGCAAGATAAACACGGGACGGGTTCGCATCTTCAGGGTGGATAGACTTCCTTACGTTATTTTTTATAAAACTACAGGAAGATGGTGGAGGCGCCGACATTATAATGGCTCGCTATTCCTCAAATTTGAAAGCGAAAATTTAATTCTGCTTTATTGTTATGGCGGTAAGGTCTATTATGAAATACATATAAGAGATGTAACGTTAACTTTATTATATGAACTCATTATAGACACTTTCTACGGCTTCTTAACGTGTCTTCTGTGAGATTAATCCATTCCTAAATCAAGTTTGTTACTTTAAAAAGCTCTTATAAAGAGTTCGTTTATATGTTAATGCTCTTAGCAGTGCCGATTTATTTATTTTGGTAAAAGTGAGTAAATGCTTTATATAAGTCCTACAGAAGTGGAGTCTTTTGAGGCTCATAAAGAATGCATTCGACCGAGTCCCGACTCTCGTAGCACTTGAGATTCCGCTCTAAAACGCAATTTAGTGCTGCATGATTAATGTTGCTAAATATTTCAATATCGAAATGCACCAAACTTGTCGCATACTCTCACGTGTGAGTTTCGATTACCTTTTTGTTCGATTTATTTTTCAGCGAGAAATAAAGATTTGTCAGTCATAAAAGTTTGTAAATGAAATGTGTCGAATAACCAAACTTTGGATTGTTATATGAATTACATCTAGTAAATTGCGATAATGGTCGGCTTAGCTTGGTAGCTAGATACGTAAAGGGAATGCCACTAATGAAATTAGTATTAGATCGTAATTTACTTGTTGTATTGGAAATCAATATCAGTTTGCTTGACGGTCCCTTGTGTTATAGTGAGTGGGGTTATGCTCTATGCTGATAAAGCGCACCTGCAGTGTTTGTTGTCTTTTAGCTTTAAGCATCTGTCTGATATTGTTTCTTAGGGCTACCTTTAACTAATAGGGACTAAGAAGTTACTATTATAGTTTTATAGCTTGCAGTAAACTGCTATCCGTAAATTATTTTTCAAGGTGTAATTTCTGTACTACTTGAAAGGAGGGCATTGAGCACATCACCACAGCGGTGGCAGAATTGTTCTGAAGTTATTCAGTTCTGTCGGTTAACTTTTAAACGAAGTTATATTAGACTATAAAACAACTTGCTGTACTAGTTTGCTATTTACATTACTTGGTGTGTAAATGAGGTTTTACAGGCTTCAGCTTTCAGCCTTGGCCCACAAACCGCCTCTTCGCTCAATAAGAAGCTTACGCAGTGTGTAATGTATTTATCTTTTTCCACTACCGACAAAGTTAAATAATAACTAAGTGTGCTGTATATAATCTGGCGATATTGTACTAATGCAAGAATGTCAAAGTAACTATGTAAACAATAACGTAGTTGTTCGAGTTGTCCTGTCAATGTCAAGTTGTATTTTTTATTTTAATGAGCTGTTTACTAAGAATTCACAAAGTAGATACTAGAAATCATGTGAAAACCATTTCCCCAGGTTAAATTCGTACGGCCAGGTTTGGTGGTTATCACTCGATACATCTTTTACGTCTAGTTTTGCAATAAAAATTTCATAGGCAATTACTTTGGACGCCTAAGTAGTATTTACGTGCGTAGCAATAGCTGCACCCTTAAAAACACTTACGTCCTCGCTAACACTTGCGCTCTGATTATTAAGAAATGGATATCTTCTATGTCTAGTTTTATAAAATTTTCATATACGGTTATTTTACTGAACTGGACACGTCAGTAGTACTTACGCGTTTAACAACGAGTGACCTGACATGTTACAGTCATTATTATATGTGAATTGCTAAGGTAATAATTCTTAAATAAAACACTGCTGGAGCCTATGGTTTGAAAATATCACAAATTCGTTAAAACCCCTCACCACACAAATATTTAACAACGGCTAAATACGTATTTCGACAGCAAAGCTGTCATCATCAGTAGCTACGAAAAACTTACACAACAAAATTGCAACGATATGTTCGTGACCAAATCACAAATGGAAGTGGGCGATTCTCGCGCATTTTACAGCTATTTATACTGTCTGACCCAGAGGACGTGGCCGAGGGCCAAATAACATGGCGGACGGTCAATATAACTTCAATAAATCGTACAAGATGGAGGACGGTATAGGTCCACCATCTTTGTTCAAAAGTTTAATTGTTAAAAACGAGTCTTCCGAATCCTTTAATAAGGACGAATTGCCTTTTTTAAATAGGGGTTTAAAATTCAATTTAGGTCATTCTAAACCTCCTTTAGAAGATATCGTTGCCGGTATCGAAAGTTCAATTGCCACTTTAGACGAACAGTCTAAAGAATTCATTAAAAGAGTTTGCGAAAGTAAAATTTTTGAAAACCTGAAAGATAGAAAAGGGGAAACAACTGAATCGATTAAAAAAGACCATGAACTTATTAAGGGATTGCGCAACAAGGGATGTTTTTATCTAAAAGCTGACAAAAGTAATAAGATTGTTATTTTAGATAAACAGGACTATTTTGATAGAGTAGGAACATTGCTTAACAATGGCCCCTACAAATCATTAAAAAGGTGTCACCTAAGGAGCATGATTGTTAAAACACACGATGTGATTAAGTACTGTCCCACACTTATTACTCCAGCTCTTAGATATAAGCTGACTCCTTCTATTCTAGAAATGCCAAAAATGTATTGTTTACCTAAGATACATGTCAGGAAAAACGGTGAGACCTATTGTTTCTGGTATTAACTTACCTCCTACCTAAATGGTTAACAAATAAATTTAGAATCTTGTCAAAACTTCAAAATAATTTTTCGGTCGAAAACTCGTTGGTGAAAGATTTGGAACTTGGTGAAAGCGAGATTCTAGTTTCATTTGTGTGTTCTTTGTTTCCAAGCGTACCAGTCCCACAAACTATGACATATCTGCGGGAATTACTAGATTAACTACACATTGCATGTCCCAGAATTGCTTTCAAATAGATGGAAAATTCTATGAACAGCACGAAGGAACAGCAATGGGAAACAGACTTCCCCTTTTGTTGCCAAACTTTTTATGTCAAAATTCGAAACTGAATTTAAGAATAACACAGAGTATTTCCCAAGGATTTGGTTTAGTTATGTGGACGACATTTTTGCTATTTTTGATTCATCTAAATGTAGTATTGATAATCAGTTAAATTCCAAATTTCCTAGCATAAACTTCACGTATGAAATAGAAAACGAAGGACAACTGCCATTTCTAGATACCTTTGATACGAGCGTCAGCCGAAATTTAAAAATTAAGCCGTCAAACTCGTATCGATGGTAAATAATAAGCCATAAAAATTCCAAATTCTACAGAAACAAGCCCAGATGACAATTCTCGAGCCTTGGCAGTATATCATTATTTAGCCTAACAACGCCGTGCGAGGGCGGAAGCAATAAATCCCGAAACACATTAACGAGCCCGCTCAAAACTCAAGCAGTTAACCGTCACTCCAAACCAACGAATTGTACTTCTAAAAACGTCAGAGCTAAGTACTCGAAAAACGCATTGGACGGGGAAACAAAGAATTAAGCTACATACTGAAAGCGGCGAAAGTGTCCCCAAAACACTTAAGACAGCAGAGCGCGCATTCAAATTCACAGCCACCATGGCCATAATTCACGGAGCTCGAGAAAGCAAGTATGAGTAAAAGATACTCGGCTGCCATACAAAATGCAATAAATTAACTGGCCGGCGTAATAAGGGCCGAAACCAACCGTCACAGTTCACGGGCAAAAAGAACCTTTAAGTGCGCTGGGGCAAACTATTATATATGCAGAAATGGCAACATTTATTTTAATTATTGGTGCCGCGTAAATTGAACTATCAAGGGTTGCGCATCAAAAATTGCGCAAAATTACAAGGAAGACGAGAGACTGCGGCCCTACCCAAAATCTAGCAAATTAGCGGCACGCGGAGGGAGCTACGACCGGAAATTACAGTAAATCGCAGCGCAGTAATTAAGCGGCGAGTTATATTTATCCCAATCACGTCGTGTTTGGATTCAAAATTCAAGTGGATTTTCGAGCAATATAATGCGGCTAAAATCAACCCGCTAATTAGACGCGCCAGGAAATTAGCATTACGCCTTGCAGAATCAGCTATGAATGCCCCCAGAAATCTGTCTTCACGCCACGGGCCAATAAGCATCGAGGGAGGCATTTAAATAGAGAAACCCTGGCCTTAGGAAATCACTCTGCCTCGGCGGGTCGACCAAGCAGCCATTCCAGGATCATCAGCCCTCATCTCCAGGAGTCTAACCAACCTCGAAGGAAGTCACCTAGTCTGCCGTTCCCCGAGCTGTCGCTTTACTGGACTTGGAGCCTATCGCCCTTGCTGGACTTAGAGCATATCACCTTCGGTGGACTTAGCACAGCCGCCTTCCTGGACTCTGCCGCCGGCCGTCTTCGTGGAACTTGGACGTCGAGCCACGTCAGCCGCCGCTCCCGAGACGACAAGAACCCGCTCCTGCAGCCCCAGCCGCTTCTAGGACGCTGCGCTCTTCAGCCGCCGCCTCCGAAGGATCCCACCAGCCGGACGTCGAGCCACTTCTACTGCCGCCCCCGAGAGGACGACGAGCGCCCGCTCCTGCAGCCCTAGCCGCTTCTAGGACGCTGCGCCCTTCAGCCGCCGCCTCCGAAGGATCCCCCCAGCCGGACGTCGAGCCACTTCAGCCGCCGCCCCCGAGAGGACGGTCAGCGCCCGCTCCTGCCGCCCCAGCCGCTTCTAGGACGCTGCGCCTTTCAGCCGCCGCCTCCGAAGAATCCCACCGGCCGGACGCTGAGCCACTTCCGCCGCCGCCCCCAAGAGGACGATCATCGCCCGTACCTGCCGCCTACGCGTTCCCAGGACGTCGAGCCACGTCAGCCGCCGCCCTCGAGAGGACGATTCTCGCCCGCACCTACTGCCTACGCGTTCCTAGGAAGTCGAGCCACTTCATCCGCCGCCCCCGAGAGGAGGATCAACGCCCGCGCCAGCCGCCTACGCGTTCCCTGGGCGCCGAGCCACTTCATCCTCCGCCCCCGAGAGGAATACAAGCGCCAGCTCTTGCAGCCCCCGCCGCTCTTAGAACGCTGCGCCCTTCAGCCGCCGCCTCCGAAGGAACCCCACAGCACCGGACTACGGACCCCAATCCGCCATCTTCTTTCTCTTGGTTATACACTCAGCGGCACGAAAAACGGAGCACTTGCATTTTTTATTAGATTTAAAATTGTATCCCTTAATCCCTTTGTGATGTTTTATTATTACATTTATTATTATACATGTATTATACATTTAACATTATAACATGTATAATAAATGTATAATAATAAATGTAATAATAAAACATCACAAAGGGATACAATTTTAAATCTAATAAAAAAATGCAAGTGCTCCGTTTTTCGTGCGCTTGAGTGTATGTATATGTAGTCTAGTTCTAAGTTAAGCTGTACCAAAATAACTATAATAAATTTTTCTCCGATTAATCAACTGTTTAGCAGAGGGTAACGCCTCCTCCCTCCTTCGACAGCCGCCATTTTTTACCACCGCCACCGTTGAGCTAGTTGGAGGTGCGTTACCTTAGTAATATACAGATAAGTTGGAATTCGATGTTTATAGAAAAGAAATTAATGTACACAGATTCATTTTAGTGGATTCAAATAATTGTTTTCAACACAAAATGGCTGCTCTAAATTTTTTATTGCATAGACTTTTCCTTTAAACAAAGATCGATATACCACTGAACTTCAGACCATAAAAGGCATCGCTGTGTACAATGGTTTCTCTTCTAAAATTATCGACAATTTGATTAGTAAACAAAAAGCAAAGTTGCATGTTCGAAATTCCACAACTCTCGTCAGTCTTAGAAGTGAAGGATTCAAGTACATTAAAATTCCGTTTCATCCGGCTACAATGGGCCATAAAGTTGTGTATGGTTCAAACAACAACATTAGAAATTGGTTGAGAAATCCAAAAGACAAACTGAGGATCTGGAATTTACGAAATTAAATGTTCCCATTGTGATTCTAAATATATTGGGCAAACACGCCGTAATTTTGGTACTAGATTTAAAGAGCATTTAGCTTATTCTAGATTTAACAGATTCGAAAAATTGAGTATTTCCCAACATATGTACGAAACGGGTCATAGTATAAAAGAGGATGACCTAAAAATTGTAAAGGCGTTAACTTCAACAAAGCAACTAAATTCTTTTGAAAGCTTGGCCATTGTTAAGAACCGAGATAATAAACTTTTGAACAAAGATGGTGGACCTATATCGCCTTCCATCTTGTAGGATGTATTGAAGTTATATTGACCGTCGGCCATGTTATTTGGCCCTCGGCCACGTTCTCCGGGTCAGACAGTATAAATAGCTGTAAAATGCGCGGGAATCGCCCACTTCCATTTGTGATTTGGTTACTAGCATATCGTTGCCATTTTGCTGTGTAAGTTTTACGTAGCTACCGATGATGACAGCTTGGGTGTCGAAATACGTATTTAGCAGTTGTTAAATATTTGTGTGGAGAGGGGTTTTAACGAATTTCTCGTAATATTTTTTTCTTAAAAAATCGGTTTATGTGCATGATGAGAGCTTGCCTCGTCTTCTTTGTGGCATGACATCAGCAGTTCTCAAACCGTAACTGTTATTAGAGTATGTGTTTCTCTGTGGATTTCGGAAAACAGCTTGATATTGCCTAAATTTTTAACCTTTAAATTGGGTGTAATTAAAACTTACATATCCAAAGATAAGACAAAAACGCACATCCCTTTAAATGCAAAATAAACGTATTAAAAATGTTAGGTAATTTTCAAGGATATTCTTCTGTAGTTACATTTTTGTATTTCCTACACGGTGGTCTTAAATTCCCACGTTACAAACTTTGAAATTTCTGTACACTCCTCAAGTAGCTTAACTTTTCCAATTCCACTAAATTATAGCTGAAGTTCAAAAGTTAAACTGAAGTATTGAAAAACTTTTCAAACTTGATCTTCATCTTGCTTAAGAACTCGTTTTCCAAAATCGCACTACATTAATTCTGAATATAAACTAATGGTTGGAAACAGGGTAGCAAGGTGACGTTGTGCCCTTAAGTTAGATGCTGAGAGCATCAATAGAGCTACTTCGCACTACAGGCGCTGTTTCGGTGCCAACGGTTAATCAAAACCGTCATTCACAGCTTCCCCTCGATGCCAACCTTGACCTCCTTGGAATACGTATCTCCGGCTTTGAAAATTCGGTGAATGGGGCGACGAAAAGCTGTCTATGCCGTTTTAGGTTCCTGCATAATGGGTGGAATTCGTTTTGTGTGACAACAAAAGTCACGTGCCCTCGCATCAGGTGATAATTCGGCTCCTATGAAAGCCGTTTTTAAGGAATTTGCCTTCGTAAATTGTTCATATTATTACGCCATAGTTGTTAGCTAAACATAAATATCTAGTCTTTACGTTTTTGCACACAACAGAACGTCCGTCCAGCTCGGAGAATACAACACAAATTCGACGACCGACTGCGTAAGCTACTACGATGACAACGACTGCTCAGACCCTGTGACCAAGGTGGCCGTTGAGAATACCATTTTGCATCCGAAGTATAAGTTGGACAAGGAAGGATTAAGCTACAACATAGCCTTGATTCGTCTTGCCCAAGATGCCCACTTCTCAGGTATGTCGACATATATATATACAAATCCTTGTTTATTTATGTATGTACTACGTTGTAGATTATATAAGGCCTATTTGCCTGCCAGATGGGAAATTCAAGGCCAAAATAGGAAGCACTTTGTCGACCACTGGATGGGGAACCACAGAGTGGGGTAAGTTATTATTTAAGCAAAATATGTCATAGTAACATCGTTTTTAAAACTGTTTTAGTGCCGGATCTCAATAAAAAGTCCAATATTAAGAAACGCGGAAAAGGTGTAATCGTACCCTTGCAGCAGTGCATCGAAAACTCCGAAATTAACCTGGAAGGAGCCGTAAGCGAAGATTTCCATATCTGTTTCCGGGAAGATACCCCGAACGGGCCCTGTGCCGATGATTCTAGCGCACCCCTCATGTCGAAAAGCAAGAATCAGTGGCAGCTGGAGGGCGTCTTATCTTTCCCCATTGCTCAGAACTGTGGGGTAGGCAGCATGAAAATCTACACAAACATCACTAGGCATCTGGAGTGGATTGCGGAAAACGCTGTGCTTTAATGCGCTGTAACTAAATTTGTATTAGTAGAACTTTCATACTGTATTTTGCTATATTGTTGAGCAATTTTATGACAAATGGTCAATAAAGTAAACGCAGTTTTATCAATTCATGTAGCAACTTGGTATGAATTAAAAACTATATTTTACAGTACCTAAACTGCTACTGCAGTATTATTGTTAGAAATAAGGAGACTTAAAAAGTGTTTTAAAATAGGTTCAGGTTGATAGTATTTATAACACTTTATAATACGCACATACAGGGTGATTCAAATTAAGGGCGCACCATTGCTATCTTTGTTATTATTAATTTTACAAAGTAGGTTAAATTAGTAAACTGGTAGTGTTTTTGGAGCTGACTAATATGCAATTAATAAAAAGACAATCGAATAACGAGTTTGCGACAAAATAAAAAACTTTTCGTTTTTTTAATGGAACACCCTGTATATATTTCAAAAACTTGAAATAAAAATTAATTTGAGATATAAAAGTCTTAATACACTATTGTCTTAATACACTATTGTCTTAAAATGTATATCAAAGAAGCTAGGGGAGATTTTAGTTTACCTATATCAACAATACTCCGTACTTACGAAAAATTCATAGTAGGCTACTACTAAAAACAAAAACAATACCGTAAACATCAGAACTGTCAAAATCAATTTGTCGTACGTTTGGTTCTCTAAAGTAATTAGTGTTGTTTATTTACTATTATAAAAACTTAAAACAAGCCTGCAATGAATTTTTACAGTAGAATAATCTATTTATTTATCTACTAGCGGACCCGACAGGCGTTGTCCTGCCCGCTGCTTGCTATTAGCGGACCCGACAGACGTCCTGCCCGGTGCCTGCTATTAGCGGACCCGACAGACGTTGTCCTGCCCGCTGCCTGCTATTAGCGGGTTCAGAAAACTTTTTTTCGATTTTCGAATTTTCGATTTTTTTAATTTTAAAACATATTGGGGGTGGTGGGGGGGGGGTGAAATTTTGGGGTTATATGTTCTGATATGAACCACAGACCTAAGAGATAGAGTAACAAGGTCAACACATCACCAAGACACAAACCTCATACAATGTTTGCTGCGCAAGCACCAAAGGCGCGATCCAACTCTGTATCCCGAATCCGGGGCAAGTTGATCATTGTACCGCCAGATGCCAGCGCATATAGCACCAGCCTCGACACCGCAAGGTAAATGAGGTTACAGATAATACATACATACATGTTCTGATATGCGAGAAATCTTTTAAAAATTAAAACAAAGAAATTTGTCAAAAATTCTTAAAAAATCCTAGAACCCGATTGGAGCGCCACCTACCAAGTCCAATTGTGAATCTAAACCATCCAGGGACCCACTCAAACACACACAAAAAAATTCATCAGAATCGGTCCAGCCGTTTAGGAGGAGTTCAGTGACATACACACGTACAGAAGAATTATATATGTTACCGGAAATGTATGTAATCCGTCATTATGTAGAATTCCTAGGAAATGTATATAATGCCTAAAATCGTCAGGAAATGTGTGAAATAAATTTTATTATACACATTTCCTAGGAATTGTGTACATTTCCTAAACTAGAATCGGAAATGTGTTAAATTTGGGATGTTATGTCAGTAGGTTAGGTTAAGTTAGGTTAGGTTAGGTTACTAGCACTGAAAAATCGTCTCACTGCTAAGGAAAACTTCAGTTCATCTGTATTTTATTTTTCATTCATTCACAAATTCTACAGTATAATGTTGATTTTCATACATTTCCTAGTACCATTTAGGAATTCCATACAATGCCTAGGAAATACATACATTTCCTAGGAAATGTATGTATTAAAAAACCTTTGACTAATTATTTTACACATTTCCTAAATTGGCTCGGCATTATATACATTTCCTAGAAATTGTATACAATTCCTAGGTTTCATACATTTCCTGTAACATATATACAAAAACAATAATGTAAACATCAGAACTGTTTATTTATTTCTTATTGTTTTGTTACTGTTTCTGGTTATCAGACTTAAAACAAGCCTGCAATGAATTTTTACAGTAGAATAATGTATGTATTTATCTATAAACTGAAACTTGCGATAACTTCTTTAGTATTCATTTTAAGACAATAGTGTATTAAAACTTTTATATAACAAATTCATTTTTATTTCAAGTTTCTGAAAAATATACAGGGTGTTTCATTAAAAAAATTTTTTTTTAAATTTTGTCGCCAACGAGTTTTTCGATTGTTTTTTATTAATTGCATATTAATCGGCACCGAAATCACTACTAGTTTTGGTAATTTAACCTACTTTTTAAAATCAATAATAACAAAGATAGCAATGGTGCGCACTTAATTTGAATCACCCTGTATAATAGGTTTTAAATTAAAAAATTAGAAAATATTTAAAACTTGTAATAGAAAAAATGTAAGAGAGGTTTTCAATGCGTTTTAAAAGTTTTAGTTCCAGTGTAAAAAAGTTATGCATTTTTACTTCCTTTTACAATACAGGAAATATTGCATTCACCTCAAAAATTCGAAATTGAGTTTTCAACAGATCTTCACATTTTAGAGACTCCTGAACCCTGTGTTTGTTCATTGGTCTGCTGTCAGTCTATGTGCCTGTGTGTGTGTTAACAGAATATCTCGAAAACGAAAAGAGGTATGACGTTGAAACGTCATATATAAGTTGTGTGTACTGTCTAGATGCAACAGCAAGCTTTTGAAGGAAACCGCATAACCGGAAATATGGTGTTTATTCTTGTAATTTTTCAGTTTTTTCAATTTTTTCAAAAACGGCTGTTAACGGTTTTTTTAAACGTTAAATTTTTATTATATTTTTAATGTGCATTGATATGAAATAGGTGATTTTCCAGTTGAATACCTCTAAAATGGGTTTCTTTTGTTTTTTTTTGTATTAACTCGTATTTTAAATATATCGCCCGGTACATTATTACGAGGGTGGGCTGAAATGTAATGCACACATGCTTGTAGAACGCGAACGAAATGATCTACAGAAACGCTCATGGTTGCATTCGGAAGTTACATGCCTCCTCTATGCGTATGCTAAGTTTGAAGGAGTTTCGTTCATCAGCAGTTTCCGGTGCGCTTTTGAGCGATTCGCCGGTCATTTTGGATCAAGTTGTCGACACGTTTGTGATTTTCATCGTCCTTGGCAGAGATCGAACGTTCGCTTCGCTTTTCGTCATCAATTACGGTTTTTCCGGGCTTGCAACTACGAAATTTTATTACCCATGGATTCACAGTAGTTCTATCAACAGTATCAGCTCCCGAATGCAACCATGCGCGTCTCTGTAGATAATTTCGTTCGCGTTTTGCAAGCGTGTATTATATATAAATATAAATTATTCAGCTTCTTGGCACATAATTTTAGAAGTCTACAAATTTAGTGACCTTATTGTTACTACGTACGCACGCGACTAGGCGTAAAATATATATAAATCCAACAGAAGAAACAGACAAATACATAAATAGAAGAAGACATGCAAATGTGGCTGAAACAACGCACAGGCTTAATTCTAACCTACCGAAAACAATACCTCTCCTGCCTACGCAAAACGAAAATAATGCAGAATGTGCAAGAGGCATGAGCAATACGCTGGACGTCGGGTGAATACCCGTTCTAATTCTCTGATATCGAGTATCCGCACGCATGTTGATATGGTCCCGGGACTTCGCCTGGGCTGTCTGTGGTTTCAGGACTCGGTTTTTGTGGTAGAATCCTGGGACTGTTCCGGGACCGGATACTAGGACTGGAATCCCTAGTCGCTCGCCTACCGAGGTCCCCTCACTAATGACGACTATATCAACACATTAGAGTCAGTAAGTTATTTACTAGACATACTAAAACACAAATTATAAGTTTATGAATACCCTAAATAGCTAGTGCACACAAAGTATGTCCTTCTATCATTAAAAATTTAAAAGTAAAATATGGAGCGATTCTACGAGGAAACTGATAAAAGTCTCAAAGTAATTTTAAAATAAGTCGATCTACGAAGCATGTTCAATAAAAACCCACCCCTAATCAAATTACCATTGTACCATGCAGTAATACTGCATGTGATGCATGTATTTTTAAAATATTAATAGTGTTTGTAAGCACACACTGATCAATTATTGTGGACGCGTAAAGGGCATTTCGTATATCAATTTTTTGCTAATGGCTGGGGTTTTATCGCTCATTTTTTTTTCTCAAAAATTTGAGTGGCCCACCGTTTTTGCATCGTAACTCGCTTCGTTATAATGCAATCGACTTTTAACAGTGCTCATTTTAAAGGTCTTTTCAATCACTACAAAAAATATTATATACGTTTTTCCCGAAAAATGCATCGGTTTTTCGTTAATTAACGTTGATTACTTTGAACCAAGTTGTTGCAAAAAAAAATCTTCTTCAACGAGCCATAACTTCTTTTATTTTGGACCTAGAGCATTCATAAGAAAACCAATCTCTTTTCTGTTTTCTGAGCTTCAGTTTTTGTTATTACAACTTATTTGATAGAACGCGAAGTTTTCGACTTATTTGCGAAAAACCGTCCAAAAACATACATTTTTATCACGAAAAATTTAAGTTTTCCATCGCGAATAGCTCGAAAAATATCGATCTATCGAAAAAACTATATAGAACATTTTTTACTTAGAATTTGACCCTCTATCCATTTCCGGGGTTATTTTAAGTGAACAATTTCCACCCCCGAGAAGGGGTGGTATCCACTCTCAGGGAAAAAGCGCACATCGACGCTATGTCACTTTTGCTCTTTGAGCCATCCCCTAACCACTCACCAAATTTCACGTCAATCGATCAAGGTTCAAAGAATTCGGAGCGGAAAACCTTCAATGACTGGACTATTACGTTATTGTAAAATGTTTTCAAATTGCCCCCCCCCCCTCCCCCTCAGGTTAGCTTTGCTGCAATAATTGCATCTTGAACAGGCTGCAACATTCTAAGGGGTAGTGATGGTGGCTGCTTCATAAATCCGATCAGTAAGGTCACATAAACCAAATTCTTCAAGTAGCCCCACACGCCCCCAAAGGTGTTAAATCCGGACTTCTCGCTGGTCAAGCTCTTGGACTTTCATGACCGATTCATTTGTCAGGGTAATGGTGATTAAACCATTGCCGAACCACACATGCATAATGTGATTATTCACCATTGAGCTGCACCCACATATCGCGCCGGAGTGCAAGAGGAATTTCCTCCAGTAGGTCCGGAAGGTTATTTAAAAATTCTAAATTATTTTCAGCATTTAGCTTTTCAGGAAGTATAAAACGGCCAATCAGCATGTCTCCAAGTATTCTTACCCATACATTTACTGAAAAACGTACCTGGTAGTTTCTTTCGTGAACTTCATAAGGATTGCCATGGACCCAAACGTGTTCTTTGTGACAGTTAAAGATGCCGTTTTTTCTAAATGTAACTTCGACCGTCCATAACACATTGATTATAAACAAAATATTTCTTCTATGGGCTTCTACCAACCACTCGAAAAAGGTAAATCGATGTGGATGATCGTACTGCAATAAATTCTGAACACCCAAATTTCTAGAAATACTTCATATACTAGTTTCTGGATTTTCAGCTACTATTTGTAAAACGTTTTCCTCTAAGTTGGGTTCTCTTATTCTTGGAGGACCTTCGTTCATAACATGAGCTAAAATAATGGTTCTAGTTTCTCTTAGTCGTCGATCTGCAGCTCTTATCACAGTATGAGATGGTTTCCTTCTGTTGGGAAAACATGGAATATACCTACCCCTAGCAGCTTCATTAAAATTTCCTTGTTAGTTTCCTAAAATCCATACATTGTCGGCGTATTCATGTGCCGCTTACACCATGATAGAACGACAAATTATGGTTGAAGTATAAATCAAACGCAAGTGAAATTACAGCCTCGAATAAATTAGATGTAACAACTGACAGTCAAAATTTTACATTAGAATTTTTTTCGTTGACCGCTTGTTAATTTCAATATTAATGAATTATTTTTCCTAAAAAAGGATGGATTAATAGACGTCATTAATACACTTTTTTTTATTAATACACTCTTTTTCATTAATTAACTGTTTTTTTTGTAAAAAGGATGGATTAATACACTGTTTTTGATTAATACACTCCTTTTCATTAATTAATTGTTTTTATCTATTCCAGTGGGATAAGTAACGCTTTACGTCACTCATTTGACACTATTTCAGTTAGGTAATGAAGCTCATTACACCACTCAGTTATGTAATGGTTTTATTACGCAACTGAGTTGTGTAATGACTTCATTACGTAACTGAAATAGTGTCAAATGAATGACATAATGACATTTGCCTACTAAAATATTTTTGAAAATGACAGATCTGACATTTCTCTTAATGCACTTTTCTCAATTTTAGGCAGTCGTAGATAAAATTTTGTACAATACGTGTGTGATAATGCATCATTAATATACTTGTGTGCTTACACACACGTATATTAATGATGCTGTTATCCCACTTGTATAGTAAATAACTATTATCTACGACAGTGTGTAAAATTGCCTTTTAGTTGGCAGTTTTAAGTTTGTAAAACGACTGTTTAATAACATGTTTTCATTAGTTTACGTCGTTAATAGCAACGTGCTTAAAAATTTCATTAGGCACGTAGTTAGTAGCAACGTGTTTTAAAATTTTTAAAACACTCAAAATTAGGACCGGTTGCTAGTAATTCTAATTTACATGTAAAATATTTTTTATATTTACCGTGTTTTCTAGATTATATCGTAGATAAAATATTGTACGATACACATGCGTAAAGCATCTTTAGTCACTCGCGGGGCTTAAAACGCTCGCTCACTCGTTTTAACTCTACCCCACTCGTGCCTAAAGAGTAGCTTTACGCACTTGTATCGTAAATTACTATTGTGATTTTGACGTTTTGATGATATTTTGCATGGAGGTTAGTTGTATTATTCAATTTTTTCTCAAAAAAAAAAAGATTTTGCGGTCAAAGAAAACATTTTGTAATCAACTCGTTTGTTAATGGGCGATTAATAATCTCAACTATTAAAGGCACTCACTCGCTATCGCTCGTTCGTGCTTCAATCAATTTCGATTATTAATCGCCTTCATTAACACACTTGTTGGTTAAATAACTATTAATGTTTGCTTCCATTTTCTTTTGTTGTTCATATCAAGTCACCAGAAATATGCATTGTTGTCAGTTGTCATGTTTAATTTTAATAAATATTCTAACTTTTAACACCATTTCAAAAACGAAATACAAATAGTTAAACAAATTAGTCAATAATTTTTATTTTAAATGTGTTTCCTATTGATAAAATAAAAATAAAATTTTATTAAGTTTTCTTTATAGTGGAGTAGATCTGGGTTTGGAAACGAACTCTCTCGTTTTGAAAATTTTTGTTTGTGATTTCATAGAGTCGGGGTCCCTCTTTCAGATGATCACTATGGGAAGACTACCGGAGGTGCGAAGGGGGGGAAAATTACCGTTCAAAGATATAGGGAAACGGGTTTTTCGCGAATAACTCGCTGAGTTTCATCCCGATCGGAACAGTTTATAGGAGATGAAATAAAGGACTCGCAAATACAAACAAAATAAACTTTGGTTGGTCGAAATCGGTCCAGCGGTTCGCGAGATAATGCGTTTTGAAGGTCGAAAAACTGCGCCCGGAATTTCGCCGCGTTCACATTTTTCGCAGAGAAGATATTGACCTAGTGACTTTATATTTTTTTTTCTGTTAGGTAATCACAATCAAAATAGTTTGTCCAAATTTCAAGTCGTTAGGTCAATTAGGAGGGGAGGGGAAGGGAAAACAATAAAAAAACTTTGATCGGGGCGAACTTTTTTATTTATTGACCGATCCGGGTAATCCAAACTGAAAAATCTTCGTTAATTGTTTTGCTACAAGATGAGTCGGGAGCGACCAAGATTTTCGCGAAAATGGGGAAATGGCTGGCAATTTTCCGATTTCGAAAACTTTATTTCTTCATTTTCGCGATGAAGGAGTGGAGTAGGAGACAATTTTTTTCTGTCACTGGATTGAAATTTTTTTCCCCTTGAAAATGAGCCCCCTAAGAATCCGGTAGGGCAATTATTAAGGGAGGGAGAGAGGTGGACGCGTTTTGCTCTGTAGAAGGGCAAGGGATAGGGCTAGCGACTTTGGGCAGGGCTCATTCTCAAGGGTAATCAATTTTCTTTGATGGTTTTTTATCGCGAAGCGCTATCTTAATCAGGGGCTGCACGCACGCGTGATATGTTTATCAGGAGTTCCCGCTCACCGGTACACACAGACGAGATGAGCGTGAATATGGATTTGTAAGAGAGTAGAACGAGGAGAGGGAGCGCTAGGCTCTGCCGCCGGCATCTCGCGCTCGCCGTGATAAACATATCACGCGCGCGTGCAGCCCCTGATCAAGATAACGCTTCGCGATAAAAAAAACATGAAAGGGAATTTATTAACCTTGAGAATGGGCCCTGCCCAAAGTCGCTAGCCCTATCCCTTGCCATTCTATAGGGCAAAACGCGTTCACCTCTCTTCCTCCCTGAATAATTGTCTTACCGGATTCTTACAGGACTTATTTTTAAGGGAAAAAAAATTGCAATCTGGTGTCAGAAAAAAATTGTTTCCTACTCCACTCCTTCATCGCGAAAATGAAGAAATAAAGTTTTTTAAATCGGAAAATTGCCCGCCATTTCCCCATTTTAGCGAAAATCTTGATCACCCCCGACTCATCTTGTAGCGAAAAAATTAACAAAGATTCTCCAGTTTGGATGACCCGGATCGGCCAATAAACAAAAAAGTTCGCCCCGATCAAAGTTTTTTTATTGTTTTCCGTCCCCCTCCCTTCCTAATTGACCTAGTGACTTGAAATTTGAACAAACTATTTTGATTGTGATTACCTAACAGGGGAAAAAATATAAAGTCGCTAGGTCAATATCTTTCCTGCAAAAAATGCGAACACGGCCCGCGGAGGGTTCCCGTCGTGGCGAAATTCCGGGCGCAGTTTTTCGACCTTCAAAACGCAATATCTCGCGAACCGCTGGACCTATTTCGACCAACCAAAGTTCATTTTGTTTGTATTTGAGAGCCCTTTATTTCATCTCATATAAACTGTTCCGATCGGGATAAAACTCAGCGAGTTATTCGCGAAAATCCCGCTTCCCCATATCTTTGAACGGCAATTTTCCCCCCCTTCACACCTCCGGTAGTCTTCCCATAGTGATCATCTGAAAGAGGGACCCCGACTCTATAAAATCACAAACAAAAATTTTCGAACAGAGAGAGTTCGTTTTTCGGGTTTTTTTTCGCCAGATCTACTCCACTATTATGGTTCCTTATAGTTATAATTTGCCGTTGAAGATAACAACATTAAACACACCCTACAAGAACACTAAACTGCACAGGAAATTTTTTTTGAAGTGTTGTGTTCATCTTTCATAATAGAAAAAGGTTGCCTGAAGCGTTAGTGTAGGTTGGGTGGGTTTCTATTGAACAAGCCTCGTAAATTCAAGTTAGTGACAAATTTTGAGTGGAAACTTTATTCAGTTAATATTATTTTTCGTCTGATTTTGAAGTGGCAAGGCTTTAACAGCCTGACTGTAGGAGTAGTTTCTGGCGATAGAAAGTTTTCCGTTTCAACTCGAAGAAAGTTTCCCCGCAATGAATTGAATGTTCTACTATTCGACCCACAAACCCCACAAAAAGCACTTCCATCGTAGCGACAGGAAACAACGTACGGGTTTGTGGATGCAAAACGATAAGATGCAATCGCCTATAACTCAAGGTCATTTTGATAATGCTCAATAAATCGTTACTGGCACTTAATGAAAACAATAAGTGTTAATCATGTGGAATGCTTTTATTTTTTTAACATGTGGTAATGCCCTGATAGTCTCTATCGCAGGACAAGGGTAATAGCCTTTTTATATATAACCCTGTATTTTCCCTTAAAAACCAGATTTATTCATATTAGTCTGGCAGCCTTCGGAAGGTCGAATTGAAATGGTAGGCTCTGATTATACAGGGTAATTCATAAGTATGGCCATTAAATTAAATGGATATATACTGACCTTAGTAGAACTACATTGCACTAACAATTAATTGTTTACGTATTAGGGTCTGGTGCAAACTTTTGAAAACCACTGGCTAAATTAGGTGACATTACATTAATTGAAATATCCATGCAACTGAATTTTATCTAAATTCGATCTTAAGGCAACTACCTGTGCGAACTTATGTTCACATAAATTCATTCCGGCGACCATCAATTAGTTTAAGCAATTAAAAGGTTTTTTTTTGAGGGATTATTATTAATTTCTGACGTATAATTTATTATACAAAGTTGTTTGATGTCCTTCAACCACCCTTAAATTTAAAGACCATACTTATGAATCACTTTATATACAAATCCTATTTTATAGTTGTGGTAAAAAGTGGTGTATAATGTGCAATGGATTTTATAAATAACAAGAAATTATTATCTTTGAATTTAAAAATAAAATCCAACGTAACATTTGCTAGTCTTATTTCATGTGATAACCTCTTAGCCAGCATTCTTTTTATCATACATTTTCTAATCAGAATAATTATCGCTGGTGACATAACTAAATTAGGTCGATGGGCATTTGCACAGATTTAGCTCAACGTGACCTTTAATCATTAACTGCCTGTAACAGAAATTGTTGTGCAATAATAGCCTCGGGCGAATCCTATTTGCTACTTTATCAATTTGTGTGACAGAATTAACACATCTAAGTTCTTACACAGCAAGGCATATTTACATTAGTAATCGTTGGGGATTATGTTATGTCATTATAAAAGTGCAAGCGACATATTTTCATGTAGCCCTTTATAAATCCACTAGAAGGTTGGTGTGGGATGTTTCTCTTATAATTCTTACCTTTTGTTTTAAATATGTTTGTTATGTGTGGCATGCGAAATGCGTTCAGTGAAACGAATAGGTTTATTTACAGGAAACGGGCCATTATTCGTACGATGATGCAAAACAGCGTTACTGTTGCAATATTTGTTAAACGACAAAAATAGACTCGAACCAAAAATAAATCAAGGAGGATTAATTTTTTTCTGGGTTTATACGTTTTTGAATAAATAAATGTCTAAGAAAAAAGTAGTTACGTATGGTACAAGTGAATAAAAAAAGATTTTATCTATAAGGGGAAAACCTTGGCTCACGAAGGAAAGCCGAGTGAGCTATTTTCGCGAATGTATAAAATCTCTTTATTTGAAATCGGCATTAAAGTACCTCGAAATCGTCATTAAAATACGAGAAATCGGCAGTAAAGTAATCAATTGTTTTACGACCTTCTTGTAGGTGGCGAGGCAACAGATAAACGTCAACCGACGTTAACATAACCTAGAAAAGTTAGTTAAAATGTTGTAATTTAACGATTTCTCGATTTCAAATAAAACATAATGTACTCCTCAGTACTGAAGTTCCTTTTTATCCCTTATGTGGTTTATTTGCCTTAGCCCTACGGGTCTCGGCAACTAAATCCACATTCGTGATAAAAAGCTTAACTTCAGTGCCTTGGTATACAAACTACTATTATTTACGTGTGACATATATATTTTTTTCCAATGCCTCTATTTAATTATATAACTGTAAAAATTAATAAATACATTTAAATAAGTAATCATATTATATGATTGTGTGCTAGTTACCAAAATATTAAACATATGTATTTTGTTAGTTGCTATGGATTAGACTGTTTTATTCCCTAGTGAATAAAGTAGCCTTTTAACCACCCTCATCATTAAATTGTTACTTTGCCATGGATATTTTAATAGATAAACACAACTATAAAAGTAGGCATTTAAAAAAATAAATTATATTTTTTATTTGTAGGTTAGCTTATGATATGTTTTATCGGACTTTTTCCGCTGTCTAGGGTGTTTATCACACGACGTTTCGGGAGTTTTTGATCTATTTCCGTCTTCATGTGTTCCTGGTTAGTCCCAAGAAGGACCGATAATGTACGTCTTTATACCTACACTCGTGCCTACCCCAGGGTTTAAACCCGGAACCGGGTCTGTTCGGACCAACTTAAATTGGAATTTATTGTCCTAACACGGCTGTTATGAAAGCTGGTCTTGTTATTAACATATTGAAGACATGGATTGTTCTTGCCAATACAGCACACTTGTTCAGATCCAGACGGATCATGCTATCAGAATACCATGACTTTACTGAATTTACGTCTTAAAGTTGCTAAGCATGGAACTTCATATCATCAGCCTAGAAAGACGGAACTGCCGATCAACAGAGTATACTAGAGAAAGCAAACGCCCCAAGACAGAACCCTGCGGTACGCCGCTGCGAACTGGTTTCAGCAATGCAAAAATCCATAACTTTAGTTTTATTTATTAGCTAGGTGAATAACATGAAGAACTTCTTATACTTATTACTTTGACGTGCAACGAAAATGCCTTTAAAAAGAATTCAAAATGAAACATACCAGAAAAGTTATTGGTCAGTGTTACTGTCCTCGCTTACTACCTACGTCGAACAAAAATCCATCTAAGTCTTGTGTCAGTCTATGTTTCATATTTTTTATTCTTTCGCCACTGCCTACGTTGCTTAGTGTGTTCTACAAGAATGGTGGGTGACAAAGTGGATGTTCTAAAATACATTGTATGTCCGATGCCTCACAGTTTTGTGCTCTACCGAATTTTAGTATTGGAGATTCTCAAAAGTAGCTTGCATTAACTTCTACAACTATATAATTGATATCAGCCTCGAGTGAAAGACTTAATCTTTTCAGGTAAATTACTACTTTGGATACGATGTGTTCGTATTTAAAATTATATATTACTCGTAGTTTATAATGTTGGGTTGTTCAAAATTTTATAGGAAGTTTTATATTTATAGAATTTATGAATACTAAAACTATTTGTCTAGGGTACATAAACATGTCTGTAAAATATATTAAAGTGCAGGTCTCAGTGTACACCTATTTTTATATTTAAAAATTCTGGCATGTGGGTTTTGGTTCATTAATCTTATATTATAGAACCAATACTCGTTTTGAAGCGAAAGTAATGCGGATTTCAAGCTAAACGAAACGTGAAACGGTGATTAAATATGGATTACAGTAATTTCGTGGATAAATCTAAATTCATTTTAAAAATTATGTATTGAACACGAGCTGATGTAACACTATACTGTGCGTAATTAAAAATTAAGTACGTTTGTTAAAACGGCAATAACACACATTTGAACTCATTTTAAAATTAATTTTACTAGAAACACAATTATGTGTGGTTTTGAGGTTTTTTCCATTGTTGATTCATTCATTTTCTTGGTATTTATGAAGAAGCGTTAATTATCTATTAATGTTTACTGCGACGCAGTTGCAGGAAAGTAATTATTGGCTTCTAGATTCTAGAATCTACATGTGCATTCAAAGAAAACAATATAAATGGCACGGGTGAATCCTCGAGTCAAAATAAAAGTATTAAGCCCAACTTACCTTAGTACAAAGTTGTATTTCTAGAGCCCCTTTAAGGTCAACAAGAAAAAACATATGTAACTTCATTAATCAAGAATGCGTTGACACAGAGAACTCGTATTTGGCATAGGTGGCTATCTATTGTCGAATAATGCATCCTCGTAATGGTTTGGAAATTGATGCACAGGGGACGTTGTTGCAGCTAATTGCTAGTTTTTTGCTTCACTATTGTGCATCAGTATGTATTCTTAAAATGTTTAGAAATTACGATAGACTAGTTTCATATACATAGTTTTGTCTTTCATTTTTTTTTTATTGGAGTCTTCATTTTCAAGAGAAACGAGCATATTTAACTTGTCCCCAAAGATAAAAAATACAAGAAATATCATTCGTGAATCAGTGTCTGTTATTAGCGCTTTTATTTTTATAAAAGCTATTTAATTTCGTTAAACATTAAAACATTTGTTAAGAAATTGTTTTTTCGTTGATGTCTAATCGAAGCTATAACAATGATTAGTTGCAACAGCGCTTCCTAAACCAACACATGTGCCAAATGTAAGTACACTGGCCTGAGGTGCACTGAGGAAACTCTTAACTCGTAAAGAGTATCCCCAAATGTCAGAAAATGTGAAGATTCGATACCTTCAATACGCCTACTATTGTCTTTCATGTAATGGTAATTTTGTAATTCTTAAAAATGCTCCCTAAATAACTGTCCCAGGCACTCTCGATATGTTCGAACATTTGGGTTGAGTGTCTCTACTTGTTTGATTTATTTACGCTTCTTATAAATGCAATTTCTTCATTTTATTTTAATCAAAACCGTGATTTATAAATTAAATTTTAGATACGGTAGCCACTTTCTTTGAATGTTATTTTGGTATATTGTAGTTTTAATTTGGTTCAGTTATTAATCGTAGTGTTTGATCTCAAGTGAAGTCATGTAAACAGCAATTTTAGGTTACATAGAGTAAATCTCCACCTTAAAGACATTCTGAAATATTTCTTCGAATAGAGCCTCACTTCTTTCAGTATCTTAATTTTTATGTGTGTAGTTGGATTCTAGTATAATTTTTTGATAATGTTTCAGTATATGTAATATCATATTCACGTTACCAAAACCATTTTCGTAATGTATGAAGCAGGCATGCACTGGTTTTGGTAGGTCTAAACATTTCGGAGGACGACTAGCGAACAATGCTTCCTGTGTCTCAATCCCATTTCAAAAACCGAAATGAGTCTTTCCAGATCCACTTTAGTTTTTCTCAGTAAACATGCGTGAGTCTGTAGTCACTGCTGACTTTGACGGGTAATTCTCCTGTATTGTGAATCTGGTTGAAGGGTTTTAGCGGAACACCATTTACATCGATGTTAATGAGTAGTATTTAACACTATCGTTGTGGATTACCGCTGATTTTCTGGCAACTATGTTGAATAAACACCACAGTATGAAATTCCGCCAGGTAGATTTTTTAGTATTTTAATATTTGCCAAAAATGTCGATTACCACCGATTGAGTTTACTTTCGATTGAAAATAACAACCGGATGGACTACCGTCGATACGAATTATCACCTCATGGATTTACTACCCACTGAAGCGAATTTATAGCATTTCTCACCGAACTAAAACACCATTGAACCGAAATACCACCGATCCGCTTTCCTTGCAACATAATAATTTGTCTAAAATATATCGTTACTACCGCATTTCGCGCGCCGTAGTTTGGCAAACAACATCTCGCATAAGTTAGCATTTTGAAAGAATATTCAGATCTGTGTTAGTTTTAAAACACAATAATGACATTTTATTACAATATATAAACAATTTTGCGACGAAATATGAAACTTTGCAAAAGCTAGTAACATTAGTTACTTCATAAAAACAGTGTAGTTCCTGCCAAATGATTAATATGGAAACATGTTGCAGCATCTACTGTTGGAGGTGTTTCCAGTCGTTGTTACATCCAGACGGTGGTAGTTTACATCGGTGGTAGTTCCAGTTGAATGTAGATCCACATCGATTGTAATTCAAGTCGGTGGTAATCCACATCGGTAGTAGTTCCCACACATATGTTAATCGCTTTAATAAGCGCTGCGTTGACCCACTGCTTTTACGACTTTTAGTTTGATGCAGCGCTTTTCTCAACTCGTCTGAAAATGGCGGGTCCTTCTATTTCAGGCTACTTATTTTGTAGATTGGTTCGTTGGTCATTGAGAGTTGCGTGACGTAAGCTTTCCACATATCTGCCTGGTTACCTTCTTCTAACGCTAATTTGTTGTTTCATCTTTTTGTGTTGCTTCATCTTTTTGTGTTGCTTTTCCCTATCGGTGGTCAGGTATCATTAGGGTTATTTTTCCCTTAGAATATAGAGATTGAAACAGTGATGTAGTGCTCTTTTCGTACGATTCACAAAGGTCTGCGAGGTAGGGAATTTTTTATGTGTGGCTACTAAACTGGAAGGTCTCTAGTGTCGTTGCGTATGTGTCACCTTCTTTATCTTTCTGTGTAAATTGAAATTATGTTTTTTCTATAACTCTTTCATTTCCTTGCATTTTTTCTGTAGTCATGTTTCCTTAGCATCTTTTATTTTCGTTTTTGTAACCCTTTCTATGTCGCTTTATATTTATATTTTCTTCTCTCCTCCAATAATAAGTGTAATATCTGTTGAATCATCCAGTCTTGTTTCTTGACCTTTTTTTGATACTGTACTTGTTTTATAGCGGTTTGTGTTTTTATATATATTTCTTCATATTGTTACCATTTGAGTCTTTGGTATTGTTGTTAAATACACACACACACAGCTCTAGGGTCATGCTTGTGAATATTTATTTTCTGTGTTTTCATGCTCCAGGTATTCGTTTTAATCTTTCTAGATGCTTTTGTACAATATACTTTCTTCAATTTCAAATGTTTCATTCCAATTACAGTATTATGGTTGGAATTGAAATTGGCATCTGCTTACTTAATTAAATTCTCTCATCGTCTTGATGTTTTACTACGTATTTACTATCTAAGTAAGTGTAAATACTTTATAATGTACCACTACTTTTTATGTATTATACCGTACAATTAATAGTATTTTACATAACAAAATGACTAGAGATATACTTTTTTCCACGCATGGGCCGTTTAAGCATAAGTGAGTGTTATAATAACGCTCGCAAGTGAAAAAGCACCGTTTATTCACTGGTTATATACATAATTTTTTGTAACACCATATTGTTAATTATCTCTTTCAGTTTGATTAAATATTTATACAACAGATATTTTTTTATCTTACAGTGCTTTTTTATGTTAGCTATTTTTATTTTATAGCAAGTTTTTCAACTTGTTTATTTGACACTCTTAAATGACACATATTAGACACCTAAAAATGTTAAATAATGACAACTTATGAAAAAGTTGCAAAAAAGTATTTCGTTTATCCCCCTGACTGTTTAACTTTTAAACAGGGTAATGAACGAATGTAAACTTCACGTTTATTATATCATTTACTTTATGTTAATTGACATTTTTAAGGACTTCAAAATAAATGCGATGAATGCATATGCATTCCGTGTGTTCACACTACCATCATTATGCATGGGATTTATGAGTAATCGCTTTTGTCATCTGAAAGCCCCCGAGTTGCCCTAGCGTAATCTTTACCATTAAGCGTAAATTTTGTAATCAAGTTGTCGGTTAGAAAGTATTTACAACCAAATCAACTCAGCTGATAAATGCTTGCATGTATTAATATGACAGTGTCACACACATATTTGTATTAGGCATACTCGCATTTATCTTCGAACCGCTGACGGGCAATTTATAATAACACAAACCGTTATCGAATAGTTAACTCTATTCGCTCCGCTAGTTGTTATGCTATCAGTTCAAGTGATTGCATTAAAATACATCTTAACCATGACATGCCAGTGTATGTTTACATTATTGATCGTTCTGGCTTTTGTGTTGTCTCACTTTGAAAGTGCAAGTTCTTCAGGTAACTATTTATATGCTCGCAAGAGCGACTGGTACGTGTATTCTCGAAAAATCTCATTTTTAAATATGTTAAATATTTGAATAGCTTGGAAATGTTTATGCATAGTGTGGTATGAAATATACCTTCTTCGATTCATTTATCGTCAGATCGCGTTTTATTTCAAGCAAACAACGCGCTGCCTTCAAGGAAACGATCATCGTCACCTCTAGTATCCGACAGGAGGTACTGCGGCTATCAGCAGAGGGACGACCGAATTGATGCTACCCAAAATGCAACCCTTGACGAGTTTCCCTGGTTGGCTTTAATCGTTCATTCGGAGGCCGGCTCGGAATTTCTTTATTGCCTTGGGGTGTTGCTGAATAACAAATATGTCCTTACTAGCGCTGTTTGTGCTGCCTGGTCTAACGAGTGAGAATTATTTGTCATTGATTAACAGTAATAGAGAGTGCGCTGTCAGAAAAAAATAATCTAATGAAGCGATATAGACGAATATTACTGTCAAAATAATTTTTAAATTGAAAACATGTAAAATGTTAAGCAGCTTTTCTAAGGCATGATGCGTGCTAATATGCAAGATCAAGATGATAGTTCTAATTTAGAATTTTCTGTTTCTTTAGATCTGGAACTTATGTGTTCATAATTCGTTTTTAATACGATATTGGCCTTTGCTGTAACTCGACTAGCGTCGGAAATCACATTCGTTCAGAATTTATAAATAAAACGTTTTGCCATAAGCTACAGTTTGATACGCAAAACTGAATTTGGTTAGCGTAACAAAGAACAGTATTTTTAAAAAATGTATTTTAAAGTTTCGGTTGTGTAAAGAGGCCTTGGTAAAGTTATAAAATTAACGTTTCAACTCTACTATATTCCCTGCTGATAAAGTGTACAAAAAAAGCTACGCAGATATGGTAAAATTATTTTACCAGAAGCATACCACAGTGTGTATTAATCAGTTGTGGTGGTGAAACGTACGAGATATTTAAAAGCATAGGTTGATAATATAAAATATTTATAAAGAAAGCAACAATAATAAAAATTATATTTAGAAAATTTTAGCGAAATAAAGGGGCAATTAAAGCGTTAAAAAGTTTGGAAAAATGTAAACTTCGTAATTAAATCGAAAGGTCGTGCATGAACTAAAACAATAAAAGGGGACACTCGTAAACAACTCATTAAAGGCTGAATATTTGTATGTGACTGGAGGTGAATAAATACCTTGCGCAGCTTCCCTTCTCAAAATACCAATTAAATGACTTCGTTACGTCACCAACAAGGAGAACTGTATTTACACTAAAGAAGTGCGTACTTTTAGTATTATTCTGTTTGTAAGTATAAAGTTCATATTTTCATATTTTTTTGTTAACGCAGTATTTCAAAAAGGATCTCTGTTAGGATCCAATCACGCCTCGATTTCTTAGATGGTTTCCGATCTATCTAATGTTAGTTGCTAATTACTACAATGTTAAGTAACATTCACTGTTAATGTTAACTTCAGCTCCTTGAAATTCTACAAACTTATTCGTTACACGTGTATCTCTAGAGATGTGAAGATTTATCTTATTAAAATCTAAATCACAGCTTGTCGGGCCTGTTTAGAGAAAGCGTTTATAGTATAGAAAATCGTACTACACTCATTAATGACCAATAGAAAAATTAGATCACGAGCTGTAACCAAGACAACAACAAAATTTCTTGGAAATTTTTTGTAGGTAAACATTACTTCTTTTTAGGGTTTGTGTCGTTACGATTTTCTTACCGAATCTGCATTCGAGCATTAATTCATATCCGGAAATTATTTTTCGTGCATTCCAACAACGTCCTAATTTGCCCTCGCGTCCCGCTCGGGCAAATTAATACGACGTTGTTGGAACGCACTCAAAAAATTTCCGGAAAGAATTAATGCTCTTATGAGATTATATGTGATAATATTTTTAAAGTGTAATGCAGTAGCAATGAAACGTGGTATGAGAAACCGCCACAAAACGATAAACAACATAAATAAAATTATTTGGGTTCATGATATCAACGTGTTTGAGTTGAACCAGCCTTTTCCGGTCTTCTTAACTGCATCCCACATGCGCCATTATCTCAATGATATACAGGGTGTTATGGAAGTCCAGGCAATAATAAGTTTAACCACGCAGATATCTCATAAAACTGAACAGGTTCATCCTATATAATTTTTTCGAAAACACCCCCAAAACTGAATTAAAATGTTACAGTGAAACTTCTATTTAACGAAATCTATAAAACGAATAAACGAATTGCTAAACGGAAATTTCACGAAACAGAAATTCATTTAAAAGGGAAAACTAAATGCAAGTGGTTGTTCTAAACACAGCATTTGTTCAATCTTACTATTGAAACATGTTGTTTCTTACTTGGATACAGAACAAGAAAGCGTTTGCTTTGCTCTCTCATGTTGTTTGTTATGACAACGTAGGCGAAAGAGGTGTTTCGTATGTTCAGGTGTCTCGGGTCGGGGAAATTCACTTCAGGGATCTAAAGCGTCCTCTGAGCGAAAGGGACCTGGGAGAATTATTCACAGGAGTCTCACGGATGAGCCTAATAGTAGCCCTCCTGGAGAGGCGGTTTATGTGAGAATTAACAGGTCGGGTATTCGTCGATGAGCCTTATAGTAGCTCTCCAGACGAAGCGTTCTATGTACAAGTTAACGGACAGGAATCCCCTCGAAGAGCCTGGAGGCCCTCCTGCGCAGAATTGGGTTAGAAGAAAGGTTCAGGAAAATTATCTTTTACGACGGCTTCGGTTCCTCTTTATATAGCCGGAGCTGGCGTAATCAGCGGCTCAAACCAGTTTATTGGAGTAGGAGATTCTTCCTTCGAATGCGCGGTGGTGAACCTGCGTCGGTCCGCGGTGGCGTCACTTATCGCTGTTCGTGCGGCCAAAGATATTTCGAAATCGCGTTCGCGCTGGGCGAAACGTTACAATATTGTTGTTGGCACTGTTAGTCGATGTCAAATTCGAGGTTAGCAGGTTAGGTTTTTCATCAGTCTGACCCGAACTGACGCAAAACCTAACCTCGAATTTGACATAGACAGCGTCACCAACAATAGTGATTTTTTTTTATTTCATAGTTTAATTCTTTTTCACACTTTTCAATAGTGACATATTTTAGACATTAAAAGTGTCAAACAACAATTACTTCTCACTGACGTGTTGCAAAAAACGTTTTGGCCACTCATTTTTCCCACTCCCAAAATATGTCAAATTCTAGATTTTCAGGTTACGATTTGCGTCAATCTGTGTCAAATAACAAACAAAGCCTAACCTACCAACCTCGAACTTGACATAGACTGACAATACACTTCAGTACTGTCAAAAGTATAACTCGAACAAATTTTATTTCCAAGCAAATTTTTTTTTAATATAAATCAGGCTAATGATAAAATTTTAATATTTATTTAAAAATCAGTGGCAGGATTGAACAAAACGCTATATAGCACTCGTGAGAAACTAAATCACTCACTTGTTTGTCTGTCTATACTCGGTTTCGCCTCCTATATAAAATCAACAAACGCGTGAGTGAAAAATCTTACATTCTTCACTCGTGCAATATTATACTACTAGTGAATCACCCGAGCTACGCTTCGGTTCGCTAATTTAAGAGGGATTCATCAATATAAATTTAAAAAAGGATGCGTCGGTCGTGAATCGAACCCGGGCCGCCCGTGTGGCAGGCAAGCATTCTACCACTGAACCAAAGATGCTGCGTTGAATAAGACGCTGCTACGCTTAGCTTCGCTAATTATAGTAATTATTTAATTAAACCTTTACTTTTTCGTAGTTTTTTTAAATAAAACCGCCCTAAGTCTAAAAATTAGCAAAATTTTAAGCTATCATACAATTTAATAGACCCAATATCTTTGGAGGAGATAGCGAACAGACATACAAAGAGACCAACGATTTTATGGTATACATTAGTCTATCTGAGTAGTTTATTTCCTGTGTTTACATAACTAGTGCTTAAAGTTATGTAATTTGATGATTTCAAAAATATTAATATTTTTGTTTGTACATTACATTTAAATAGGGTTTTCCGTTCGTAAAGTGTTTAACATTCACTTAAACAATGGAATAGTCTTTCATCAACCACGTCTTGAAAACGAAAAGCGCCGGGAACATTTTCTTCGTCTACGAGCTTTTGATCGGGAGTCTCATTATCTTCTTCTTTTGTTTTCATTATTCGTAACACCTCCCGGTATGTCCTCTTCAGTCGATAAACTGAAAGTATGAATAGCATTGTCCACGTCGAAATTGTCCGTAAATTGTACGTCATTCGCAACACGGCCTTTCTTTTTTAATTCTTCCCATATTTTCTTCTAAATCTGCCAAAACGATGTCGTCTTCTTCATCCCAATTGTCAGGTTTCTTAAAGCAGTTTTCGATCGTGGTTAAAGAATCATCGTGTTTTCATACCTTGTCAATTTCTGTTACGATACACTTTTATATTTTTTATTATTCCCTGGCCCATTGATCTGTAGCAGTTATTAAAAAATAAAGTAATTAGAGCGTAATGCTGTGGTACCTATACCACCATGAAGCAAAACGAGTCTGCTTGAAATAACGAAGTTAAGAGCGCTCTAGCTCCCAACGGTTGACGTGTTGCGATAGAAGGGGCTACCACCAGGCCTGAAAGTCGGAAGAACGGTCGTTTGCAAAACAAAACGCAGGAATCTGACCCACGAAGAAAGTCGCTTGAGCGGTAGAGATACTGGAATCTGGTGGGGAAAGTTAACCCACGATGAGAGCAATTCAGAGAAGTCGAGGAAACTACAAGCGCCACATATTATTCAAGTGTTTCGAAAATATAATGAAGGAGTTCGAAACAATCGTTGGTTTGCGATCGACGGGACTAAATTGGCGACACCACACTCCAACGATAATAAATAGTTGAAAGTTAGGAAAACTGATGAAATACCGACGATGTTTTTATGACATCTACGATATCATCGTGTAAAGCTATGTAATTGCGCCTGGCTTATTTTCCTACTTTCAGCCTTCTCAAGCAAGTACCTTTAGCAACAACAAAAGACTACGAAAACGGTAACGTTCAGGACTGAGCAATAAGAGCCGCCGATGTCGCGTATTAGCAAGCCACGATGATAATCAAAACTAACATATGGCCCTTACATTCTATCAGGGGCACGAGGATCACACGGTGACTTAGAACTTACAATTACTTAACAAACTATCCATAAGAATACATCGAAAATGAAACACCCTTTACAATTTTCACTTTGCCATTAATTTATCCAGTGAATTTAATGGTACTTAAAACTTAAACAACTTCTGTTTTCCATGGTATTCTTACAGACATGGATAAGTAGGATTCTAATCGAAGAATCTGGACCTATTCTACACTAAATGTTGTAGTGCGATGTGTTTAATATTATAGTATCTATTTTTTAGCGTCCTGTGCTAATGGGTTACAATACAAAAATCGTTCCAATAGACATACGTATATCTGTGTGAAATCTGGGATCAATCGCATAAGCAATAAAAAAGTTACGGGAACGTGTAGATGTGAAATGAAACGCGCTGTATATACACTAACCGACCAAAGATTAAGTTCTAATTTTGATTTCCAAACTTAACGGACCGCAAATGTGCATATTGTCAGATGACAAGTAAAATGTTTATAAAACTAGATGCAGATAATACCCTGTAACAATTTATACCGACATCAACTTTATGTGCACGAGGGAATGTTTAAAGCTCGACGCGAAGCGGAGAGCTTTAAATTTCCCGAGTGCTATAATCGTGATTAAGCACGTGGTACATACAACGTTTTATTTCATTTTAGTCCTCAAAATGGACAAAATTCAAGGAATCAGTATTTTGGCTACAGACTACTGCGTCGACGTTGTGCTGGCGCTGTGCATTTCTGGTGTGCTATGGTTTCTATGCAGATTGTTGGTGTTGCTATACTGCTTAGCAACTTTATAGGCCCTACGGCTACAAAAGCCATTTTACGCCCTCTATCGAGGGCCAATAAACAAGATTATGGTTCCAAAATGAAATCAACAGTGTTAAATATCTCGCTGGGTAGATTATATCCCAGTGCTTTTAAAAATGAAGCGTTTGACGTATGACTGACTACACATAAAATTTGTAGAAATAAGAGATGCTGATAGAATATACATAAAATAGAATTGTTTGAGTTAATTTTAATCTAAAATAGTGAAAATGCTACAGTAAAGGTCCCAAACCGTACCAGCACGATTTGAAATCTGTAGAAATTCTAGATTTAAAAAGAGGGCTAGATACTTTACTTGCTTGCCGTCAAGATATAAGCCAATGGCAGCCTTAGGGCCGGTTGCAGAAAGCAATGTTAAGTCTCGTGTTAGCTAACATCGCGTCAAAGTGAACAAAATCGCATCAAATTTTGTTTACTAATGTATTAGTTGCCATAAGCATTTGAGATTTGATTCGTTTTTGTTCACTTTGACGCGATGTTAGCTAACACGAGACTTAACATTGCTTTCTGCAACCGGCCCTTAACATTTTTATTAATGAATCTTTTCTCTGACACTCTTAAATTTTAAAAACATACAACCCACTTGGTTAATTTCAAAAGTAAATAATCCAACCCACATTTAATATTAAATCACAAGCAGTGAAAGTTTTCTCATGTCGAATATTTCAAACCCACACGCAATGAAGAGATTGAGTTTTTTTTAAATCGAACGTAGGTAACCACTATTGCCACTTAGCAACCCAATCGTTTGTGTTTTTCCTTATGTTCGATTTGAAAACACTCGATCTTTCCACACTGTGTGCAAATCTAATCTGTTAGACATGACAAACTCTCAATGTATAATAACGGCAGGCAGATAGCAACATTTATTTTTTTAAACCTCCTAATAGAACGTCTGTACGCCTTGGGGGCTATAGAGTAAACTCCACCGTCGACTGCGTGCCGTTTCAGGAAGATGACATCGAATGCTCTGATGCAGTTAATGTGCGCGTCGAAAAAGTTATACTGCATCCAAACTTCTCAAATGATGCTGGCTCGCCATCTGAAGGCCATTTTAACATAGCTCTGCTACGGCTTGCCAAAACGATCGCTTATTCAGGTATTTCTACAGCTCGCTGTTACACACCAACTAACTTGCCTCTATTTGTAGATTACATAAGGCCCATTTGTTTGCCAGATTCTGATTTTAAAGCTGACGTAGGAAGCACCGTGAGTTTTACTGGATGGGGAGGTAAAAATTATTTTGTAATCAATATCATGTGTTCCAACTGCATTAGATAATATTTAAATTTTGTAATTAATACTAGTAGGACGGTGATTTATTAATAGAGAAGAAGAAATTACACAAATGGTAGAAACAATAAGATGCGAATGCACTTTGTGAAATTCTAAAATAAGAGAATATCTTCCATTATTGTATTTTATGTCCGTTTTATTTAAACAGATGGAAGTTGATTATTTATAAGTTTTTATTCTATCTTCAAGATGTTTTTAATTAATAGAAAATATATACTTATGGTATTGGTACAGGGGTTTAAAAATCAGATAAATAAATAAGATTAAAAGAATACAGTATTAAAAATTACAAAGTTGAATTTAGATGTGATATGGATATCAAAATTATTAAGCTGTATTTAGTAAAGAAAGTAAATCGAATTTATAATTTAATTAAATAAAGCTATTTGGGAATTAGTAGGATTTTAACTTAATTTAATATCTGAAATGAAAATGGAACATAATGACAAATACTCTTTCGAAATATACTATTTAACATATTAGGTATTAGACATATATAATAAAGCTTCAATAGTGTGTTGGACTGTAAAAAATAAGCTACATCGCTAAGGAGTTTATTAATTAGAATAAAAATTTTGATAACAAAAATTATTAAAAGGATTAAAATTGGTAATAAAATTGGCGTGGTGAAAAAGAATAAAAAGTAAAATGTTAAAAGAGTAAGACTAGCAGACTAGATGGTTGAAGATCATAATGTGGTGCGAAGACCAATCTAATACAGTTAGGCCAATAAAAGTAAGGGAATGTTGAATTGAGTTTATTGTGGAATTACATTGCATCTACTAGGGATGTCGTACCCGGTCTAAAACCAAACCCGGGTACCCGAAAACAAAACCCGGGTACCCTCGGGTACCCGAAGAGTTTACATTTTGCCTTATTATTTTCTGGCGAATGAAAATATTGCCATACAGGCGATTTTTTGATGACATTGTTTTCTTATTTGTACTTTTGTAGTTTTGTACAATGTTCATTGTTTTCTTATTTGTACTTTTGAAGTTTCATACATTGTTCAAGCTCTATACTCTACGCGTTTTAACGCCGCGAGTTTTAAACTGAACTAATATGAAATAGTACCTACTCGCCAATTCAAACTGCAAGTGCAAGTGGGATGTAGTCGTAAATATTTTCCGACTTCCAAGTGCTATCACATTCAAGTACGTGACTTTTTATCTGAAATTGGTAGCAGCATCAACATCACACGGAGGATGTTTATGTTACTTCAACCCATATTGATGCGATCCAATGGTATTATTGACGGGTTTAATATTTCCGAGAAGCGGACTTACTGCTTTATATGTAACAAGAATCAACATTATGTGATAGGATGGGTTGATTCTTGTTATTACTGCATTGTTGTCTTTCTCTAGAGCTTATTTCTATTGTTTTTAAGTTTTTATCATTTTATCTGAAAAAGACTGACTTTCTGGACACTACATAATTTACTAGTCGGGTACCCGGGTCCTGAAAATATACCCGGGTTTACTATTACCCGGGTCTGCCCGGGTCCCGGGTACCCGCCGACATCCCTAGCATCTACTGACTTGGATAACAAGGAATGGTTTACAAAGAAAGTGGTTTACATCGACATCATTAGCAGAGTTATCGTATTTGTGGGGCTTGTCAAGTGACATCTTGTGGCTTGTATCTGGTCAAAGTTCGTGGTACCGGGTTGTAGCAGGCTTCATACTTGTGATTTGGTTGAGCATCAGAGTAAACACATTTACAGCTGAGCTCGATTTGTTTTGTTTTCGTGTGTTCCTGTGGCGAACCGTTTTTCCTGGGTTCATGTGTTGATTTGGATCCGGATTCTGGACGTCTTGGCAGTTAGTTGTCAGTTGAAGCCTTCACTGTGGCTTTGAGTGGAGCAGTTCTTGTAACGTGGTGAGTGGCAGAGCTGGATAAATTGGGTTTGGTAGAGGAGAGTGTTAAGTCCAATAACAGGTAACAGAATACAGGTATTTAAAATAAGAACTGAAAGAAAATAAAGGGTGAAGTGAGTTAATTTTAATTAAGGGAGTACTTACCATTTGAGATTGTAGAATGACTAATGTAACGAGAAACTATTTGTAATTGATTTTTCAAAACTAGTTTGATATGTCAGATGACAGATGTATTGAGTTTTCATATAAAATAAGAACATCAAATTTCAGAATATATGCAATCTAGATTATAAAGAATCCGACCTGATTTTCAGTCAAGGCTAGCAGTAAATAATTTTGATTATCCATAATAAAAATAGGACAAATAAATTAATTAAAATTTAATTTTAAAAAGGATAAACTAAAGTAATGGTGTAAGTCAATTATAACATAGCATAGGCGTTACAACGTGGTAGACTCACCGTAACATAAGTTGGGCACACAAAGTGGAGTTAATCACCTTGACAATATATAAAACAAAAAACTTAATTGTGTGGCAACCAGATAATAAATTAGATTTTGAATTTTAGAGCATGACATTAAATTGGCAATAAAGGAAAAGCGCACAGGAATCATCGCCCCAATGCAGGAATGCATCAACGCTGCCAGGGATTGGCCCAGAGGCATTCTTACAGAGGAACATTTGCTGTGTTTTAAGGAAAGTGATACCAAACCTTGCGTAAGCGCCATTGGCGGTCTTCTCACCTTGCATAAGCGCTTCCAGTGGCAAATCGAAGGCATTTTTGTCTTTCCCATTAAAGAAAACTGCGAGGAAAGTCCCTTGGCCGCTTATATAAACGTCGCTAAATACATAACATGGATAATAGCATCAATTAAACCTTAACTGTATGAACTTGTTTTTTTGTAAAGACGTGAGTTACTCGACTGATGCCATTTCATTTTACTTTCAAAATAATTATTTCAAGTTTAGAAGAGTATGTTAAATAAATTACTAAAGCAACATGTCTATTATTTATTTATTTATTCACTTATTGGGGATATAGCAGGACGAACTCCATAAAATGTTTACTTATACATTAATACAAAATATAGAGTGATTTTTTTTAAAACTCAATTGCAGCAGGCCCTGGATAGCCTCAATCAGTTGGCAGTACTGAAGTGTATTGTCAGTCTATGTCAAATTCGAGATTTGCAGGTTAAGTTTTACGTCAGTGTGTGTCAAATACCAAACAAAACCTAACATACTAACCTTGAATTTGACATAGCCTGACAATGCATTTCAGTATTGCAAACTGATTCGGGCTATCCAGGGCCTGCTGCAATTGAGTTTTTAAAAAATCACTTTGTGTATCTAATATTTAAATTTAATTCTACAGAGGTTTCTAATTAAGCGATATAATGCTTTTAAATTATGAGAAGCGAAAAGAAATGCATCACAATAAAATTACTAATTAGCTAAAAATCATCTAAGAAATACCTCAATGTAGCATTCTCTTAAATTTCAGCAGGTTTAAGTGGAAAATGTCTATCTCCTAAATGAATCGTCCTATGTTCTGCAAATTTTTAAGATAGGAGAGTTATTTATTACAAGTAAAGGTTGGAATCAGTTTTGAACTGAGCTACGTTTGTGTTTTCTTTATATTTTATTTGTCCGATTGCTTAAAGACCATCATGTGCTCTGACCATCGATTTACGTCAAGGACTAGTATTTTAGATTTTAATGTACCAGGAATAATTGCTCGTGTTGGCAACAATTGCTGCCAGTTCTAAATTATCACGTCCGCCTATTTTTGGGATGCGAACAGCTAAATACAGGGATAATTGCATATAAATAAACTGCAAGGAATGCTCACATCTATTATCTAACCTTTACCTCTCAGACCGAATATAAATGATGAAAGGGGCAATGTTTAAATTAGCAATTGTCCTTTTAATGTATTAAAAGAGAACTATTAATTGTTTTAGAAAACCAAACATACGAAGAGTCGATTTGAATATTGGCTTGTATAAATATTCAGAACAGTGGAAATTATTGAGAATACATCGAAGAAATATTAGGTTCCAGTGATTCAATTAAATTGAAGTAAATAGTCTGGAGCAAATTTATGATTAAAGGTAACTCTATGTATGACAAAATAAGATATTTGGAACCCTTATTGTCGATCTTTCCGTTTGCTAATTTTTATTAAATTTTTAAAAATAGGAACTGCATATTGACATCTGATATTGGCCTTAAATTGAAAGATTACAATGATTCAACACAAAACACGAAACTGATAGAGATCGTTATAATGAAGTAACAAATTACTAGTGAAAAGAAGGAAGAAGGAATGGTAAGCTAGAGGAAATTCAGAGTGAGGGGTGGAAAACGAAATTTTACAGAAAAGTTTAAGGAATAAAGTATAAACCAAGGATTATAATAAGCGGAATGAAAGAATGAAAAAACAAAATACGATGTAACAAGAGTATGGTAACAATAATATTAATCAATTCGGATAAAATTTTATATGAAGATACTAAACACAACTTCTGATTGATCGATAGATGTAGTTAAAATACTTCAATTCCGGTTTCACTGGAAATTACACCAACTTTAATTTGTTAAATAGATCACCCTGTATATTTTATGTTTTTCGGAATCTAAGAGTAAAACTACATACAACAGTCTTGCGAAATTTTTATTTTTTCAATAATTTTTTTTTCAAATTTTATTTTTTGGCATGGAAGACCGTCCTAAGTGATTAGCAACTCATAATAGTAGCTATTTTATCAATTAGGTCAATAACCAACTCTTAATGAAATTTGCTAAATATGTTTTAAAGAAAAAGTCAATCTTTCTTAAATGGCACCTACTAAAGGCCATCTCTCCATTAGATAGCACATTTTATTTCCAATTTAACGCACTAATTTTATCTTTATCTAAACCTGGAAAATAATTAATTAATAATTTTGTATAATACATCAGCAAATTTGACACCACTGTTGTATGTAATTTGAGTTGTAGATTTCTAAAAACATAATATATATAGGGTGATACATTTAAAAAATCAAAGTTGGTGTTATTT
This sequence comes from Agriotes lineatus, assembly GCA_940337035.1. Lineage (NCBI taxonomy): Eukaryota > Metazoa > Arthropoda > Insecta > Coleoptera > Elateridae > Agriotes > Agriotes lineatus. The sequence goes on from OW679199.1 coordinate 121,245,701, forward strand.
CAGGTGAAACCAGAAGTCGAACGTTTTGATTACATTTGTGTATGAATCGAAAATGTTTGGTATCCTTGTATTAAATTTCAATCAAATTCATTCCTAAGTAAAGGAGATAGAAGCTTTCCCCTGGTCTCATTGTCACCCGGTAGACCTCTACATGGTTTTATAGATTCGAATATGCTTAAATGCATTGAATGATAAATGATACAACAAACTACCAACCTTGAAACACACAGTAGGAGTAGTGGAAATAAAATGTATGTTAGCAGTGGTGTTAGAAATAATAATAAAGGAGTAGTATTTTAAGGTAAAATAGGCTAAAAGGATTATTTCAAGAAAAAAAAATAATCATAGTAGCCAAATCAGTAAACACGTACAAGTTGCAAATACATGGGGTACGGAGGAAAATTTAAATGAAGAAATGCAATCTACAAGTGAGAAATTATGGAACAGTAATTACGATAGACAATAAACAGTGAAAGAAAAAAATGTGGAAGGGAAATAGGACATTTTACGCAAATTACAAGATAAATCAAAATTATTTATAATCCGTTAATTGGTTCAGTTGTGATATACTTCGTGAAAGCAGTAATATTGTCGAAGAAAGAATTGCGGGGATTCGAAAGGAAACAGTGAGACCGGAGCCAATACAAACAGAAGAGGAAGTCAGGCGCAGGATGAATAGCGAACTAGACAAAGAAATAAAAGGGAGAAATATAGTAGGTTTTGATCATATTATGAGAAGTGAATTTTATTTACTTATTTATTGAAAAGAATATGACAAAATGCTTAAGCAACTGACACAACGGAGATAGGGAAAACGGGAGTCACATACAGCATGTGGATTACCACCGATTTGAATTTTCTTCCAATTCTTTTAAAACTGTATTGCGAAACACTAACGCATGAAATACCACCGAGTGGTTTCACTTCCTATTTGGTCACATTTTAATATTTGTCAAAAAATGTGGATTACCAACGACTGAATTTTTCTCGGATTCAAAATAACCATCAAGTGGACTGCTACCGATACGAACTATAATCACATAAGTTTACTACCGACTAACCATCGATCTGCTTGCATTGCAACATAATAAATTTCCTACAAAATAGACGTTAGCTACTTACTAATAAGCCTAGCGTTATCCCTAGTGTAATACATTTTATCTACGAATGCGACGGGGGCTGTACTGTGCGGCGACCGCAGAATTTGAGAAAAATATAATTTTCCGATATTTGAATTCTTCTCGAGTCGTAAATCCGGGTCTCCTAAGTTATAATTTTGAAATAATTAAACTCTATTTACGAGTTAAAATATAATACTGAAATGTTATTATAGCGTATACAATTTTGAGACGAAATGTGAAACTTCAAATGATAGCAAAATCAATTGCTTTATAAACTGCTTCAAACTAATTTTGGAATAAATGCAAGTTCATGGTCGTTGACGTAAGATATGTTGCAGCAACTGCTGTCGAATGCGGTCGGTGGATTTTCCAGTCGGTGGTAAAGAGGCAGTGGTAGTTTCCATCGGTGGTAGTTGCAGTCGGATGCAAATCCACATCGATGGTATTTCAGCTCTCAGAGGTATTTCATATATTTGTTCGAACATTCTTAAAAGTCGGTAGTAAACCAAGTCAGTGGTCGATTCAGTCGAATCTAAATCCACATCGGTGGTAGCGCGCACTCACCGAAAACGGAGTAGGCTTCCCACTATATGGAAGCAGCATACAATCTATTAACTTAATAGTCTGTATAAAATAAGATAGACAGGAAGTCATGGAAGAAAATCACATGAAAAGTTTTTGATTGAAAATGTAAACAAAAGTGAATAATACACATCAAAAAATGATTATTGAATATTTTATTTTTAAAGCTGGTTGTTTTACAAATCATAGAATAAGTGACAATTCTGAGCTATCTAAATTACAATTAAACTTGCATTTACTCCTGTAAATTGAATACGTACGGTTAGTATTTTCTAAATCTTCTGAACAAGATACAATAATTGAAATTAAATTATATAATTCAGATTACACAAAAATGTACTCGCTACAGCTTTGTGACAGTTTTAGTTGGATTCCTAAGCTGTATTATGCAAGTAAAATTTGCGTTGCGATATTGCCAATCACTGGTATGTGGATATAAATAAAAACATCTACACGATTGCGGATTGAAGACCAAATGACTACTTAACATAAGCAAACTATTTAACATCGTTGACAACCACGCTTACAAAACTAATCTGACAGTTAGTAGCACATTATAGGTAGCTTAGTTTCATAGAAAACGATAAAAATCTCATGTTATTCAAACCGTAATTCAGACAACTTAAATCCAAAGTTCCTGTATAAAAAACTGTTACGGTAAACGTCATTTGAATGCCAATGCTAAGAAGGGTCTAGGACATTTCGCCGTCGCCATTTCGCCGTCGCCGTTTCGCCGTCGCCGTTTCGCCGTCGCCATTTCGCCGTCTGCCATTTCGCCGTCGCCACTTCGCCACCGACCACTTCGCCGTCGCCGTTTCGCCGTCGACCATTTCGCCGTCAACTTGAAAGCGGAACAAAGACCGTGCTGCCAAATAATTATACCTTAATTTATTTTTATACTTTAATGTAATGCAACCTTCACTTTATTTATTTGGACATTAATTTGTTTGCTTATAAACTATCATCTTTGTTAACTTAATAATATAACTTAATAATATACTAATTGTACCCCGTTGCCGGAAGAAAATGCATAATAAGTTTAATAATTTCTATTGTACTTAAACAGCAAGTATACAGTAATATTTAAATTGTAAAGTCACATATATACAGGGTGGTTCAAATTTATTTCGGGAAACTTTAGGAATACACAGAACACTTCAAAATAAAGCGGAAAACGTTAATCAACTTATATCGAAAACGTATAATAAGCGAGATGTAAGACGTTGAAGTTGAGTTAAAAATCTGGTGTGATACACTCACACAACTTCCTTTTACAGTGATCTTATAATTAGCAAAAAATTTGATTTTTAATTTTTAAGCATTTGTCAAAAATTTTCAAAAATCACAAATACTACAAAAACTGTACAAAATAGAGCGTTAGTTGAAGAGATAAATTTTCTCTAAAAGTTTAAGCTGAATTCAAAAATGTAATAATATACCGGATGTGGGTGCTCTATTTCAAATAGGAGTTAATTAAAAAAAATTTAAAAAAAATAAAAGAAACCCATTTCAGAAGTATTCAACTGGAAAATCACCTACCTCACATCAATACACAATAAAAATGTAAAGTTTGAAAAAAGAGCAGATCACTAAAATCATCATAACGGCCATACTAACATAATAGTTATTAAGGTACCAAGGGCATTGTGAGTAAAATAAGAGCCCAAGATTGTTAGTGTACTAACCGAGGGCCTTTGGCTCGAGGTGTGTACAACAATCGCGGGCTCTTAGCTCATAATGCCCGTGGTGCCTTCAAGGTTTTATGTCCTACCAATTTTCTTACCTAATTCATATTCATATTCAATTCATATAATTACTATGATATAGTATTTAAGATTGATCTAGTTAGCTGATCTAAGTTAGATTTGTGACATTAGCTGAGCTGTCATTAATTTTCATTGTGACAGTGGTGCATAATAAAGTTGTATCCATGGAAACAAATGCTGTTAAATTTTTCATAATAACCCTAGTGTTCTTATGAAGAAAATAATTGCCCTGGAGCTTTATTTTGTATCTAAGATACCTTAAAATAGTGTCATTAATTTCAATTAATGTACTGGTAGGACATAAAGGGAATTTTCTAATCCAAATCATTATAATGACCACCATGTGCATGATAAAAGGATTATCAAAAAGTAAAAAGTATGCTCATTACCATCAACAACTAATCAGACGGTTTAATGCATATAAGAAGTGTAACTTTAATAACCTTTAACGTCTTCCTAATGGGAAATAAATGTGAATAATATTTTAAAGCTATTAAAGATTTCGAACATGTATCATTTAAATTTTAAACCATGTAAAACTTTGATTCCATGTTTTGCTTAGATATAGATAAGTGAAAAAGTGTTTTTTTTAAGTAGGAAATGTAAAATAATCTACGGCGAAATGGCGACGGCGAAATGGCGACGGCGAAACGGCGACGGCGAAATGGCGACGGCAAAATGGCGACGGCGAAACGACGACGGCGAAACGGCGACGGCGAAATGGCGACGGCGAAAAGGCGACGGCGAAACGTCCCATTCCGTGCTAAGAAATGTGAAATTGGTGCTCTCATGCAACGTTAGAACATTAAATACCTACAGTAAATCACCAAATGTCAGTGGCCGCTTGGTGTTTAATGGTCTATGATGTCTATGTACACCAGACTGAAATTTGAATTCTCTTGTATATTTAAAAATTAAGAAATTCGGAATTATGTGGTGTCAAGACCGGTAACTCTGAACTTAAAATATCAGTAACACTCTCAAAACGACCGCATATTACTTGAAAAATAAGATACTAAAATAATATACCGCATTGCATTGAATGTTGTTAACTGTTTTCCAGTAATTAAACAGAGGAAATTCTATTTTTGTATTAGGAGGAAGTGGGCGTTAAATTCCAGTAGCGCCTCGAGAAGTTAAAGTTGCTACGGTCGCCTCTAAAACTGACTATTAAAAGCTCACTGTCAATGCGATAAGTTAGAGATTCACACAGTTTTTCCCTAGTAACCATTTTAACATCGCAACCACGTAAACAATGTCTTAATGAAATAATCGCGTTACTTCATTTTACTTTACGCATCGCCATGACTAACCTGATTATTATTGTAATTCGTCATTTTTCTGGAACTGGCTAAAATTATTGACAATTGCATCACGGCTCGTCCATCATCATGCAACATTTTTATTGAGTTTGTGAGTTTTTGTGAAGTTGAAGATGGAATCTGAAGATAATATATTTATTTATTTTCCTAAAACGTCTCGTGTTCTACGAAAATTAAACTTATTTATACAGTACATAGTGTGCTACACAGTGTCACTGATGTATTTCTGGTTGCCTGTTATAAAGAAATTTCAATGATTTAACAATTTTGTAATTTATTTAGGACTGTAGAAAAAAATTTGTATGTATTTCGAGTGTAAAGAGCCATTTTGATATTCGGTTGCTTTTTCGCGCCTGCTCCCGCTAGGCACGAAACTCGCATCCTCATACCAAAATGGCTCCCTTTACACACTAAATACATAAATTACTATTATCGCATTTCATTTGATAATGTACTGCATGTCCAAATTCAACATGTTGTACTTTTGTGCATAGCAACGGCGATTCGTTTTATGTTTGACAATGCTCAAGTGTATTATTGGTGGCACTATAAGTCAATGTCAAATTGGAAGTGGGCAGGTTTGGTTTTGTTTGTTATTTGACACAGACTGACGCAAAACCTAACCTGACAACTTCGAATTTGACATTGACTTACAGCGCCACCAATAATACACTTCAGTACTGCCAAACGCATCACAACTGGAGCTGCTTATTGTGTTTTAGTACATAGAAACGAGTTTTGCTCAACTTGGTTATGTTTTGACATTTAGTGTCACTTTTACTTAAAAATTTAATATTTTACCTTTCATATGAAATGCGATAAAATAGTATACGCAACGAATTAGAAAAGTAGTTTTATTGAACTGGTATAACCATTTAAGTACTCGCCAACGCTCGTACTCGAACCAGCCATACTTATTTACTAAACATCGCTTTTCTGAATTAGTTGAGTAATATACGATGTTAATATTATCCCAACAATAACGATTAGATCTTGGTATTCCATTAGCATCTGCATATTTTAAATGCTTTTATCTACTCCTACTGCACAATGGCCATGAATTATGATTCATAATTCACGGTTTGCAGCCAATCATAAAAATCTATTTTCATTTATTCAATAGTTTGCAAATTGCAACCAATCAGAAAATTATATTTTCATTATTCAATAGGTTGTAGCCAATCACAAAATTCATTCTTATTATTAAATGACTTTGAAGTTAACAGCTGTCACAAATGTCATAATTCTAAAATATGAACACAAGGCTCCTATTGCATAGGAGTAGATAAAATATCGTATTATATTCGCGATTATGACCATTATTCACTCAGATGACTTGCGCCACGCGCCTTCGGCTTGTGGCGCAAATGTCATCTTCGTGAATAATGGCTGTCATAATCGCTCATATAATAATATACTATAGTTCTGATTCAATAACTAATTGTTACATTTCTCTTCTTCCGTACATTATATAGAGAAATCTGTGCCTAACGTGTGTAGATTACCATTCCTACACTTGGGACTATAGGGTTGCATATGTCACTTTGAAGTCTTATTACTTCCGTCGTCTGAAAGACGAAGGAAATATTGTAGGTATCACGAAAAAATAAAACAATTTGCAGGTTTTGTGCTACCAATATCATGTTTGAAATATGGACAATTAAGTTCTTTTGAGTCAAATTTTATGCCGTGAGTGCTTAGGAAAGATGTAATTATCGTTATTTATTGAATTTCCAATGCGAAATGCAGTAATTTCGCAATATTGCGGGGTCACATGGATGTGTGTGTGTGTGTGCATGTGCGAATATCTTTTCCAAGATATAAGTAAGGGTGGTTTATAAATCCCTATTATACGAGCTTGAAGTGCAAGGCATACCTATCTACAACATAAGTTTAATCAAACCTGAATCCCGCCTTAGCGATCAACGGAATAGACGGGAACTAAACAACCTACCGTCAGTGCGAGGCAAGAAACTGCTGCAGACATTTTCGATTCAGTATCATCATTCATCGTGACCATTTGTGATCCGATACCCATGCCAAATAGTCCAGTCAATAGAGACATAAATTAGGGCTTACCTTGCAAAAGGTCAGGCAAAGTTCTAATTTGGCATATTTGTACAGTCGCATGTCCTAATCGACATACTAAGTTTGCGACCTTGAAAGGGCGCCGCTCGCTACGCCATCTTGCTAAAAATTTACCAAAAATCAGTTTTTTGTATATATCTCCTTTCCTCTGCCATCTAGGCTGAAAATAGCTATTACAAGAATTGTAGGAAAGAAAATTGCCTACAACTTTTGCCTAAAACTTTTTTTCTCAGATGAATAATTCATGAGTTACAGCTACGTAAGGCGGAGCAAATTTTCGAATTTGCGAAAACGCTCCACTTTTCGTCGAAATTTCGGTTAATATCTATTAATTGTTATCTAATTCAAGTTTTTACTCATTTCCGCACCACCATGGGGTAGAGTTAGCGGCGGGTTTTTTTTATGTGGTATCCCCAGTAGGCCTAATCCACGACTTTACTTGCGTCTTCGAGTTCTTTTAGATGCCTTAGATGGTCCACATTATCTGATCTCGACATCTTCTTGAAAATCGCTCTCATCCTTTTCTGATTCTTTTTCAGCGGTTTCATAGTCATCGTCATCGGCAAACGTCAGTAGTCTGTCAACTAATGTCTCGTCATTTGTCTCGTTATCTTCAGCGCCTATTAAAATCTGTGGAACATTCTTGCAAGAGTCACCATTACAAAATGTGCAGATAACAGAGCATTTCAAGCCTGTTTTTCTGCAACCACACGCTCGACCACATCCGTTTTTTTCAAACGTCAGTAAAATGTGACATTATACTGTTGGATTGATGCTGCTAAACTGTCACTTTATTCCCATGGCAGATAATAACTTTATCTGTCTCTCTCACGACATAGAGTAATTTTCTTCGAATTTTACTATAAACGTTTGAAGAAGAAAATGTTATATGGTATTCGGAGCAAAAGTATCTTTATGGGTCTGTACTGGCTGTACTTATCTGCCTCGCTAGCTCGGCAGATAAACCGTCCAGCCACTCCACATAAAGTATAACTTTTGCTCCTAATAACATAATATACTATTAGTCTGTTTCCATATTATCTCTATATTTAGTACTACATCCTCAATGTTGTGCGAAAATGAGTAAAAACTTGAATTAGATAACAATTAATAGATATTAATCGAAATTTCGAAGAAAAGTGGAGCGTTTCAGCAAATTTCGAAAATTTGCTCCGCCTTACGTAGCTGTAACTCATGAATTATTCATCTGACAAAAAAAAGTTTCAGACAAAAGTTGTAGGCAATTTTGTTTTTCTATAATTCTTGTAATAACTATTTTCAGCCTAGATGGCAGAGGAGAGGAGATATATACGAAAAACCGATTTTTGGTACCTTTTTAGCAAGATGGCGTTGCGAGCGGCGCCCTTTCAAGGTCGCAAACTTAGTATGTCGATCAGGACATGCGAGTCTACAAGTATGCCAAATTATAACTTTGCCTGACTTTTTGCAAGGTAGAATGTCTCTATTGACTGGCCTAAAAAGCGCACCGCCATTTTCGGACCATTTCCGCCCCAGAAATTTATCAACAGTGATCAAAGACTCATTTGCGTCCATGCTTGCAATTCATTAGACAGCACGACATCCGAGGTTGGCCGACTAGTAGGGCGGTCTCGTACATACAAAATTGTTATTGCTAACTTTAACAATTTTTCGTTACCCTAGCTTCTATGCCTTTCTGTTGGCAGTTTAATTTTTGTGTTTATTTGGGTTAAAAATTTAGAGTTGTTATACTGGTGTCACATGTAATGATTAGTAATTCCTTCAAAGTCAATATGCATTCTTGAAACGCTGTATTGTCTCTTACCAATAATAGCGACATTAAAGCTTTTAGCCAATTTTACCTGTTACGGGTTAAAACGACATTTACAACAACGCGCCAGCTCATAACGGCACTTACGAAAAGCCACGAAAAATCTAGACGACTAGCGCGTACGATATCTCTCAAAATCGGGAATGTAACTCACGTAGGACCGCTGCCCAGCCCATAACAAGAGTGCCGACTAGGCTGCAGTGAAGCGAGGGGTGGTCCAACACGAGATAACACCAGCGCAACGGCCTAAATAACGGTAAACAAATCTAAATTGATTAAGTGCCACCACAATTCCTGCACGAGAGAAATATGCACAGGTGAACCCACTGTGGAAAAGGGAAGCATATAAATCCACCTTTTTACTTTAAACTTGGCAGTAATGTGGACAGCAAGCTGGTTCAGCAACATCCGACCTACCTTTTTAAAATCCACTTGGGCAACTGGCCAAACTTCTTTTACAACTTTAAAAATATAAACACACAAATCGCATGCACGATAGGAAAGAAAACCACATTTAAATTAACATGACATGTATTGATACAAAAATATTTGAATATGAATATAAAAAGGCACATATAAATCTGACAGATATATACGGCAGTTCTGTAATTCCGCAACGTCGTAAACTATTAACATAAATTGACCTTAAATCTGTAAAATGGTAATAGTGAACCATAAGCAAATAACTGTTGACATAATTGACATTAAATATGTATTAACTGACGGTAAATGTACTGTAAATGTCAAAAACACAACTGTAACGGTCTGATAATTGCAAAAAGGTAGGCAAAGAAAGCTAAATGACTGAGACGTTACAACTGCTTTATAATTCGACGCAACACACTGTATATATATAAAACTGCACATTGAACGTTAATAAATAGTACAAACTATACCTGTAGGAGCTTGGAGTACGATAACTGATGTCCTAATGCCGCCGCGACGGCCCCCGTCCCAGATACTGCAGGCAACGAAGCGAGAGGCATATTGCAAACACCTCAACGGGCTGCGGAAGCTGTGAGCCGGACACATGACGAATTGATCCATACGATACGTAGTGCGAAACTCGAACGGAAGGCAGGACGACACGGAAGCTTCGCCAACACAAAACACCGCTAATGCCCCTCCCCCCGCCCCCAGCAAAGGAATCCGTCTTATCGATGCATTCGAAGCCTGCTACTCCAACGGTAAATTAGAGACCTAGAAGACTTACGTTTAATTCGACTCCCCTACGCAGTCACTCACTCTCACACAACAAGATGCTTAACGCACGGCCAAAAGCTTTAAAATAATCGGAACTCCCAAAGACAATCAAAACAGCGGTATTTTGCAGACAAACTGAACAGCACGATACGGCAAGATACCCCCGCAAGCGCATCCCCGTAGGTCGCGCTCGCGTGATGCCCACTCCAAGAACTGACTGTCCCTTAACAACGCCAGATGCTAACTCTCTCAAAACTGCTGCGTCAGATGACCGCGTGATCGATAAAGAGCACTCGTAGCTACCGGCTCTCTCTCTCGCACCCAAAGGCGTTTTCTTTAAATTCAACTCGAGGAATATTCTAGAACACGTCTCCAGACAAAATTGATATTTCCACAACGGCTAAACTTAGCGCAACAACAGACCGAAAGCCGAGAAACTCCAAATGATTGCATTTCAGACCGTCAACTGTAAGCGAAATAATTCGGAATGCTTAAATTCAAGCAGAGAAATAGGAAAAACCCATATACAAGCTCGGTCGTAAATTAGAAAAAACGCTAATAGCCGTACGTTCGTACACTTTAAAAATGTCCTGATATACCAGATATAATAAAAAAGTACCGAATATTTAATAATAATGATAACAATAATATTAATGTCGTTATTCTACGAAATATAAACAATCTATTATTTTAAATTAAAAGAACCACAGGGCAAGTTCAGCTTGAGAATAAAAGTATCAGATGATCTAATATTTTACTGGCAAATAATTTTGTTAATTTATAAGATATTGCAATTGAATGACGAGTGTATTTCATTTATGTCCGCCGAGTATATAAAGACGTTAGTTGACTGTAACTATAAAGAGAAGCTATACTATATTTTACAACTTTTGTATTTTGTTAAGATAGCAACTTATCCGCCCTGTCAGCTTCTAACTCTTTTCTCTAAAAGTAGATGTAGAACTATATAAAATATAAAAAAGTTAGTTTAGTTAGTATATTGTTTAATTCCCATAACATTATGTTCAAAACTAGGCGTTACTAACACGCTCATAAAATGTCCTAGTTAATCAGTAAGTTTGACGTCAGTTAAAAAACACTTACAGCCAGTCTTATAAAGGCCACTAATCTGACGTTAACTTTAATTCGCTGTTAAGACAAACAAAAGCACATCAAAACGTTAATGCTTACGACATTTCATTCATTAGTAAACAAATTTTGATGCGCTTTTGTTTATTTTAACAGCGAATTAAAGTTAACGTCAGATTAGTAGCCTTTATAAGGCTGGCTGTTAGAGTTTTAAAAATAAATCCAAAAACACAAAAATTGAAGTACGAACAGAAAGGCATAGAATTTGGGTCAACTAAGCGAAAAATTGTTAAATTTAGTGTTTTGGTAATAACTATTTTGAATGTAGGAGACCGGCCAACTTCGGATGTTGTTATGACTAATGAGATTCAAGCATGGGTGCAAATGAGGTCTTAATTACAGTTTATATTTTTCTGGGGCGCAAATGAGCCGGAACTGACGATGGGCGCAAATGAGCCTGGCGCAAGTAAGCCTATATCCCAAAGCATTAAGGCAGGTTTGTTGGAGCTGTCCATGTAAAATTGTATGGAGGCTGGAGTTGATGTGTGAGCTGCTACCCTGGCTATCAATCAACCTCTTACCACCTGCAGTTGTTTATGATTTTACTTATTCTCGACATCGTACAAAGTCAGATCGTTATAGATTGCCGTTATCTTGTTATACGTATTTCCCTTTAATTAAACAATACTGCGTACATGTATGTGCCCGCCTAAATATTGTGATAATTAGTTGTTGTGGTGGAGGTTATAATTGATTTTAGCTTCGATTTTTACTGTATAATTGAATTACCCTCATATAATATAAGGCAAACTTCGGTTGTATCGAATCTAAATTAAGTCGACTTTATTGATTAATTGAAATTTTGCATCGATGGTGTTTAATTTATTACTAGTGTTGCAAATCCTGGAACATTTAACAATGTTCAACGTTATTTTTGGAAATCTTTACCCCAATATAATATGCAGCGAAGATGCTGTGTAACGATAAAGTATCATCCGCGATGAAGAATTTATATATTCCTTACAGCGATTTATCTTAAATTGTATTTACAGTGAGCACAAACGAAGTCGAGCAGGTGACTAACTCACTTTGAGCAACAAGTGTCTGCGTGCTAGCAACATTTTTTACGTGAAATTTTTCAGATGCCGATTAAATCGCTGACAAATCGGTCGTCATTCCACTGACGCGACAATTATGTGGACAATTTTAACCGTTTAAATTTTTCCAATTTTGATTGCAGCGAAGATTTCAAACATTCTTGACTATGTCAACGTTTGCTTACAAGCAAGTTATTCTGCAGAAATAGTTATAATTTTTATTTATTTGTTTAATGCTAGCTGCTAGCAGGATAAGTTGATATTTCCTTAATAAATGGCACAGCTTTACATATTGTGGTTTTCCAAATTTAAAATTGGAAAATAAATCTCATTTTTAAGATTGTGACTTAGTGCTGTAGCTTATTTGCAGGTCTAAATCACCGTACTAGTGCGAGGAGCTTCCTGTCGCCATTTGCTTAGGTTTACTGATTATCAGAAGAGCAGGTGGGCCCCACGTCTCCAGACAGGCACTGATTTGAGCTCTTGACTGACAACAAAAGAATTCCAATCTCAGAAAATCGTCGACTGAAAGTAACTCACACAAGGGTGGCAGAACGGTAAACTAGGAAACTGTGCGTTAAATTAGCTCCAGAGCTGTTTTCCACTCCCACACTTGATAGTTTTTCTCAGTTCCACCTTTCAGCTAGCAGAGGATGGCGGAGCGTTACAATACGAGAGGAATCAAACTGAGCAGGTTATGCTACCTTCGTGGACGGCTGACGTTAATGTTGATTATGTTAATGGTGGCACAATCCGAACTCAAAAGCTTGGTACTTTGCGGCAGTGACTTTTAATTGGTAAATACCAATAAATACCAATAATACAGCTTTTCGACACAACGCGAGATATACCTTGAATCGCCAGAACGCTTTTTCGATTTATCTTTTCACGTTTATGACGAACAGGCACCCTTACGCGAGATCGGTGTCAGTCCAAAGAATTTCCCCCAAATTTTACTTCCCCCTTCGCGTGTCGGGGCTGAAAAGTCAAATAAACCCTCCAATATTGTTTTCACAAAGTAAGGCAGCATCTGCATTCTGCAAATTGAGAGTCCCTGCAGGTCGATCGCGGGATATTGTAATTCCAAGTAAAGAGTGATCTATTAGTTATTCTGTTCCTTTGCTAGTTTAGTTGCTGCTGGTTCAGTGAGGATGTTGATACCCAATATTTTAAAATGATACTATTTATTTATTTATTTCAACTAGATTTAATATGATCACTTAAAAACACAACTAAATATAAATGTGATGATACCTGAATTCACATTTATCGTAGGCGATTAAAGAGCTGTTTGTGTTAGGTGTTAGGTCCTATCGTCCGAGTGCCGAGTGCCTTGCGTCAGTTAGAAGATTTTATGGTTCGTCTCCTCTTCTGCGGGCAATCAATGAGGCTTTCTCGATCCTTGAGCAGCTACCGTTATTGCCCGGGAAGGCTTTAGGGACTACCTGCAATTTACCCTCAAAGGCTCACTGTTCGCAGATGGCGTAAGGTCGCCTAAATTTAAATTTGAGATTGCTGGATTTTTACATTGCGATCGTGAATGCAATCCGTCACTCGCGATACTAATTATCCAGTTTATGACGCTAGTTACTAACTCGCGCTTAGCGTTGCATTTAAAATCAGTTACCCGCTGATTTAGGCTAAGCAGCTTGTCGATCGTTAGTTTTCACATTTATGATTTTCTGCGCTGCGTTTATGGCCCTCTTGTGTTATAATGCCCGAACGTTGGTTTGCCTGCTATTAGCGGCTTCAGCAAACGTTTTTGCGATATTTGAATTTTCGATTTTTTTCATTTTAAAAAATATTGGGAGGTGGTGGGGGTGAAATTTTGGGTTATAGGCTCTGATATGCGAAAAATTTAAAAAAAAAATTAAAAATCGTCAAATTTTTTTAAAAACAATTCCTAGAACCCGATTGCAGCGCCGCCTACCGGGTCCAATTGTGAATCTAAATCGGTCCAGCCGTTTAGGAGGAGTTCAGTTACATACAGACGTACAGAAGAATTATATACGGATGGGGCCATAATTAATATAACAGCAATAAGATAACATGAACAACACAATAGAATGCTTGAGTAAGAAAGAGATGACCATACAACAAAATTATTTTAGTAGGCACAATTAGTTGACGTATGTCATAATTAAAGTGAACGTCAAGCCTACTAGTATATTTGCTACTATGTTTATCTCTTTCTTACTCAAGCAATATGTGCTATTTTCTTGTTCATGTTATCTCATTGCTGTTATATATAATTGTGGCCCCATCGGTATATAAAGATATGTATAGTCAATCAAGTTATAGTGCTTCAAAAAATTTGTCATTTACAAGTTTGGCCATAATACTTGGAGCCCGTTACTTCTTACGACTAAAACCCAATATACACATGGCAATAAATAATAATAAATAATAAATAATTTATTTATACCAATCCCAATCTATATATGTACATATAAAGAAAAAATAATAAATTGAATTAGACTTAGAATTAGAGATAAATAATAAATGACTCTCCGCTTAAGCTATAAGGAAGCTTGCGTGCGGAGTACATATACATATATATAATATATAGCATGAGTGTTTCGAGCTACTAAAAGTAATAAACAGAAAGAAAACAGTAAATAACAATACAAAATTATTATCAATAGTGCAACAAAGAAAGAAGAACCAATGCACACAGATTTCTGGAAGATATAATTAGAAATTATTAAAAAAATCAATACCCAAAAAAATTAATTAAAGAAGTTGTGTAGTTCTCTCCTAGAGTATTGCGAAATCCAACACTTTACGCTAGACATATAAGGACGATATGATTTCATTGAAGTGCATTTTTTAAGATATCTGGAATTATATTATAGAGATTAACTGCAAAATGTAAGAAGCTTCTTGTACCAATGTTCTTTTTACAAGTAGGATTATTTAAAATTTTGTTTTGTTTATTTCTTGTTAAATAACTATGATGTTGTATATGTTCGTGCAATATAGATGTGTTTTTATGGATCTTACTTAGAATAGATTTGCAATAAAGTTGTCTTATATCTAATAATTTAGTTTCCGTAAATAATTGATCAGTACTGTATCTGCTACATTTTTTAAACATTATTTAATAATCAACTTTTGAAGAGTCTCAAGACATCTAACCGTGGGTTTTGGCTACTCCTCCCCAACCAATAATGCCATAATTCAAATGAGATTCAACTAATGAAAGGTATACGTGTTTTAGATTATGTATGGGAAGAAATTGTCTTAGATGTCTAAACACATAACAAATGCTTCTGAGTTTCGTCACTAGATGATTCACATGCATATCCCATTTCAAATGACTATCTAAAATAATACCTAAATATTTTGCGCTCTGTACTTTTTCAACACGGGTAAGACATTTACAATTGTTTTGGTTACATTCTGTTTTGTGTAACACAATATAACTATAGTCAGGTAAATTATTTTGATATGAGGTAAAAGGCACAAATTTTGTTTTAGTAATGTTAATCGTAAGTAAATTTCTGTCAAGCCACGTTTTTATGTTACTTAAATCTTCACTGACTATATCATTTAACGTTAACCAGTCATTTCCCGTATATACTGCCACTGTATCATCCGCATATGACAATAGCGTTCCTTTTAACTTTAGTGATAATAGTTCATTAATATACAGAATGAAAAATAGCGGACCAAGTATAGTACCTTGAGGTACTCCATGTTTGATTTCCAAAGGATCACTTAAACTGTTTGCTACCTTAACATATTGTATCCTATTCGTAAGATAACTTGTTATTAATTTGTGCGCCACACCTCGTATACCAAAATCATACAACTTTTCTAATAAAATATTATGGTTGACGGTATCGAATGCTTTTGCCAGATCGAGAAAGACTGCTATAGTGGGCACGCTATTGTCAATGTTTTTATATAGAACCTCTGTAAGTTTTGCTATTGCATCCTGTGCGCTTAATTTACTTCTGAAACCGAATTGGTGTGGACTAATAAGATTGTGTATGTTAATAAAGTCCAGCAACCTTTTGTTAAGACATTTTTCAAAAACCTTTGCAAGATTTGATATTAGAGAAATAGGCCGGTAGTTAGTGAGTAGCTTTGTGTCACCAGATTTATGAATTGGTCTCACTATAGCAGTCTTAAACGATTCTGGACAAATCCCAGATTGAAATATTCTATTTATGAGATCTGAAAAAGGACTTGCAATAAACTCAGCTATTTCGTGTAAAGTTTCAGCAGTGATCGCATCATGCCCAGGAGCTTTTCTGCGTTTTAATGATTTTATGTGTAACGTAATTTCTTGTGCGTTCGTTGGAGCTAAGAATATGCTTTTTGCATTTATGGTCTTTTGAATTGTGTGCGATAAGTTACCATTATGCTGAATTTTTTTAATCATTTTATCTGCGACTGAGGTAAAGAAAGTATTAAATTCATTTGCAATTGTTTGAGGATCATTAATAACAGAGTGCTGAACCTTAATATTTGATATTACTTGAGATTGTTTACCTCTGTCAAGTGAATTGTTTACTATATTCCATATATGTCTAGCATCATTCGGATTTAAATTAATTTTTTCATTGTAGTACCTATATTTTACCTTAGTAATTAGATTATTTATTCGATTTCTATACAATTTATACTCTACTAATGCTTCATGATCATTAAAACGTTTGTATTTTTGAAAGAGTTTATCGCGCACTTTCATAGATTTTACGAGTCCATTAGTTATCCATGGTTTTCTGTGTGTATTCCTTAGAACTTTCTCGACATTTATTGTGCTTTTCCTTATATGATCACATAATATGTCTACAAATTTATTGGTTATTATATTTAGGTCATCATCTGGCACAAACAGATCACACCAGCCTTCATTTAATAAATTATCTTTTAATCTTTCGTAATTAATAGACGTTGTGACTATTTTTTTCAGTTTCATTTGTTCACGGATTTTAAAAAAATTATTGAGGTTCAAAAAATTACAGAAAAATACAGATAGATACTCAATATGTTTCAGACATATTGTTCAAATATGTTATTATTGAAGTTTTCGTATTTCCTTATCAAAGCTGACTGAACGTGTTTTCAGATATTGCTGTGTGCAGTGGATAATGCTACATTTGCATGACTAGGACATACACCATACACAAAAATAATGTAGCTTTTTTTCTCTGCTTGTTAACATCACTTCTAAGTCACATTACAGCTACCAGAATTAAAGCACAGTAATTCTGATCAATATGGCTTTTATATAAATATTCGATGTGTGTGTTGCCATGATTTTTTTTAATTTTATTTTATTCCGCACTCCGCTAACAGCCGTTAGGTCAATTATAGGCGTCACTGTGCATTTTATGGGGACTTCCAACCCCACTAACGACTGTCATGATGTTATTATGACAACCTGGACCAACTTTTTTCCATGATACCCGTACCACGAGGTGCCGGGAGAAGCAGCAGTGGAACTCCCATCCAAGTTCTGACCAGAGACAGCGTTGCTTAACTCTGCTGATCGAACGTGGACGCTTGTTCAAGCTACACCACCCGGGACTCTTGTGTGCACAATTCTGTTGTGAAGTGTTCTAATAATATTACAATTAATTTGTACCTCATTATTAAGCAACGTCGTACATTCTAATAGTTTAGAAGAAAAAAGACAATTTGATTCCAAGTAAATAGTTTGTTGCTATACTACTGTGTTATTACTACAGCACTTACAACAGAACTGTTCTTTTGGTCTTTTATAGAAATGAGTCGGAGCCTGGTAAATTTATTTTACATAAAATATTCATAATGTTGATAAGTGCAAAGAAAAACACAACCACGCGAAAAGTAAACTTGTGGTTCTTTCAAAAACAGCGTTTTAATATTTTTAAAAGCAAATTTGCAGTGAGCTGTTATAACATTTTGAAATTAAAATTAAATAAACTAATTAAGGTCTGACTGAAGTTTATATAGTATTTTTTGTTTTAGTAAACAATTATTAAGCATCTTGAAATTCTGAAAAGGATGAGTATTAAATGTGAATATTCATTCATTAAAGGGAAAAGTTATGAAAAGTAGATTACTAGGATTCTCTATACATTTTATAATTGAATTTAGCAGCACTAAAAAGAATATTGAATTAGCAGTCTACAGAATTGTCGAAAATTGTTTGGTTTGAAGTGGAAAGCATTATTTAAGCAACTTAGTCGATTTTGAAAATTTATGAAAACTATAAATCTAGGAATGTACATTCCAGAGACTGATGCAGTTGCAGAACGCCTTTTTAGTCCAGTCCTTGAAGGTTTTCCGCTCCGAATTCTTTGAACCTTGACCGATTGACGTGAAATTTGGTGAGTGGTTAGGGGATGGCTTAAGGAGCAAAAGCGACATAGCGCCGAGGTGCGCTTTTACCCTGAGAGTGGATGCCACCTCTTCTCGGGGGTGGAAATGTGTTCACTCAAAATAACCCCGGAAATGGATATAGGGACAAATTCTAAGTAAAAAATGTTCTATATAGCTTTTTCGATAGATCGATATTTTTCGAGCTATTCGCGATTGAAAACTTAATTTTTGCGTGATATAAATGCTTGTTTTTGGACGGTTTTTCGCGAATAAGTCGAAAACTTCGCGTTCTATCAAATAAGTTGTAATAACCAAAAATGAAGCCTAGAAAACAGAAAAGAGATTGGTTTTTCTATAAATGCTCTAGCTCCAAAATAAAAGAAGTTATGACTCGTTGAAGAAGATTTTTTTTGCGACAACTTTGTTCGAAGTAATCAACGTTAATTAACGAAAAACCGATGCATTTTTCGGGAAAAACTTATAGAAGATTTTTTGTAGTGATTGAAAAGACCTTTCAATTGAGCACTTTTAGAAGTCGATTACATTATAACTAAGCGAGTTACGATGCAAAAACGGTGGGCCACTCGAATTTCCACTAGAATTGATGTTGACCAGTATCCCTTTACAGATTACTTTATTTTAGTATTACTTATATAATGCTAAAGTTTGGGCGGGTTAGAATGCGTATTTTTCGAAAAAAATATGATGAAAATGGAAAACGTATTTTTCAAAATTCTTAAAAAAATACCTTATTTTGAAAATACCTAAAAAACTAAAGAAAAAAAAAACGTAAAAAATAATATAGTACAAAAATGTGGATTTTTTCTTAACGAACATTTTAGGTTGTTTTTATTTTTGTAGGAAAAAAATAACGGAGATATAAATGTTAGAATTTTGCATTATAGTGCGCGAACCACCCCTCCCGAGCCCTTCAACCCTTTACTTTTTGAATATGCAAAGTCTGAGCATGTCGAAAAACTTTTCGATTACATGAGTAATACTAAAGTAAAGTAATTTGTAAAGGGATAATGGTCAATATCAATTCTGGTGGAATGGCTGGGGCTTTAGCGCTTATTTTTTTTTTCAAAAATTTGAGTGACCTACCGTTTTTGCATCGTAACTCGCTTAGTTATAATGCAATCGACTTTTAGCAGTGCTCATTTTAAAGGTCTTTTCAATCACTACAAAAAATGTTCTATAAGTTTTTCCCGAAAAATTTATCGGTTTTTCGTTAATTAACGTTGATTACTTCGAACAAAGTTGTCGCAAAAAAAATCTTCAACGAGTCATAACTTCTTTTATTTTGGACCTAGAGCATTAATAAAAAAATCAATCTCTTTGCTGTTTTCTAAGCTTCATTTTTGGTTATTGCAACTTATTTGATAGAACGCGAAGTTTTCGACTTATTCGCGAAAAACCGTCCAAAAACATGCATTTTTATCACGAAAAATTTAAGTTTTCAATCGCGAATAGCTGGAAAAATATCGATCTATCGAAAAAACTATATAGAACATTTTTTACTTAGAATTTGTCCCTCTATCCATTTCCGGGGTTATTTTGAGTGAACAATTTCCATCCCCGAGAAGGGGTGGCATCTACTTTCAGGGTAAGAGCGCACATCGGCGCTATGTCACTTTTGCTCCTTGAGCCATCCCCTAACCACTCACCAAATTTCACGTCAATCGGTCAAGGTTCAAAGAATTCTGAGGTAATAGCATATTTTTACCTTCAACGACTGGACTATTTAAATTAATTATTTACGCATCTCGGAGGAACATTAACAACTGCGAATATAATAAGATGCAAGTGTGTGCTCTCTTTTGTATCATTATAGTTATTTATGTAACAAGGGCTTTATGGAGATGTATGTAAGTCGCCCGAGGGCATAAACATTAAGTGATGCTCGTAGTGCATACAAATGTTTATGTCTTACTAGTGTTTTTAATAACCTAAGTACTGGATCAGAAAGGTGATGATTAAAGCTGATATTATATGGCAAATACATATTTTGTGGAATTGATATGCCGGCGAATCTTTTTGCATATGTATACTAATTATGTGAAAACAAATCGTTTAAGCCATGTTTCATTTTGCATATTTTGCATATTTATACGTTTTTTTATATTTGGTTATACTCGTATTTAGCAATAATTTGTAATGTATGAACTTTTTGAGATTTTTTGTAAAATTTACTATTTCATTAAATGTATTAAGAAAATGTTCGTGTGCAACTGAGATATACCGGGTGACAATGAAACTACTACCCACGGCGGCATTTCGAAACGGACGCATTTTTTCAACTTGCATTAATTCTTCTTTTTTGATATTTTATTGGATACCCTTTTGAATAAGGAACAAATAACCGTGATTGTTTTTGTTCTGGCCTACTCCGTTTTTTCGTAAAATACAAATAAATAGGAATTACGGAATATTTTTAAGCGGCTCTATTTCAAAAACTATTAATTTTAGACATGAGGTATGTTACACAAAAGTTATTTAGAATTGTTCAGAGAGTCATAAAAAGAGAAAATATATAGGGTGTCCCATTTAAAATAACAATGTCATTTCCGGTGAAACCGGAAACGATATTCAATTGTTTTCATGTTACAATTGTTCGCAATTTTCAACCCTATCGACATACCGAATTGCATACTTCTATCTCAAACCGTGGGTAGTAGTTTTATTGTCACCCGGTATACTTTCACTTTCTGCCACTGGAGCGCAGTGTGCCTATCGAAATAAACAGAGGAAATGAGAAGTCCCGGTTAAAATATTTGACTATATAAACATAGACTGCCAGCTACCCCATTTTCCCAGCAATGTATAAGGAATCGGCCAACATAGAATCCATTTCAAGAATCGAACTTCGAGTGTTGGTTGAATAATAGTCTGGCGGGTTAGGGAAAATCTGCCACTTTAAACGTCGCTATGTATATCAGGTTGCTTATTTAATTTTTGGTAATTTTTTGGATTTCATGTACAACTGAGATAAAGCTATATTTCTTAATGTTTATTTCCGATTCCGCAAAGTGCATCTTTCGAGGCTCCTTATGGTGACACTTTGAAAGCAGTTCTATGTCGAAAAATTGCTCGTAGTCTGTTACCTGATTGGTTTTATTAGTTTAGTGAACTAATGCGCCCGTCTGTTTAAATGAGGATTGATAATATTTGGAAATAAACACCTATTTGCCGCCGGAAACGCCAGGACCTTTCGTTTCTGCTTTCTTTTTCCTACTGTTCCCAACATTTGTCAAGTTATCTTCAAACGTTGAAGGAACCGTCCGTTGTCGTTACCCCTTATGTTGATTACAAATTTCATGCTGGGAAAAACCACACCATCTGGTCGCACAGTTTCATGCTGGCATATTGTGATTTATACTGTCTTTCGATTGTTAGGGTTTTTCTGATCCACCGTTTGAGCGCCTGCGGCGCAGTTACTACCTTTGCGTTTCCCGCTGCGATTAGAAACCGCATAACATATCAAATCACATTCGTTGTGGAGGTTACTTATTGTAGATTTTAAATTCACTTTAATCTTATACTTAGTACACAATTTTACTTGATTGATGGTAATTTTATTGGTAATATACAACCATCGGTTGTTTACTACTTCACTTGATTGTAATTTGAAAACAGTACTTATATGACCGTCTATTGTTTATCAACTTTCATTTGCATTGTTAGGTTTCTGAATTTACACAGTATTTCTATTTTTCAAGACTAGTAAAATTATATTTTCACTGATATGTGCTCGCCACCCGACGATTTTGCGAAGAATTATTTTTTTAATGCTATAAATATGCGTCACGCAGCGGTGAGGCCTCGTCGATGGCTGCGCCCACGAATTATCTTAGTGTTGATAGTCTTACGCAGACTTTTTGCCACCTGCTTTTTGGGACGCACGCACACATTCAGTCTTAGTTTGCAATCTGTTGAACCGATGTACATCATAGCGTCTTCGGCTAATGAGAATTCGCAAAGGAAACGGGAACCAATTATTGCAAGCTTAAACGGAAGAAATCGGTTTAAATTGAGTCTGTGATTTACCACTACAGTTAAGTGAGATCACGGATGGGACAGAGACAATGTGGCAATTCAGGTGACAAAGGATATATACATTTGCATCCACATCTTTCGATAACTTGAAAAAACATTGCCGGAACCTAGATTTGAAATCGCGACTTAAAACTCGGCAGTTCAACATTGTACCGCTACGCTTAACTTTTATTACTGGTAGTCCGAATACAAAAAGTAAAATTTTGTTAAATCAGTGAGAACCAATAAAAATTACGACAAACTTCGTTTTTGAGTTGAAACCGACATAATCTGTATCTGTAATAATAATAATCAACATCATCAAAATTTGTGACTGGGAACGAGTCTATATATAAAATCAAACCTTCAGATTGACAATTTGCCTGTCTTCGGCGACCATTGAGCAATTATTCGGTAGGATAGTTTACAAGAATCATATAAAAAGGTCGAGACAGATATTTTATGCATTGGTAAATGTTTGAACTATATACTTAATTGTCCGGTATTGTTTTTTGGGATATAAGTCAGAACTCCTGGAATTACAGTGCTTGCATAAAAAGCTGCTCTCATACATGCAACTAAACGAACAAAGTATTTTCTAGACTGCTGTAAACTTTCCGAAATACATGGTTTGATGCTTGGTTAAACACGTAGAAGCCACTGCGTGCTTTCAGCGTCATGGCTAAGCTTCCAGCTGTGATGTTGTAGGTAGCATACTACATTGACATTATTGCTCGTATAGACGTCAATCGGGATGGGGAGTATTTAAGCGGAGCATAACCTGGATCTGTCAGTAAACAAAATGTGCTCGCAATTTGCCGTTTGTTAATCCACAAGTTTCCTAGCAAAGTTTATCCGGACTGGTCTGTAAACAGTGTCAAAGTTGGTTTTCTGGCCCAGACATTTTTCCAGAACCTCGATTCTCTTTTTGATATCATCGGTTCTTGCTGGCTGCGTGTGAACACCTCTTGCCGTTGTAAAGCTCTGTCAATGCAACTTTACACAACGATCTCGAATGGCAGAGTTATTACGATATTTTTCCTGCTTTTGACATCTAGAGCGATCGCCTATTTCTTTATATTGGTGAATAGGTGGCTCTATTGATGTATGAGAAACACCAAACGCCGGTGGACTGTACCGATTCTTTCAACCTTAATCTGACAAAATCACAAATTTGAAGCGTTTGTCACGAATCAAACTTCGCCAATTCGTTTTATATAAAAATTCACATCTTTCCAAACAGTTTTAAAGTAGTAATCGTAGATACAGGTACAAAATAATTGTTATAACTTCAAACTTTTTATGCTTTTAATATAAAATTACTTGGCTTAAATATGATATTTCTATTATGTTCAGACGCTGCTGCGTAAATTAAAATAAAATATAATGCAATTTGTTTTTCAGTTACCCTCAAGCAATGTAATAAATAAATTATCGATTTAAAAACTCAACTAACTGGGTTGCAGGATTGTCTAGATTTTATACACAGGCTGTCCAGAAACTCTCCTGCCAAACTTTCGGGGAGTTGTAGAGGACGTTAAAACACAATCCTTTTATGTATAACTTTTTCTTTCAAATCCCTCCCCTCCGAGTTACACTCTGCTATGGAGGAGAGTTAAAATTAAGAATTAAACTGAAAATTGGCAAATATGATCTACCAAAAACATACTTATCTATGAAATCCTCTTAGTTTAATTTTTGCGTATGACTGTAAGGGGTTGAAACTAGCAACCCTTACAAACGTTTTAATTAGAACTTTTTGACGGACGTAAATTTCATTATGAAGAAATATCCCACAAACATTCTGATTTATTTAACTTTTTTTAAATTCTTTTAGGTTTTTGCGCAGCTAATATTTTTTACGCACAACCGCACAGTGGTACGATTTAAAAAAAATGAATTTTTGAGTATACCAATCGACAGAACTTATTGATTATAATGAAACTTGTAACTTGTCATTTTCCGCAAAAATTAGTTTTTATATGAAAAAAAATGCATTTTCTTTTTTTTTTGTATGGAGCGAAACCAAAAATGTCGTATTTCAGCCAATTGCTAGCCGATTTCGGTTTGGAACGTACTAGGCCTTATTCTGATAGCCTTCGGTAAAAAACGCGCGCACAGAGGTGCGATTCTGACGGATATACAGTGTGTCCCCGGATAGGTGAAACGACTCTTGAAAGGTAAAAAATTTTCGATTTAAATTTTCATTTTTTGGGGTTTAGCCCTGCTTGGTTAAAGGCGAATTTCTAACATAATTTCAGTTTTGAAAAATCAAGTATGCCTTCGAAATTTTCAAAAAACCTACCTATTTTTCTGTAAGGTAAAGTACCCTTTCTGTGGCAAATACGACAAAAAGTTATAAAAAAAAGTTGTTTAGAATCAACATCCCGCCCCTACACCAAATTTCAAAATCCTTGGCCAACTTTGATCTCTCACATTTCTTTTTATGTTTATTTCCCAAATCAAAGAATTTTATTTTTAACAATTTTTTTCATTGTGAAATAAAAAACTTTGTTAAAAGTATTGTTTTTTTTTAAATAAAAATCTTTGTTAAAAGTAAAATTCTTTGATTTGAGACTTCAAAAAGAAATTGTGAGAGATCAAAGTTGGCTGATGATTTTGAAATTTGGTATATGGGCCGAGATATTGATTCTAAACAACTTTTCTTAATAACTTTTTGTCGTATTTGCCACATGAAAGGTACTTTACCTTACAGAAAAATAGGTTTTTTGAAAATGTCCAAGGCATACTTGATTTATTAAAATTGAAATTATGTTGCAAATTTGCCTTTAACCAAGCAGGGATGAACACCAAAAACTGAAAATTTAAATCGAGATTTTTTTACCTTTCACAAGAGTCGTTTCACCTATCCGGGGACACACTGTATATCCTTCAGAACAGGGCCGGCGGTTGACGTGGGTAGTATGGGTAGTACTACCCACTCGAAAATATCCGTGTGTGTAATTACCAACTCGAAACTTTCGAACAAAACCTAAAATTTGAAATTGGGGGTGGGTCCTTTCTCAGGGAAAATTAACATATGAAAATCGTTCCCGAATTCGTGCGTTTTCTGAGATTAATAATAACAGTACCGAGATCTTCTTGTTCTAATGAAAGAAGTTTTTTAGTTTTGCGTCGAATAAACAATTATTTAAGATCGGCTATGGCACAGAATAGACTAAACCACGTTGCTATTTTGCATTCCTACCCGGATTCAGTTGATGTGCTCGATTTAGAAACTTTAATGGATGAATTTATTGTTCATAATAGAAAACGAACCACTTCTTTGTGACGCCGGCCCTACTTTAGAATCGCACCTCTGTGCGCGCGTTTTTGTACCGAAGGCTATCGGAAAACAGTCATAGAATAAGGCCTAGTACGTCCCAAGCCGAGATCGGCTAGCAATTGGCTGAAATACGACATTTTTTGTTTCGTTCCATACAAAAAAAAAGAAAGGTTGGTATACTCAAAAATGCAATTTAAAAAAATCGTAAGTCCCCCTTAATGCAGTTACAGCCCACTGTAAACCGGGCCGAAAATGAAAGTTTACATCTTAGTTACCACGACCGCAAGTACAACTTTACACCCGGCGGGTGGTAAAATTAAAACGCGGGAGGTAAAGTAATTTTGCTGCCCGCAAATTACTTTACCGCCCGGCACCTTAACCGTGGTAGCAATTTTTGGCATTAAAGAACCTAAATTTATTCTAAGTGTTTGGTCCATGCAGTTGTACGTACCTCAGGCCGGAAGTAGATTGGGCCCCTAGCCAAATAAAGGCCCTTCTCCGTCGGGCCTCAAATTTTGGCTGCGGGCGTATGGCTCTTCCGGCCTTCTATACGTAAATAGCTATTGCTAAAGAAGCAAATAGATTATGATGCAAAGCATTTTTCGGAAAAACTGCGCCGTGCAACACAAAGTATTTTATTTTTTACACAAAAAATATGAATTTGATGAGAAAACTTCTTTCTCTACATTAAGCTATAAAAGTATCTGAATAAAGCAGGATTTCTAGCACATTTTTGTATAATCAAATTCTTGTTCATCAAAAAGTTCTAATAGAACCATCCCGTTTAGGAGGGTATAACTCGACGGGGAGGGATTTAAAAGCAAACGTTTATATGTAAAAATGTTTCAACTTCCTCTTTAACCCCCAGATTATACCATTCATGAGGCGAGAAACCACTAAGAATGCGTAATTTTCCTGAGTTGCCACGTATTATATCTTTATAACAGTTATTTCAGTAATAATGGCGATGCCGATTATACAAACCTTTGTAGAAACGATTGTTTGAACCTTTGTATAATCTCAATTATTAAAATCATATACTCTTGGCTAAAAAATTTATCAATCAATGTGCAGATGTTGATAAATTAACAATTGGTTTTTGCATATCTTCTGATAAAGCTGTATCACGAGCCATTTTGTAACTAAATGTCAAAAATGCTGTTTATAATAAACAACTGAAAAACAATATTGAATAAAATTCCAATTGTCACCAGATTATTAACTAAAAACGCAGATTATTTGTACTAAACAGTAAAGTGCGAAATGACTGATGTTATTTTAGTTTATTATTATACCGTGTGTCCCAGGATTGATGTTACAAAAGGTGCAATGGACTAAACATTTTTGAATTTTATTTTAAGATTATGGGATTAAGTCCTGCTTAGTTTGAAGAGGATTTTAAAAATATTTTCAGTTTTTGAAAAACAAGTCTGCTTTGACAGTGAAGCGAAAATCGTTTTCTTTTCAGTTAAACTACCCTTTTTGTTTACGATACGGCAAAATTTTACTAAGAAAATTTGTTCAGGATTAGAAATTCTAGCCCTATACAAAATTTGAGGACGATTACCTACGTAGATTAAACCGTGGTGAAATAAATTCAATTTATTTTGTTTAATCTAAAAATAACGCTTTAATCTAAGTAAGTAGATCTTCCTGAAATTTTGTATAGAGCAATAATTGATTATTCTGAACAACTTTTCTTAGTAAAATTTTGCCGTATCATGAACAAAAAGGGTAGTTTACCCGAAAAAATCGTTTTCCCTTCACTGTCAAGACCGACTTGTTTTTCAAAAACTGAAAATATACTTAAAATTCTCTTCAAATCAAGCAGGACTTAATAAAAAATAAAATTCAAAAATGTTTAATCCATCGCACCTTTTGTAACATTAACTCACTATATAAAACTATGTGGAATTAATCGAAGTTTCAAATAAGTATAAGCATTGTTACATTCCAGTTCCGATACAATTTTTGTGTCGAGTTTTGTAAAGCATTAGGTCAGAAAATGCTTTAGAGCGAATTCATTTGATTTTGTCGTATCCTAGAATTCAGAAATATTTTTAAAGCGAAGTCCACCTCCGGCTTACCTTCAACCCCGGTATGCCACTCATCTTTCGGTTTTCCACATTAATATTTCAGGTTGCTTATCACCTCGTTTAGTGTATTTCCCTCTCGGGGCGCTAATACCATCACGAGAAACACCTAGGGCCGGTTGCAGAAAGCAACGTTAAGACTGGTGTTAGCTAACATCGCGTCAAAGTGAACAAAATCGCATCAAATTTTGTTTACTAATGTATTAGTTACCATAAGCATTTGAGATTTGATGCGATTTTGTTCACTTTGACGCGACGTTAGCTAACACCAGATTTAACATTGCTTTCTGCAACCGGCCCCTAGAGAAAGGATTTGTAGGTAGTTTGGGTGTGCTGTCCAGCTACACTGGCAAATTACCTCTTTCCGAAGTGTTTCGAGACCTTTCTTCCCTTCTACGATTTCACAACCCCAACTGGAGAAAACCCCGCAGATTTTGATCAATGCTTCTTCGTGGTCGCCCGTCTACGGCTTGTGCCATCCCTCTCGTGGCCTGGCTATTCTGTCAAAACGCAGAACTATGAAATATACCTCGTGGTCTGTTGCTCGTTGATGGCTATTAGAGGAATTGAAGTGTAGTACAAGCATTCGGATATCTATTCCTAACGTAATCGAACCTCATAGCCGAATGTTAGCCCCTTTACTATGTTTTCGCCCGGTTTTCATTTACGGTTGAGAGACGTGTGATCGTGTAGGGTATTGTGAAAAAAACCGTACAACAATTTGTTATTTATTCATTTTATTTGAATTTCATGCTGGCAATATAACTGTGAACATGTACAAACAATTTTACATTCACAACTAGTCAAAGTGAAATAAAATCAACGTCACAATTACTATAATCACAACAAAATAAAGAATATTAGATTAAAATGATATCACTACAAATACATCAAAATATAAAAAATTAATGTCTTTACCTCTTACTATTTTATTTGGTATTTATATGCGTGTAGTATTTGCCATTTTTCTTTTTCCTTTGCTAATGTATTCGCTTGTGCAAGGTTTATGCCTTTTTGGAGCTGGACATACCGGGTGTCCCACGGAGTACGGGCCATAGGGTGACTGCCTTATAAAAAAATACAACGGATCAACTAACGCTGTAACTTATATGAGAAATCTTGATATAATATTTTTATTAGGCAGTCTACGATACTACTAAAGAAAACTAGACTGCATAATTCTGCAGTCTTTCTTTAACTATTACCTCCAAAATTCCATGTGACCGTTCCAATTTTCTCCTCTATTGAATAGATATTCATGTTGTTCAGAACTATTTGCAAAATGCAACAAACTTGGAAATTGTCAGTTGACATTTCCGGGAAAACAAAAATACGAGATATACAGCCAGTCTTATAAAGGCTACTAATCTGATGTTAACTTTAATTCGCTGTTAAAATAAACAAAAGCGCATCAAAATTTGTTTACTAATGAATAAAATGTCATAAGCACTAACGTTTTGATGCGCTTTTGTTTGTTTTAACAGCGAATTAAAGTTAACGTCAGATTAGTGGCCTTTATAAGACTGGCTGTTAATGGTGCAAAAAAATTTCCATCGTCAATTGATCCTTTGCGTTTTTTAACATGGCAGTCGCCCTATGACCATGCTGTTGGTTTGTTTGTATGTTAATGGACAAGGTCTAGGCATACAGAGTAGAGGGTACCTTAGACACCGATTGCTGTGGTCATATGGCCGAAATCCTATTTAGAATTTTGCCGAGACTTAAGAGTTTCAACCCTAGCAAGGGATCTTTTACACGCTACAAATAGTAGTAACATGGAACCCATGGCTTTACATCACTTCAGAAAGATGACATTCTGTAGAGGGTTTCGTATGCATTTTTTATTTTTAAAAACCTCGCCGGGACAGAGGATCGAACTCGCGACGTTAGATCAGTAGTCAGAATGCTTAACCACTGAGCTACCGACCCCGGCTGCCCTATGACTTATACTACGTGGAAAACCCGGTATATAAGTTGTAAATAAACATTTGCGCGTCTCTTTTGGTATGAATCGTCTTCGACACCGAAAGGTAAAAGTTTTTACAGATTATGGATGTACTCGTATGTCGGTTTCTAGTTTGCGTTTGTATGTTTTGTCTAGTTGTGTAATGTCCTGGTATAATTTTGTTTATTCGCAACCATATAATTATGTAATGTTAACATTCCTGACCTCATTTGAGTGGGGGAAGTCGTACATTTCAGCCCGCTACTTCCCGCACTCACTTTCCGCTCAAGTGCGGGAAGTGAGTGCGGGAAGTACATTCCCGACCGCTGAGTAGGTAGGGACACTGGGAATCTCGTTGATCCATTCATGCGCGTCACAACCTGTCGTATCATAATATAATAATTTTTCCAATTATTGTTTAGAATAAAGTGGTTGCGAATAAAATAGTATACAAACCTCGACAGGAAGTTTCCTTAGTCTCGAGATAATAGCTGATTTCTCGACAGTAATGAAACACTTCCCATCTCGGGCTGTAATATACTATTTTAACCTGTATTTCTGTCTAATGTCTTTTGGAAGTTTGTTAGAAGTGTCTTTAATTGTTCTTTTGCGCACCAATAAGTGTCATATATAAATTATAACGGTAGTTAGGAAGTACAGACCGTCATTGTTACCGGTACCGATTTCAGCCTCGCACCAGCTGGCACCTCCACCAAATCGATGGCCTCGACCATAACCGCGAATTCTTCGCGCGCCGCCTGGAGCCGACGAGCGTTTTCTCGGTCACGACGTCCAGCTGGCCGCCTTCCTCCGGCTTGAAACGGCGAGTTAGGCCAATGGAAATTTGGCGGCTGACACTGACCTTGGCGATGGGGGCGTCGGAGCTGCATGTGCGCACTCTTATCGACCGCTTCTCGGTCTCGCTGGGTGCGGTGAATTGCCGCCGCACTAGGTCAGTGCACGGTAGACTGCCGGTCGCGATCGCTTTCAGAAATCCACCTGCACCCCATCGCGCACCGTCTTACATAAATACTTCTTTCTACACCACGCTCACGCTTACCACTGCGATCTTCAGGTCCGCCTGCGACACTGTCGCTTTTAATTGCTTCGAAGTTGCTAGCCTGCTTTTACTTTTAAAGTCAGCCGGATTAATGGAGTGTTTTGTTTGATGCCGGTATGTTTTTCGTAACCGTAGCAATTTATGGTTGGTTAGGTTTTTCATTACTTTTTGGTAGGAGTTACTTAATCTCTTTTCGTTCAACTAAACTCAAGAGTGTGGTTGCTAATTTCTGAAACAGACCTTACTTCCTGATTATTATATTATTAATTGGAATTACAAGCATTTTTAAATATTTTTAATATCTCTATTTAACGTCCTATTATTATTTAATAGTTTATTTGTAATTTTATTTATAAATACCGATTGTGATTTTTTATAATTTTTTTTGTAGTGTTCTAATTATAGCAGGTCATTTTTATGTCTATTAGTGTATTTATATAATTATATTTGGCTGATTTATAATAGAGAGTGTGCATTAACGTTTCCGGAACAACAAATTAGTGAAAATTGAAAAATAAAAATGTATTCGTGTTCTTATCGATTTAACAGCGATTTTTTAACAAAAGTTAGCGCATGACAACGAACTATTAATCAACTGGTACAACTGCAACTTCCTCTGGTTATGAGAATAACTGCATTCGAAAGTCCAAATGTCTATATTCAAAGCGCTATTAGGTTTTAATTATTAATATTATTTCAGTTGCCAGCACGAAGTGTTTCAATTTTTACATCTAAACTTAAAGCAGTTGTAAACAGTTTCCCGCAAAAATATTTCGGAGGCAGTGAGCTAAAAACTAGAATAATAATTAATTTAACTAGCGTCGAAGTCAATTTCCAGTGAAGTAAGTTGGTTTAAAGCAAGCATTGTGGATCCCTTAATAGTATCCTAAAAGTAAGCTTTTCTAATCGACCATCAGTCAATGTGAGCTTTTAGAAAACTTAATTTTGAGTTGTGTTTAATGTTAAATCTCAAAATAAAATAAAATGTCCCAGATGGATGTAACTTTGGGAATTAAAATTGTATCATGCTATGAGAATTATTTGGTTCAAATAAATATATTCATTCATTCATAACTTCTAAGGGAATAAACTTCTGCCTGTATGAGACCTAATGTTTCCAGTACCCAATGTTATCATTGCTAATGGTTATTCACGTCATCAAGCAGAGATATATTGCCTTTTGTTGTAATTTCCACAAAAATACTTATTGGTTCACCTTTCCACATCGTGTTAATTAATAAGCAATATACTTAGAAGCAGTAGCTAATAGTAGTAAATAATTATAATTGTATGCTGAGATACAATAATTTGCATAGTTAATTCCCTTTCGCTACTAGCAGTCATTCAGAGCGACTGCAAACAAATGTAGCTATTTAGCTTTCAGAAATAGTTATTTCCATACTTGTGCTGCGAAATTTACTGTTTGGCATACCGAGGAATTATTCCAAAGAAGCCACAGATTTTGCGAACCTGGTATGAATGAAATAGTATACAGACCTCTGTGGAAGTTGTCGCTTTAGCGCTATAGCGCTTGTCCCTCGACTGCAAATGAACGTTTTCCAACTGGGAAAGTAATGTATTATTACGGCCCGCTAAGTACATAATATAAAACTTTATTGGATGAGTCTATTTTATGGCTGAGCAAAATTTGCAAGCGAGGTCAATAACGAGGACGAGTCAATAAAGTCACATTATGTACGAGTTGCACAGAAAGCTTTATGTTCGACTGCTAAAATAAAAAAAGATAGAGTTTATAAATTTGACGTTTATTCTGTGACAGGAAAATTTTGACGTTTCTTAAATGCCATAACTTTGGTTTTGTTAACGGTTATTAGACAGTTGTATTCCTGCGAGTTCATATGTAGTTTACAGATTGCTTTTTGTAAGTTACAATTTCTTGATCGTCGACAAAGAGAATTGTGTTGATCGAGCTGTTCCTTGTGAGGGTAATTCCTATTGCTGATTGTTTATTCCATTCGTTGATCATGTCGTCAAAGTAGAGGTTAAATAGCACGCGTGATAAACAGCACCGTTGTCTTACGTTCATATATATTGATAGATTTTTCATGATGGAACATTTACGACAAAGAATCTGTTATAAATCTTCATTAGCATAATAATTAATCGCTGATTCTTGATTTATAAACACTGTTTCTTGCTGATGTTCAAATTTGTTCAAATTTACTTAAATAACATTTACTTGACACTGACAGTTTAGTCCAATTTGCTTTACCATTATTGTACCAGTACAATAACGTGCCACTTCATGTACTGAAAACAGTTTCATAAACGAGGCCTTTATGATATAGTCGAACATAAAGTTCTTTACAGCCCACTTAGTGTCTTGTTTGCCTGTTTATTGAGCAATGGCATCGTAGGTTGCCAAAATTTGTAAAAAATATAAATATGGCTTTAATTGTGAATATTCCGGTCCGTACATAATAGTTATTTATGATACACGTTCTAAAATTGAATGTTTAGCGCACGAGACATGACAATTATGAAACGAAGCCTTAGGCTTGTCGAGTGCAATAACAGTTTTAGCACGAGTTTGCATACAATATTTTTCTACGACCTTAAATTTACTTTTATAAATGCATAAATATCGATTTAACAAAGACTTACATCCGTGGCAGTTATGATTTATGTCATAATAAAAATATGGCTGTGGATAAGTAGCCGCCACAGGTGAGTATTTCTGTAGCCCGTGGTTGTCAACATTAGTTATCAAAGGTAATTATAATAGCACACATTTTACTTTATTCAGTACATAATGTTTCTATTATTAAAAAAACACTTTCCTCTAACGAAAGAAGTAACTGGAATAACTTTATAACCTCACTTCCAGTTTAAAATAAGTAAATTCAAGTTTAGCACACGTGCTGATTCTACTTTTAGCACGCTGATTTATAAGTTGCCATTTTTATTTCGATAAAGCGATTAGTAAAAAAACTACTTTTAGTAGGCGTCGTAGAAAAAATGTTTTATCTACTTGGCGGATATAATGTGGTTGATATAACACTGAAAACAGTGCTATTATAGAGCCCATTATAACACTGTATTTGTATTGTTCTTTTCATATGAAAACAGGAACAGTCTATTTTTTTCAAACAACTAACAGGTTGTCACGTTTATAAAACGTCAAAATTCAAAGTTTCTGATTATTTTTGTGCAAAGTAGATAAGATAGTATATTACACTCGTTAAGAGGCATTGCAGCGCTTGTTTCGTTAGAGTATAATAAGATACTATTATGCACTTCGTGCGTAACTAGTATTTATGACCCTTGTCGTGTTAGTGCCCGTGGCTGCGTCTTGGGCTCTAATTTTCCAGCCGTGGTCCATAAACGCCTTCTTACTTCCTTGGTACAAAATAGTATATTACATTACAAGGCATGAAAGGGATATTTTGCAAATGAGAAGGCTTGTTGAAGATTGCGAGTACCCGAAGCATGAGTGTCGAGCATCAACACTTTCATGCTGTGTAATGTACTAACTTTTTTCTGAAATCGCACTTTAAAATTTTAAAAATAAAATTTTATCGCATCAACGTGCACGGTGAAGGTGGCCAGTTACTTAGGTAAAGTAAAGTAAAAATTACAAGTCTTGCAAAAATCACGAAAGTGACTAGTCCTGTAAAGTGACACCATCAAACTGAGTCTTGACATGACCCGCATATTTGACGATTTCAGGAAAATAATTAATTATTAAAGCGATTTTGGTAGAGAGCTTTCAGAAATAATGGATTTTCAAGTGCCGTACTGGCTAAGAACTTAGAGCCATTTTAGCTCAGAAAATGAAGCAGTTTCGGGGAGGGTATTACTAGTATCAAAAATCTTGATTGGTAGCTTTTCTTGTAACCTAAGAACAATAGGACTGCTAAGTGCTTCCTGATGGCAACATTGGCAATGTATTAAGCCGCAGGAGATCAGAGTGAACCCTTCAAAGTATCTCTTTGAATATCAACACCTGGTAAAATGTACAGGTACCGGGTGACGCGATGTTATACCTTGCGCGTGACGTTTCGTTGTCTGGAAATGATGAAGTTTTTTTGGGAAACTTTTTATTAAAACAAATATCAGTGCAGTGGGTTTTTACAAAATTTTGTTATAATTTCTAGAAGTGCTTTTTTTCAAATTGGATACCTTGGTAAACGATTTTAGACTGATGCTTAACCTACAATTTTTATTTCAACTACTTTTCTAGAGCATAACCCTTCAATAAATTTCCAGTCACACTATGAAATGCACATGAACAAAATCTGCATGTACAGTCGTGTACATTAAAGTGTTGTACAACATTTGTGTTCAAAAAAGTGTTGCATATACAAATATTTTGAGAGTATACATCTATGTCTAATGTCTACCTAGTTAATGATACAATGTAAGCCTTTGTTGAGTAATGACACAACCACCAATAAACTCACAACTATCTCTGTACAACACATTTTTGAACGTTACTGTACGTTCAACTTTCCGTAAATTCTCACTGCCTGCCTAGAATGGGAATTTATTAATTAATTAAACCAAAAATAAAAACTATGTTGGACTACTTAATCGTGTAAGTTTGTCGTGTAATCATATTTTCACATTTTGATTCTTAAGCTGTAGTATACATTTTGTGTTTCAATGTAGTATGGACACTTTCTTATACAAAATGTCAAAAATGCTTTTAGCCAACGCTCGAGAAGAAAAAAATAGTAACTTCGCTAACTAATTAAAGACTTGACAGGAATTTAGTAAACGTTTCAACTCGCGTCGAAATTCAATTAATTGAAAATCCTTCCTAGCATAAATTGTTTTACATTAAACGTTTCCCTTTTAAACTGGGAAACTTTCGCATTATAGCTTTGAGAACAACTACTCAATTTTTTATTTCTAATTTTAACAATTTAATATGATACCCTTGTCACTTTGGAGCTAGGATATTATTTTCAAAGGAAAAATATGTAGAGGTCGTCGACCAACAATTACAAAGGGTGCCTCAGTATTTTTATTGTGTGGTTCCCGAAGTAAAAAATTCGCTGTTTATTAATGCCGTCGGGCGAGGAGCCGAATTCTTTACAAAAATACTCGGAAAACAACGGAGTTTCGAAAGAGTAGTGGCGAAACAAATCGGATTTTCTCCATCGTTACATAAACGATTTTTGTGATCTAGCCTCGCCATATTGTTTCACTTCGCAGACTTGCGAAGCGTTCCATAATTTGAAAGGCAAATTTTCCATCTTAGAATGGATTAAATTTGTAGCTGCTGCCGACCTGAAAACTTTGAAAATACGTTTTCGGTTTAAGCTTTCGTTCATTTTCCTGTAAAATTAAAAAATATCTAAATAAACAACATTGCGTGCTTTAATGCGTTAAATAATAAAACGACCTAGTGTAGTCCAGTGAAAGCTTACGACCCCAAAGGCAGAAATTAATTGTTCAAGACAAACCGTTTAAAAATTTTGGGGAGAAATTAAGTTTTCAAACGGAATTTTAATCAATTGTGAATTAAATTAAGGAAGCCTTCGCTAATGAATTTCATTCTATTAAAAAAATTCTTTCTGTTTTATATGTCTTCAGCAGTTTTTACTAATTGCTACCTCCAAGTGGATTTTTGTCGACCGAGAAACTGTATATTATTTAATTAAGTGATTGCAGATTTCTAAAGCCTCCGCCTCCACAGCACACGTAATACACTTTCCGACCTGATTTACTCCGAATGGAAAATCCTTGCGATAATTTGTTGCCATGCAGTGGGCGGTTGATGTTAACACATCCTTCTGTTTTGATACTATTTCCTCTTTTGGAAATGAGACAAATAAAAATTAGGAATGAATAATATCGTGATTGTTGACGATTTTATTTCATGTTGTGTCTTGTACAACAGCCCTCCTCGTTGCAAAATATATTGCGATGTATCAGGTAATAACTGCTAAATCGATAAGAACATATTCTACGTGAACACGTTTAATTTATTAACCACAAAATTGCTTCGAAATTTTCCTAATCGCATAAGTGCAGTTTTACTTATTGTATCCAAAACGCCTTTCCAATGTAAATTACTAACATTTATACTTTATACTCTATATTTGAGGGCGTAATGTGTCACTCTCTTACCCTAGGGCCATAAAGTACTTTATTTTCCACTGATCTATTATTTTTTGTTTGTATCTGTGATATGAGGCATATAAAGCAGTCTATAACTCCCGAGGGCGTTATGAGTGAGCGTAATGCTAATGCCCGCTCATTATGCCTTCTCATGCCCTTTCGAGAGGGCATAATGAGCTGGTGCCACAACGCCATAGGGCATTACTTGATGTTCATAGACCTCGGGCTTGTAAACTAGTCGCCCTCGAAAGGGCATAAACATTTTCATAATGCTCTTGGTCCGTAAATCACTTTCAATGCCCGCTTATTTGTCAGTTTGACCAGCAATATGTTGCCAAAATTTATGAAAATTTAAATCTGGTTTCAATTTGACTATTCAGCTCGGTAAATAAAATTGGGTACGCATCTCGTTTGCAACTAGGGTTTATAACCATGTCGTGTTAATATTCACGCCGCTAGTCAGAACAGCCTTCTTACGCCCTTGGTCCATAAATAAGTATTGCGGAAAGTTGAAGTAACGTGTGACCTAAATGCTTTTACCTTTGTATTTTTAGAAATTATCTCAAAATTTACTTAGTATATAAAGGTTTATTAACAAGGCCCGTAACGGTATGCAAATTTTACTTGATGTAATATTTTTATGGGGAACAAATCAACAGTTTATAACATGACTCTGGTTTCTGTATTGAGGTGTGTTGGACAGCACTCTTATAAATGTGTCTTGTAATTTTTGTGTCAATATTCAACAAGCCGGTTCAGTGATTACCCAGCACGTTTGAAAGTATTCCAGTACGGGGAAATATGCAAAATCGATCCCTGTATTTAATTAAACCCCTGAAATTTGGTTGGTTTAGGCTAGACAGAAAAACCTAATTTTCAAAAATATTTTTGCAGAATTCAAATCTGCGTTGAGATTCCGATTTGTTTTTATAGTTGCAGAGATATCAGTATTAATTTTGTTATTTTAAATGCACGTCAAAGATCGTGGTGTTACCGTTTTGCAAATTTCTACATTATCGCCTAGGCAACCCCCTTATACTTCAAACTAAGCAGATGGCTTGCGTAACCCACGCGATGATTTTCTAGATATTATTGCAACGGATTCTTCTGATTTTTGATTTCCTTTCAACATGCTAATTAAATTTTTTACGTAATAAACTTTACTAACTGCTCCCAAAGGAATTCATAAACATGAAGTTATATGGCTTTTTTGCTAAATTGTTGGTTCGCTCGTAGATCTTTACAGAATTTGGAACAATCGATGTAAGTGTTTTCATAGATTAATGTTTAGTTGCTGATCATCATTAGTATTTTATCTATTCAAATAAATTTTGATTGTTTTATAAAGAAACTAATAACAACCCATTATTATGGTAAATTAAAGTTTAACGCGTACAAACTTAATTGAATCAAATTATACATATAAATAGAAGTTTCAGAACAAGCCTGACCTACTGTCGTCCTTCAGATTCCGGTATTCCCCTTATTTATTTTGTAATCGATTTCAAATTTTCATCAGTTATACTACTCTCTATAAGAATATTTTTACAATTTTTACATACTTTTATTGTAAATTTCCAGCCTACTGCGATCAAAAATAAATACGAAAAATTGAATAATCAAATATATTACTTTTTAAAAGGGCTCTATATATTGTAAATAAGTTTACTACAAACCAGTAGCCTACTGCAATAAAATATAAATGCGAAAATTCATAGTAGGCTTAGTGTTATCGTTAAAAGTTATTAGAAGAAGTTGCTCAGAATCACAAAAATAGTCGAAATCTAAATTCTTGACGAAAAATTATCACCACCACTGTTACGATTTTTTAAAATAACAGTTTTACTTCTTTAACTTCACACCTTCTGTCGAAAATCTGCTATTCTCTATCTTTTGTTGCTATATTTATGTTACATTCTCGTAACGTATAATTTTTTTTATATTTTCGTAAGTTATTAATTGAATAAATTTGGTTTGATTTGACCCCTGTATCTACCTTATTTATTTTCTGATCGATTTTTAATTTTGACTAATTACACGATATCTTTTGCCGATGAAACTCATCCTACTATGATTTTTCGCATTTATTTTGTATTGCAGTAGGCTACTGGTTTACAGTAAACTTATTTAAATATATATATAAACTGCCCTTTTAAAGGGTAGTATAATTGTTCAAAATTTTAAGTCGATCAGAAAAGAATTACGGATGAAATGAAAGATACAGAGGTGTGAACGTGAGAAATGTATGAAATAATAATACTGTTTCGATAAAAATTTGGATTTCTGCTATTTTTTTAATGTGCGATACTTTTTCTAATAATTTTTTTCGATAATGCTGGGCCTACTACGATTTTTCAATTTTGTGCATTTATTTTTTATCGCAGTATGCTACTCTACTACATATTATTTAAAAAGTGTAAAAATAACTTTTCTACAGGGTATTATAACTGACTAAAATTTGAACTAGATCAGAAAATAAATAAGAAATATACAGGGGTGTGAAGATGAGAAGTGAAACACACTGTATATATTTAAAATACGAAGAAAGTATATATAAGGAAGTATATCGAAAACTTCAAAAACAAATTAAAGGCTAAGCTCAGATTTGGATTCCGCTGTAAAGGTGTTCGAATAATGTAAATATCTTTTTGCTCGAACTGACTCAGTAATTGACCTATAACGAAAATCCAAAATTTTCTTTTTTTAGCTGTTTAAATCACTTTCCGAGTAGAGGGAACAGTGAATTTAACGGCATGGCAATACTTACTCATAAACAAATGACGAAATTCGTCGTTAGCTACATACCAATAAACCATGAAATAATGACACTGGCACTGGCTTGTCCAACGTATTCATATGAAAATAACAAAACAAAAGCAGCATTGTTTTCGTTGTTATAATCACCATATTATGACATCAGAGTAGATAAAATATATACAGATGTACTGTTCTTCTTCGGAAGCAAAAGACGAGGAATTCAGTAATAGGTATGAACTAATCGAAACCTTGGAATATTATAAACTCTAAAGATATGTCTACTATTTTAGGCGACCTTAACGCTAAAATCGGCTGTACCGCATTAGATAACCATATGCGCAATATTGTTGGCAAATATGAGCTAGGAGAGCGGAACGAGAAAAGTGAAAGATATCATGATCGTCGACTCTCTGTGTGAACATCTCTTTCATGTCAACAATAGATGGACATCATTCCCCGGATACGTAAAAACCGCCTAACAATTGCAGACTTTACACTAAAATTACATAAAGTCATTAAAATGGTTAATAAAGAGAGAATGAGAACCCTACAACCAGCAGACCTACAATTGTAATCGCCGTAACCAACCCTGGGAAGACAGCAGAAAAAATGAAAGCATTAGACTACTGACAGAACCCTGCAACTGATAGAAAAATTAAGAACGGTTAAATTATCCAACATAGACCCAGTTAATAAAGATATTGAAGATCCGCCAACTGAACCGACAAGTAAGAAACGAATCACATAGAGACGGACATTAGGGGTATGCGCTGTATTAGACATCAGACAAAAACGAAGACATTGAATGATCGATAGAATCCTGCCACTGATAGAAGGATGAAGAACCGTTCAATTATTCAAAATAGACCTAATAGATACTGGCAAATAAAAAAAGAATTATGTAGAGACAAAAGCAAACATATTGATCAGATCTGCACTGAAATAGAAAAGGAGGCGAACTAAAATAATATTTATGATCCTTATTATAACATGAAATACTTATAATGTGAACTTAAACCAAAACTCAAATAATCCACGATAATTAAAGAAACGTCGTAACTGACCTAAAAAGAATGTTCCAAGTTTGCAGAAAATACTAGGCTGAGCTCTACTATGGATGATAACTATGTGCGATCTCATGTAGGAAATGCTGCACGGTATGATCTTGAACCAGACAACCTCCATGCTGATGTAGAGAAGGCAAGTACCGGAATCAGATGATATCACGGCCGAAATAATAAAGGCTGTGGGGAAAGATTGAGTTAAATGGTGTGGTAGTTATAGCATCACAACGGTAGTTATAGCATCAAAGCGCTCGTCTCACATGTTAGTCAGGTTACGGTATAATGTTGAATGACAGACTAAAAGCCCTCCTTTTGCCGCACAGTTTAGATGAGCAGTTTGGCTTTGTTCCTTGTAAAGTACAGGTCAGCAGATCTTGAACGTGATACAAATAACTGAAGAGCAAGTTTGAAATAAAAAGATATCTGCACTTTTTTTAATACATGTAGGCATATATTTTCGTTGCTCCGAGCTAATTTATTTTTTCCTGGATTCAGATCTGTTGTCATGCATAAATTTACAAAAACTGGTGACTTACCAGAAATTCCATAGCGCCTCTGCGGTCTGGGGGTTGTAAGTCAGAAACATGATACTGGAAGAACAACGCGAACGGCGAGTCCTTTCATGTAGTAGGTGGTCACACACGCTCGACTGCGAACACAAACCCAGCCAATTCCACAATCAGTCATGCAAGCAAAACAACAAACATTCAGCTTTTAGCAGTAATGTGTTCGCTACTATAATACTTACAGGTGGTTTTGTAGCCTCCCCCCCCCCGCTGCGTTCCCCCCCGCCCTCGAAGAGGACATCGTTAACGGGATATTCTTCTGTGCACCTCCGATGATGTGCCTTTAATAATCCTGCAAATACGGAG
This sequence comes from Agriotes lineatus, assembly GCA_940337035.1. Taxonomy (NCBI): domain Eukaryota; kingdom Metazoa; phylum Arthropoda; class Insecta; order Coleoptera; family Elateridae; genus Agriotes; species Agriotes lineatus. Next base: position 121,287,299 of record OW679199.1, read on the forward strand.
GTCATCCAGAAGCTCTCTCTGGAGTCCCTGATAAGCGAGATGCTTAACCGGTCAAGTAATGGAGATCATCTCGCCGAATGGCTACGGATCCAGGAACTATAGCGCTATCTGCTGTGAGTGGTCAGGCTCCAAGCCAACCGTAACAATGAAGAACGACCCAATTAATAAAATTGTCTATAATCAACAGCAACACCAACAATAAGCCAGTGTTCAACTCGGCTGGACAAGAACTACATACAGTCTCTACTGCAAAGCCACGCAAGCATTAATCGTTTTTAGAGACCTTATTGTTTCATTCACTCTCTCAATCCACATAATTACCACAATTCACTTCAAAAACACATTATCACGGTGAAGTGACACCCGCGGTTGGATTAGGTTTCGCGTCTGCATTTTCAAACAACTCAAAGAACACAAGTAAATATTACAACATACAGCAAGGCGTTTGACAAAGTCAAATGGTCCAAATTATGACCAATATTCCTAGAAATGGGAACACCGCTACATCTAACAAAGTTAAGTAGACAATTATATCAAATTAGCATAGCTTCATAAGCGTACACAATACGCAATCTATTTGAACTTGTAGCAGAGGTAGGTACATCAGACATGCATCTTTTCACCTCTTTTGTTTAATATAGTATATCACAGGAAATGTGCTTGTTAATTGCCACGGTGGTCTCTCGGTCGGAGGCAAAATTATAACAAACTTAAGGTACGCTGATATGGACATCGTTATGACCCGACCTACAGAAGAAAGCAGTCAAATAAAAGCGTATCTGAATATAAAATATGAAATACGTCGTCAAAACATCTATAACAAAACTAGTTATAGCTGGAAAGATCGATCCGTTACTATCAACATCCAACTCCGCTTAGTATACACCTCAATCGCGATTATGTCTCGGAAACGTTTTCTCTTAAGGTTGCTAATCGACGTAGAATAGAGGCGTTCGAAATGTGGTGATATAGAAAAATGCTCCGCGTATCATGGACCTGGACCGCGCGCCGTACGAATACGTCTATTTTTAAACAACATAAAATAGATTATTCCAATTAACCAGTCAGCTTTACTTAAAATATTTTGGATAAGTGACTGAAAAAACCATGTTTTGGAGAAATTTATCGAAGAACCGTACAATAACTGCATGAATCAATAGGATCAGTCCAGGATAGATATAATAGGAGACAATCTAAAAGTGTGATGTCACCACACCCTGCAGATATGTTAAGGACCGTAGAGAGAGTCTAAACCAAACAAAATTTATGGCGTTTGATTATGTACTGGGATAGCTCTATAGGTGCTACATATTTTCTTTAATTTAACCGAATCTTCATCATACCGTTTGTCAGATCTTTTAATTTTTATCTCTGCCACACTGTACATAAAGGTGCTTGAAGAATTACTTTCTTAAGTTATAGCCACCGGAAAAACTCTTGGTTTTCAATGTAGTGCTTTTGTTAAATTATTGTAGCAAAAGTATAAACCTTTCAATCAATATAAGTAAAACACTTTTTGTCAAAACAATTTGTAATAAACTTCTAGGCATTACTTTAATTTATTTTAATTTTAATCGATTAAAGTTGTCTTGCTGAAATTGTAGAAATTGTTTGTCAAAAATGACGCGTTTTCTCTGCAAAAAATCGTTTTTCTGAATCCGTTCTTTAGAGTAGGCTTTTCAATACTCATTTTAGTATGGAAAATAGGTCTTTACAAACAGTGATGAACATACTTTCTTGTGTAATCAGCAATATTATATTACAGCCCGAGATGGGAAGTGTTTCATTACTGTCGAGAGATTTTTCCAATTATTGTTTAGAATAAAGTGGTTGCGAATAAAATAGTATACAAACCTCGACAGGAAGTTTCCTTAGTCTCGAGATAACAGCTGATTTCGACGCTTCGCGTCTCAATCAACTAACTAATCTCTCGACAGTAATGAAACACTTCCCATCTCGGGCTGTAATATACCTACTATTACCTGACTCAAATAAATAGCTATGAAATTCAATAAGCTCGTTATTTATTTTATCTGTAATATTAATATAGGCTAAATTATTATTTCGTCAATATGATTCTTACAAATACATTTAAAAACCGTTTTGAATTATTCGTGGTTACCGATTTTTTGCTGAAATTTCAACGGTTTTAGAGAAACCGTGTATATAATACTCAGGAAAGTGTTCTTACTGCGGGCTCGTCCTATAACGCATCACATTCCTGACTTATTACGTAATAATACTATTAATGTAGGTACTATTTTTTGCTAGTGTAGGACTGAACGAATAACAAATTATAGCGCGAATCACTTTTTTTCAGGTTTTAATACAATTAGTTTGCAATTATAGTTAGTTTTAGAATATTCCCCACCTGATTATTGAGTTTTACATGTGTAATTATAATAAAATTACACAATTAGACAGTGTTCAGAATAAAGTATATGTCAAAAGAAATTTTCAAATTAAAGAACAGAAATAGTTGAATGCTGGCTTTCACGCCAGTCTTCTGAGTTATGCTACGGTCGTTGATTTGAACTTAAGGTTTCGCTGATTATGTTGTCAGGTTCTTCCAAAATTTTCTAAAGAGTGATGTTCTAGTCTCACGGTTTTCGTTGTATACCGAAGAGTCATTCCGGTTAGGTGCTTATGCAAAGCTTGTCATTTTGCTTGATCTTTTTACTAAGGCGGTAACCATATTCTCTATTGAAGTTGTTCGAATTTTTAATAATCTCTAGGGATTTCCGAAGAATACAAGCTAGTAGTTTGTAGTCTCGGTTAGTATGTTTATGAAGTCATAGGTTAACGATCAGGGCGAGTCTTTTTTTAACCACGATGCCAGAAAAAGATACACTATAGAAACTGAAAGAAATAGAGGTTTTCCTTTCAGATTAATCCATACAGTATATCGAAAGAAGACCCACACTGACTACTATCTACAAGTTTCGTCTCGTCCTCATTCACAACAACAAAAATCTCTTAATTATTGGGCCAACTCTGTTTGTGGCGAGAACAACAAACCACAAGATCTAAAACATATGGAAGGAGCTTTACAGAAGAATGGCTACAGTCGACGATATATCAGGAAAGCACGCCAAAACACTAGAAAACTAAAGGAACTTAATCTTACCAATTACGTCCGCCTGAGTGACCGATAGAATTAGAAAAGTCTTGGATAAGAAAAACATCGTTGTGATACAATAAGAAAGATCGAATAATATATCCATTCCAAAAAATATGTTTTGCGCAGCTTACAGACTAAAGGCCTTTGCCAGCTTGTTACGGGTTAAAACGACAACGCTCCCGCTCATAACGGTATTAACGAAAAGCCACGAAAAAGCTAGACGACTGGCGTGTACGATATCTCACAAAATCGGGAATGTAACTCACATAGGACCGCTTCCCAGCCCATAACAAGAGGTACCGACTAGACTCAGTGAAGCGAGGGGTAGTCCAACACGAGATAACACAAGGGCAACGGCCTAAAGAAAGGTAAACAGATCTAAAAAGATTGAGCGCCACCACGATTTCATCACGATAGACAAGAATGCACAGGTAAACTCGCTGAGGAACCGGGAAGCAAGTGAACCTACCTTTCGACTTTACACTTAGCAGAAACTCGAAAGCTAAACGGAGTAGAGTATGGGTGCAACTTTGGGACTCCTGGCAGCCGGTTGCTGGAGCGCTCGAACCTACCTTGACGCTCACAAATTCGTCCAGCGTCCGATTTACATCCATCTTGCGACACTATAGATTGCTTGCACTGAAAATCAACATGCAACACAAAGAAAAATACAGCGGAAATGTTTGACAAGTGAGTCTATTGTCTTTCAAACACACATACGGTACACAAATAAAGTGCATAAATAAGGTACATAAAGACGGTGCACCAATAAGGTTTAGTACGCGTGACAAAAATGGGGGATGTTAACACAACAAAGGTTAGTTCACCGCGCGCTCCTGTTTAGCGACAATAAATCAAGCGCAAATAAGATGTGTTGACATAAGGCCCTGTATACAGAAATTTTTTTCGCACTGATTAATGCAAAAAGAGGATGACACAACAAATGTGAATTTAGCGCACCTTCGTGATTAGTGCGGAAGCTTAGGACTAGTACAATACCTCTCACATAGCTTCACCTGCGGTGGCCGTAGCGACATCGAACCAGCGGCTTGTGTCCCAAAGTTGCAGAACGAAGCGGGTAGCTCTAACAACCTCGAAGCGGGGCCGAAGATGGTCTGTCCCTTATGGAGTCAATGATGCGATCGGATGCGATCACACTCGCACGTAAAACTCGCCCAGGAGTAATCGCTCTCGAAATAATCCTAACAAGGGGTTGATGGCCCTACGGCCTATAACAGGAGAAGCGCCTGGCACAACACGGAAGAACCAACACCATCCACCCTACTCTCTTCAGGCTTCAGAACGCGCTCCCCAAAACATTAATAACGGGAAAAACAATCTCACAAGCGCCCAGCGGACGCACCCTGAAGGCGAAGACGCTGGCCGCGCACCTCAATAACTAAACTGCTCTCTTTTCGTGCCGGATGCTAACTGAGTCATAACACCACGCCAGGCAGCCCAAGCTCTGCCAAAGTGGGACGGGGCGGGAAGCGTGTCTGTGTCTCGCACGAACACGTGCAACCATCGACAAAGCGACTGCAACATGCGGACTCGCTTGCACTCACGGGCGATACAGCTCGCGGAATATTCTAGAACAGCGTCTTCCTACTAAATCGATATTGAAACCTAGCATGCCAACGGATATAAGCAAAGTTATGAAATAAGCGCCTTTCAGATTCTACGGCGGCGGGCACAGCTGCGTTACTCTATGAACCATTAATTGCCTGCACAAAACTCGATGTGTTTAAATGCAAGCGGAAAAATATGGAAAAAACGTATACAAGCGAGGACGTAATCTTAGAAAAATACTCTAATAGCCATACATACGTACAATTTGAAAATGCAATGTACTTGTAGCAAATCTTACATCGGACAAACAGAAATAAGCAACTACTGTAGAATAGAAGAACCACACACGAATTGGGAACACCTAAAAATCAGCCCTTGACGAGCGCCTACTAGGATAACGGGATCTCAGAATAAACTATGACGCCATAAACATACCAGCCAAGACTACAAACTGCTACCCGTGTATTATTCGGAGATTCCTAGAACAGTGGCGCCCATACTTTTGTCTATAAAGATCTACCAACAAACTTTTAAACAATCGGCGATCGACACTTGTTAATAAAATCTTTAAGTATACACGTGTATTAAAATAAAAATTGCAAACCGGTTAACCGGTTCGGTTTAAAACCGGTTTTTAAACTGGTTTAAAACCGGTTTCTAAACCGGCTCAATAACAAATGTATATAATTAAGGACTTTAAAGACCGAAACATGCCTAACATAAATTGATTATACTTATAAAACGTGGAAAATATACAAAGACATTTAAATCGGTTTTATGGATATATTTTAAGCCGGTTTATAGATAGGTTTTAAATCCGTTTTTAAACCGGTCTATGAAAAAAACGCGGTTAACCGTTTTGTACCAGCACTAGTAAGTATTAACTAATTTATGTCAAAAATAGCAAGTTTACAATTCAAACTATATTCGTACTATAATATTAGTTTCTTTTACTGTAAAAGAAAAATTACAAAGCAAAGTAGGCAATGCCCAGCCACAATTTGCAATAGCATGTGCCGCTGATTGGTTCATTATGCATTCTTTTTTACGCCTTCTTCTCGTCTATCGAGTCGTAACCGCCATTCAAGCTCCAGATATGTAATTTAAGTTTAGGAGCGTCACTTTTAAGTCTTAATAATATTAACATTGTTTGCTTTGTCTATACAATAATTCTGTGATCAACTTAAAAACCTCTTGCGATCGACCGGTCGATCGCTATCAACTGCCCCAAAGATTATTAGAAATTCAAACAATTTCAATCGAGAGGACTGTTACTCCCGTAGCAAAGGATGGGAGGTAGCCCTGCAAAAAAAAATAAAAACATACACAACTTTCAGTTGAGCGACCAACCCTGACGACTTCCCGGTATATAACGAGATGTATGAGACTACGTCAGTCTTTAGAAAAATTCTGAAGAACGCAGCATCAGTTGAAATCGATGACCACTGCATAACCCGGAAGGCCTTGCCGTTATAAAAAACGTAGTTGAAGTCGCTATTACACAGCATATACATATACAAGGTGCCCCAAAAAGGAGTGGTAACTATTCCGAATTGTCTCAACAGATGTCGCTTTATCTAAAGTACAGCGACCAAATACTTATAATTTTTAAATTAAGTGATACCAACTCAATTTAAATATTATAAGTATTTGGTGGCTGTACTTTAGATAAAGCGACATCTGTTGAGACAATTCGGAAAAGTTACCACTCCTTTTTGGGGCACCTGGTATTTAGCAACCAATGTGTACGTAAATTGTAATTATAATGAAGGTTTGTTGCAAGAGCAAAGCGTTGATTGTTTTGTAAATTTTCAAGAAATCTTGCCTCTTTTTAAAATATTTCAAATAAAGCCTAACAAGTTTTCCCCAAAGGAAGCGTTCAATTACCATACTGAAGATAAGTGTAATATAGTTCCTTTCAAAAATTGAAGAAACTATGTAAAATATGGCTATCAATCTATTGTGCCTTTTAAATTATAAGCAAGCAGTTGCAGAAAAGTTAAATACATTTTATACTGGAAAAGCCTAATTTGTTACCTATAAATAAGTTATTTAGATTTTATTGATATTTTAAACAAGCAATCTCACTAATAGTTTTAATGTTAGTTTTAGGTACTCTTTTCATAAAAAAGTTTTCCACTAAACCAGCAGCTACGTAATATCTCCCTTAGAATTTTTTATTATTTTCCTGGTATGCGAGTATGGCATACAGCTAATAGTTTTTCCCATTTGTAGACGACTTTATGGATTCTTCATTTTCATGTTAAATAGCGCATTGCTCAATATTTTTATATATTTTGTTTAATTTAAAGACATGAACAAAGCTAAAGCCAAATATTATGTGGAATAATATTGACTTTAGTATGTAATTGTCTCGACCATTTCATCATTTTCAGATACCTATATTTTGCCCCAACGTGGTTGCAAACTAAAAAATTGGCCAACACGTTTATACGAAATGGACTGGCACGATGCAGTATTTGAATTGCCCTAGTTATTCAAACAAGAGGAATAAACATAGGTATATTCAGTAATATTGGGACAAACACTTAAATGCTTACTGGCCTGGCACACTCTAAAACGAACATAATAGAAGTTACTGTGCATAAACTTAGTTAGTGAAGTCAGTGTTAATCAACTAAAAAATTGTCTTTAAATAAGAAACTATAAATCACTAATAATATGAAGAGAAAAAAAATATATACGTGGAAAATATACTACTTTAAATTCATTTAAGCTCCTAGTTTTAAAAGTAGTCAAGGGTAATTACATCTCCAAAGCCGAATTCCCGAAGGTGAGATCGTAGCTGCAAATTAGACACAAGTGCTTCATAATTGGCCATCTTCAATATGGGTGGCGGGATCGCCTAGGTATTGATTGTTTTTGTTGAAATATGCTCAACTCGCTCCTGCAATAAATTGAAACCATTATGTAAACGTATTCCACAACGTGGCACTCTTATTGCGGAACCTCCTGGAGCTGCGGACGTGCAGATTTGGCCCTAATCACAGGGATGCGAGCATGAAGCGGCCTGCGGAGCAGACCCTTTAATTAGATTTTCGCGAGGAGACTAAATTATGCCTTTCGGGACGGCCGTGAGTGACCCGAGCGGGACGAGCAACAGGGCGAGACCCGCGAGTGCCAAGTAAAAAATCGGTTCCGGGGATGCCCACTCAGAAGGGGACTCCGACGGGGCAACGCTCCATCCTGCACCGAGCTCGGGGAAAGCTGTGGAACTGGATCAGGAACTTCAGCTACCACCAGGTCAGTTTGTCTTACCTTGGTTTCCGGTGCTTAAGCCGTGACCCATTTTTTTTACTCCCAGGGAAGCACAGGTCACGTTGTGGTGAGATTGTGAGACGCGTTTTATTCCCTTCATGAAACAATAGAGAAATAAATGGGACGTCTAGTTAGTTATGCTCATGGTGTAAAGAATACAAGGTGTAACGGTGCGCAGAATGTGGGCGGACCTCAAATTCAACGAATAGGACATGGGCCCACAAATGGCACGATTGGTAGTACTGAAGTGTATTGTTGAAGACGCTGTCGATGTCAAATTCGAGGTCAGTTGGTGTCAGACTGACGAAAAACCTAACTTGATAACCTCCAATTTCACATGGACTGACAGTGCCAGCAACAATATACGAACGCTTCCATGGTTACACCATGATCGCGGTTGACATCTCCCTTCTATTTTCTGAACGACTGCGCATCTCCGGGAACGTTTCACCTTGTATTCTTTACACCATGGATATGCTTGCCTGGCCGGCTAGAGCGCTGGCTGTGATTAACGGTGGCAGCCCCATGGGACAGAATGAACTGAAATATTGTAGTTCTTGTTTTGGAAATTGGTAGATATGCGTAGATGCACATCACATAACAGCATAGCAAAAATGTCTCTCGCTAGGAGCAAAGCTTTTGTCGCCAACTTGATCATATCTCTAACCGAATATTCGAGACGATATTAACTAAATTCTCGATCTCGACAGTTTTCGAATAGTATTTTTAAAACCCACATAAAAACCTAGCAGAATCGGTCTGTTAGTGATGCCGCCAAGACGAGATAATTCTCGATCTCTTCTCGAAATTCGAGATCGAAACTAACATTTTTCAACCTTGAATATTCGAGACGAGCGAGATCAATGAAATTTTCGAATATTCGAGACGAGATTAACTAAAAAAATATATACAGAAATATCTCGTATAACAATGTAGTCGGTGATAAATGTACAGTGTGTACTATAATATAATAATAATAATAATATTGTCTTCTATATTTTCAATTTTATATTCAACATTATATTGTCGTGTTGAACTTCAAGAACTGACGGTAACTACATTAGAAACATTGGACTTCTTCTAGACTTTAGAGTTAGTAAAATGAATGAATTCGGTTTGCTGTATTAATGGCAGCACAGCAAGGTGACATACTTACTCTTAGCCTAATATTTGTTCGTCAGCAACAATGTTTCAACAAAAGCTTCTACTGTTTGATAGGCCTTTCCATAGTATACGCATAGTCATCTTTGCAATGTTGTCCAAATCACTACAGTCAGGAGTATGTGGTAGTCATTTTATAACAATGATATTTTTAATTTCCGAAAAGTCGTAACTAGACGAGTAACGTGAGGAAGCGCATTGCCATGCATAAAAATAGAGTTTCCAACCATTCTTCAGGCATTTTGATCAAATTAATGCCAGAAAATTTTATCGATACTGGCCAGACTAGTGACTTTACATACAGGAAACATAACGTGCTTTTTTCGTCCCTCTATACAAATTCCGTCCAACACCATTATGTCATTTCCTGCAAAACGATTGGTTTCTCCTCGACGTTTACAACTCTTGCTAAGATAATTGTTGCTATGAAAACAATTATTTGAATCCGCTAAAGCAAATCTGTTTACATTGCTTTCTTTTCTATAAACATCGAATTCCAACTTATTTTTATATTTTATTATTAAGGTATCCGGAAATGTCATTTTCCATTTCATAATTATGTGAATTGTATGCTAGGAAATTTAGAATTTAACTGATTCAAGTAATTATCAATACTACATTCAGATACATCAAAAACAGCATAATTGTCGTATACATATCTGAACCAAATCCAGTAAAATGCAGTATTCGAATTTAGACATAAAAAGGTTGGCAACGAAAAGGGAAAGGCTGTTTACCAATTGATACCAATTTAATTCCCTGCATTTAAGCAACCTCGAATTAGTAAGCAAATTTCGCCTGAGGAGTTAGGCAACTTGTTCATCTGCTTGTCTTATTTCATTAGTTGATGTGGTGGCCGGTGCTAAATGTCACCGTTAGATCGCGCCAGGAAATTTGGGCACTTCCGATTTCTTGGCGTCGCAATCAGAATATGGCGTGTTAAAAGTGATTTTTTTCTACCTGAATTATCCAAGCGTTATGAAGCGGTAACCTCTCGTTGCTGGTTGGTTTGGATTCCTCGAGTGCTTGGGTATGTGTCCACCTATTTATTTCAAGCATGGAGATGGTTTGTGCTTTGAACCTATGAAAGCACATTTTCTGAAATTTGAATGGCAGGAATAATTCTGTCTTTCAAGTACGGGCCAAAAGCTTTTAAGTACGGGCCGAAATCCACTGTTCGTCTGAGGATTCCTCGTTAATCAACTATCGTAGCTGTGAAGCGGCTTCTCTACCGTGTGCTGTAGTTTGTAGCTCCAGGCACAGCTCCAATCACGTCGGAAGAAGTTGTGGCTGACGTAGTGACTTTAGAAGGCCTCGTTCGACTAGAGTGGCATCCCGTCCTCAACAATCTATCTTCGTCGGATGAGTCCGAAGAAGCTAATTACCCCACATTCAGGTTTAGTCACATAGGCTGTTAAAATAAATTGTGTTGCTGGCCTCACCAGCTAGAGTGTGTGTTTCAAGTAATCTAGCCCGGATGCTGAGTTAAGCTATTCTTTACTCAATATACAATACATGCATTTAGTTGAAATTGCCGACCTAGTACTACATTTGATCTGCAATTCTTTCCCTGTTATATTAATGCAACGGCTTGTAAAGGCGAGGCGTGTTTTACCTCGCAGAATTATACTAAGCGATATAGAGGTCTCTATTGTGCTCCGAATGATTCACTACAATATTTTACACTGGGAATTTGTTGTATAAGATTGGCCCGCAAGCGGACTGTTTTAAATTTAGTTGCATATTTTTGAGGAAATAATTATTGAATGATTTAGCTATAAATTTACTTGCGGTCAGCGAAGGAGACGAAGCACACCTTGGTTCCTTATTTTAATCTGTGATACTTTGTGATACATTGAAGTGGTATTAAGCCCTAGGACTTGGCTCTGAATGTAATGCAGAATGGTTGACAAATTAAATAAGCCCAGAGTTGATATATTTTAAGTAACTGCCATGTTGAGCTATTACTAATACAGTAAATGCATTAGTAATGAGATGCGAGAGCTAATAATTAGTAAAGAAAGGCATGCTAAGGTAAAACATATTCAGAGGGTTTCGAATTGGCTTGTGAATTAAGATAATTTAATATGAAAGGTTTGTGCACATGCAAAGCCAGACCACAGAAAATTTATTGAACACAAATAGTTTTTTGTTGGGTGCAATTTGAACAAAGCGTAAGATTATTAAGTTAAAGAATAAGATGGTGAAAAATTGTGAACTCGGCAGAAAGGTAAACCGATTTGAAACAGAAGAGAAAGAATTTACAAAAAAGCAATTATTAAATATTGGCAAAAGAGTGTAGCGAACGAGATGAACTCGATAACCAGTGCATTTATTAAAACAAAGTCAATATAGCAGGGCGGTGAATTTTAAAATAATATTGTGTGCGCCATCGCAGAAAGACAATGATAATTATAAGAAAAAGACAATATTGTAGTTTGTAAGAAATTTGAAAAAATTAAAATTATGTAATCAAACTTATTTCTATTATGTACTAAAATTCATCAAGACTTATTTCCGTTAGCTTTGTAACTTAGCAACCTAGATTAGATTTTGTTTAATAACGGGGAGAACAAATGAAATAAAATTACTTGACGTTTGTGAGAGTTGTTGCTCCTCTTTAGTAACTGATTTTGAATAATAAACGAGCATATTTACAGTTTAAAATTATCGCATTTTATTTCCCATGTGTTTGTGTTCATGTGGAAGTGTTTGTGAGGCTTTACACCACAAATAAATTATAAAATTCGTTGATGCCATTCTGAGGACTTCGGCAGCAGCCAACTGGGACGTTCGAGCTCCGTTCCCGGTGAAGAAAAGTATCCTGAGCCAGAGGATTGTGCACTAGGGCGTCGGCAGAGCCTGTACGAGGGCCACCATCATCAGCAGCAGCGAGGGAAACGCCTCCAGCAGGAGATTTTACTAGCAGCCCCTACGATATTCTACGTCGCAGAACGACCCAAAGTTTCCAGGTAGGAAAGTGTCTGTAATTTATGTGTGAGCGTCGGGGTTCGCAGAACAGAGCAAGAACCAACCTTTCTGAAGACGGCCCGCGCATTTCCCAGCGTCCATTTGCTTTGATTTTCTCAAAATTAGCGTGACTTGGGTAATTGCTGCAGTTCCAGCGAAAACCGAAGCATCGAAAACAAATGCCAGAAGTAGCGTCGCTTCGAACAATCAAGGGACTTTCTTGACGTCAGCATAGAACAAAAGCTAGTTTAATTGCCAAGCGGGAAAAATTCAAATAACTTACCTGATGCGTTGTTGATAATTACACGAGTTTAAACATTTAGATACGCCGTCTTGCACGACCGACTCATTTGTGTTTATCTGACAGTTCGGGATTTATTTGACCTAACCACTAAAAACCGCGCACTCGAACTACTTTGAATTTCGAGTTAGTCAACCTCAGATTATATGTTAAAAGATAGCGAAATTCGGGACCTAACCTGTAGAGAGTTTTACTAATGAGCTAGTACACTGAGTTTGCGGTCAAATAGAATATTACAGAATAGAGGGCATATAACCATTTTATTAATAATTTGATAAATAAGGATTACATTTCATTTTAATCAATTTGCTAATTAGATAAAAGGCTTACAGAGCTTTCCTTAGCCACAGCATTAATTTGTCGCCCAACGTCGGAGCAAAAGAGAATTAATAATTATTAGATTGTCCCTTACACAATAAAACAAGTAGATCCACGTCAATATATCGTTATAATTATCTGTATTTATTTTCCTATGTGATTTAATTAATTAGAGGGTGTTGTATTTGTTATTTGTTAATCAAGCCAGTAATTACGATCGTATTTCAAATGTGAATTATCCAACTTACTTCATTATATGACTCATTAGAATTTTGGGTTTTATTGTTCTGGTGTCCGTTGCTGAAGTTTGAGTGAATTTAGTAGTTTATGAGTTCAACGATTCATATGAAGCTGTGCTCGGATCCCAAACTGCTTGGCGCCCTTACGGTTTACTGTTAGTTGGAAGGTAAGTTCGACCCAGCCTTCTCCGTTGAGCTAGTCCGAGGCCTGCTTCCGTTTACGAACGGCAATTGTTAATGTAACACAATGCTGTTCCTTCATAGAATTTTCCTTCTATTTAAAAGACATTCTGGGACATGCAATGGGTAGTTAATCTAACAAACTCATCAATTTTGTTCGAATTCAAATTATTACCCGTAAGTAACTCCCGCATATATGCTATAGCTTGTGGTACTCTTGTACGCTTGGAAATAAAGAATACACATTAAATGAAACTAGAATCTCGCTTTCACCAAGTTGAAAATCTTTAATTTTATTTATACAGGGTGTTTCAAAATTGCACGGAACAATTATAAGGGCGTTGTTCTGCATAAATAAATAAGAGGAAACTGTAGTAAACATATGTCCTAAAATTATTAATTTCAAAAATATCCTTGATTAAAGAATTAAAAATATCAATTCGTTTTTAAAACATTTAGATTTAGTAGGCTGGTATTTGGTTTTTATTATCTGTATACAGTCAGACCTCGCCGTTCGCGGCTTTGCGGTTCGCTGATTTGATTTTACGCGGGGCACCTTTGTGCTCCCTTTTCTTTGCCGGTGGCGGATATCTGCTTTGCCGTTCGTGGATGGAATTGCCAACGTTAACTGTTTCAACTTTCACACACCGATCTTATGAAGGCCACTAATCTGACGTTAACTTTAATTTGCTGTTAAATAAACAAAAGCGCATACAAATTTGTTTACTAATGAATAATATGTCATAAGCGCCAACGTTTTGATGAGCTTTTGTCTATTTTAACAGCGATTTAAGTTAACGTCAGGTTAGTGACCTTCATAAGACCAGCCGGCCGTAAGTAAATACAGCAGACGTATGTGTTTGATGTCATGAACACCTAAATAACATTATTTATCACAAACTAGTAAACACACTTATCGAGCCTATTACGTTGAATCTCGTATTACCAAATGGGACGTGAAATAAATTGTAAAATTATAAATTATAACTTGAATAAACAAATGAACATTTGAGCTCTACATTCAAGTGGCAGACGTATGGAATTTTAGTTCAAGCTTTACTGTCTTCTCGAGCGTTTCTGAAAATTCAATTGAGTTTAATTTTTAAAACACGGAAAACCGTGTCGTCGAAGCGTAAAGTTTCTGCTTCAGATTTGCCAGATAAAAAACGCAGAAATTTTTTAAGGTTGCATAGTATAAAGAAATCTAGTTTATGGAACCTAACCCCGTTTTTATCATTTATGTGTTTACTGGCGCATCGCGGTTTTGCGCTTCGCGGCATTCTTCTGGAACGTAATCCCCACGAACGGCGAGATCTGACTGTATTTTACTTGCAACTGTCAAAATTATTATGAGTGACTCAGAAGAAAGATATTAACTTCGAACAGTTATTATAAATTCTACTAAAAAAAAAGAACTTGAAATAATTTATTTTGAAAATCATGCTTACTATTTTTCAACTTTTTACTGTAGAACAACGCCCACATATTGTATGTAATAAAAAACATGTGTTGGAACAAAACACCAGCGTACGTTTGAAAAACGGCTTGCTATCTTGAATTCATCGATCAAGGATATGTTTGTAATGTATGATTTTAGGACATATGTTTATTAGGATTTGTCTCTTATTTTTTTTATGCAGAATAACTCCCTTATATATGTTTCGTGCAATTTTGAAACACCCTGTATACTTCAACGAGTTTTGGACCAAAAAATTATCTTGAGATGTTGGCAAGTTTCTAAATTTTTTCGTTAACCATTTAGATAAGATGTAAGTCTTTGAGTTAATATCAGAAGCAATTAGGCTCACCATTTTTGTCGGGTTTATGTATCTTAGGTAAACAGTACATTTTTGACATCTGGGTTCGAAAGAGTTAGCTTATATTTAAGAACTGGAGTAATAAGTGTGGGACACGATTTCATCACGTCCTGTGTTTTAACAACCATGATCCTTAGAGGAATCTTTGTCAATTCTTTGTAGGGTCCGTGGTTAAGCAATGTACCTACTATATCATAGTAGTTCGGCTTATTCAAAATGACAATCTTATCTTTGGTAGCCTTTAGATAAAAACATCCCTTGTTACGCAATCATTTAATAAGTTTATGGTCTCTTCTAATCGATTCGGTGGCTTTACCTGTTCCATTACTCAAGTTTTCTGAAATTTTAATTTTGCAAACTCTTCTAATGAATTCTTTAGACGTTTCGTCTAATGTGACAATTGAACTTTCAAAGCCGGCAACGATATCTTTTAAAGGTGGTTTAGTAAGTTGAATTTTAAGTACCTATTTAGAAAAGCAAATTCGTCCTTATTAAATGATTCTGAAGACTCGTTTTTAAGAATTAAATCCTTATCAACTATTAGTTTAGTATGGCCTAATTTGAATTTTAAGCCCCCATTTAGAAAAGCAAATTCGTCCTTATTAAATTATTCTGAAGACTCGTTTTTAAGAATTAAATCCTTAACAACTATTTGGGCAATTTCAGAGATGTGGTATTTTTATCCAAATAAACGCCTAACTCAGGTTTTTGCTTGTTAATAAAAATCTTCTGTTGAAATTTATAATCATTAATTTCAGATACACGAGTGCATGTCTTTTTATGTCTAAATTTTAAACGGAATTTAAAAATAATGCAGAGTATTTCCCAAGTTCAGGTATGTGGACAACGTGTTTGCTGTTTGATTTATCTAAATGTAGCATTGATAATTTCCTGAATCAGTTAAATACTAAATTTCATAGCATAAAATTGGCATATGGAATGGAAAACTAAGGATAACAACCCTTTGTGAATACCTTAGTAATAAGTGATAACAATAACTTCGTATTCGATGATCATAGAAAAGGAACCAATGTAAACAGATTCATTTTAGTGGATTAAAATCATTTTTGTCAACAAAAAATGGCTGCTCTAAATTTCCTAGTGTATAGTCTGCTAACCTTTCCTAGAAACAATGATCGGTATAATACCGAACTTCCTTACATCAAAAACACCGCTGTAGATAATAGTTTTCATTCTAAAATTATCGACAATTTGATTAATAACCAAACACAAAATTGCACGTTTGAAATTCCACAACTCTGGCCAGTCTTAGAAGTTGGGTCCTTGACTTCTAAGACTGACCAACATCAAAATTTCGTTGTACCCGGCTACAAAGGCCTAGAGAAAATTTATAAAGATTCAGGCTGTAAAGTTGTTTATAGTTCAAACAACAATATTCTAAATTTATTAAGGAACCCAAAAGACAAACTTAAGACTTAATAAATCTGGAATTTACGAAATTAAATGTTCCCATTGCGATTCAAAATATATTGGGCAAACGCGTCGTAATTTTGGTACTAGGTTTAAAGAGCTTATAGTTCATTTTAGATTCAACAGATTCGAAAAATCTAGTATTGCCCAACATATTTACTAAACGACCCATACTATTACGGAGACTGACCTAAAAATTGTAAAGGGGCTAACTTCAACAAAACGGCTAAATTCTGATCTTTACGCTCTATTGAAGTTGTTCTATGGGACCAATCAGGTGGTCCCATAGAACACGCCCTCCGGGTCAAACAGTGATTTGGTGAACAGCATGTCTTCCGCCAATGTTGTCGGGTTAATCTCTCTCCATGGTTACGAAGTTGACAGCTTAGCTGTCGAAATACGTATTTAGTGGTTATTAAATATTTATGTGGTTAGGGGTTTTTAACGAACTGTGTCCGATTCAAACCACAAGCTCCAGCAGTGTTGTAGTCAAATATGATAGTACAATTTTATAGACAAAACGTAACAATGGCTGCACACATTTTGAAAATATATTAAACGATCTAAGCACTAGAAGGTTAATGGAGGAACATTTTTATAATTTTACAAATATTGCAAACATATTTAAATAACGAATTAGAAATATTTTACATATGTTAGTTCTACGGGACTTGTAGGTCCATGGCTTGTGTGACAATCGCTCTCCATTTTGTCCTGCTTCCAACTTTTGTTCTCTACCCTGTAACTCCCATTTCTCTTAGGTCCCTTACTACTGCTCCTTTCCATTATTTCGTGGTCATGTTTTCGGGATGCATCTGGTGTTGTTTCCATCATTTTCGTGGGTATTTGGTTTGCTGTCATGTCCCAGCCACCTCATTCGTTTAGCCTTGACCATTCCTATAATACTCGGTTTTCCGTACATCTCATCAGTTCCCCGTTTGTTCGTCTCTCCCAAGTTTCTCCAATCTTTTCCCCTCCATGTATCCTTCTAAATATTTTATTTTTCATATACCTAACTTTCTTTCGCTGTTCACTTATTATCATTGCCCACGTCTCACTCGCGTACAGTACTGCTGGTCTAATCACTGTTTGATATATTCGCTTTTTAACCTTTTGCAACAAATTTTTTAGGGTAACACATCGTTTAAAGCCTGGTATCTGAATTTCTATGCGATTCAATTTCTTTATTGTGGTTACTTTTATTATTCACTACTGTTGCTAGGAATATGAAATTATCCACTTCTTCAAAACGATATTCTTCGTTTTCGTCGATTTTAACTTTAAACGCAGTTGTAGTGAGTCTTTCTTTTTATTCCATATACATGTACTTTGATTTCTGCTCATTTATTCGTAGAGCCATTTTTCTTCCAGCTCTTCCTAGTTTTTGTACTATTGGTCTCGTATGTTTCTCGTCATTAACGCATACGCAATAACTTGTTGTGATTTATTATATCGACCCTGTTCTGTTGATGTTACATTCACGAATTATTTTTTTCAAAAGTAAATTAAATAATATAGGCGACAGCGGATCCCCTTGTTTCACTCCGCCACTTATCTGGAAACTTGATGACATGTTCCCGTTTATCTTTACTTTATTTGTTGTATTTTTAAAATAAGTCTGTTTTGGCATATTTATTAATTTGGCCGGCATAAACAATTATTTCATTGCTTAGTACATGTTTTTCTTGTTCCCGTATCTTATGTTGTCTAAAATCGAGAAATAATATATAATCCTTTATATAATAGAGGTGTCTGTCCGGGACGCTGTTTTGTCTGTCTGGGACGCTGTTTCAGCAGCCAAACCGTAAGAGATAGAGAAAAAAGTTATGAAAGTTATATGTTTGGAATGGTCATGTCAGGTCAGGAACCGAACTTCAGTCTCTAACACTAATTATTATCTTAATTATAATCCTAACTTTTTAGGTTAGATTCTAGGCAAATTATATCAAGGCGAATGCGACTGGTAGTTTGCTACCAACAATGACGTCATATACGTACGTGTGGTGAATACGCGTTCTATTTGCAAAACGGTCTTTTTTGTTTCATTAAATGAGACATTTGTCTCACTGGACTGCTAGTATATAATCTATTGCTTCTAAAACCGCATTGGTATTCTCCAAATATTTCGCCTGGGTATTGACGTAATGCTTGTTGAATCGTGGTTGCTATCGCTTTATATACAACGTCTAGTACAGTGATTGCTCTATAATTTTCACATTTAGTTTTCTTCTCTTTCTTATATATCTTATATATTCTCCCTTTGTTCCATTTTTCTAGCATCTTCCATTCCTCCCATATTTGTTGTATGAGGTTGCATATTCCGCTATGCAGGTCTTCCCCTCCATATTTAATAACTTCCGCTCGGATTCCATCCTCTCCCGACTTCTGTTATTCTTCAGTTTTTTTATTATTCAAAATTCGGCGGATGTTCATCGTTGCGAGTCGTATACAGTGCGTCAGCAAAATATTCAACCCTCTTTGTATTACCTGTGTTATTTCTCTTAGCAGTTTACCTTCCTTATTGTCGTCATTGGTTGGTAACCTTTCTTATTCTTTTTCACGTATTGGTAGAAGTTTCTAATTTCTGTATTATTAAATATTCATATATAATGCAACTAGTGGGTTCTTGATTATCAAATAATCATTTCTGTTTACATGAGATATATTGTTTGGCAATTACGCGAGTCCGAAGGACGAGCGTTATTGCCTAAAACAATATATCGACTGGAAACAGAAATGATTGATAATCAAGAAGACACGAGTTGCATTGGCTAGATTATACCACGAGTCAATAAACAACGTTTGAATAGTGCATTTTTTTAAATATTAAAAGTACAGTTAATGTGGTTGTTATGAGAATTGTACTGACAGCAGGTAACGTGATGTTTGTGAAGGCGTGTGATTATCACCTATTAA